>JAGIQG010000012.1:28640051-29026374 GCA_024679065.1 Sphyrna mokarran | reverse complement strand
CAACATCGAGGGCCGAAGGGACTGTTCTGTGCTGTAATGTTCTATGTTCTATGTTCTATGTTCTATCATAATTTTATATACCTTTATCAAATCTTTCCTCATTCTTCTATGCTCCAGGGAATAAAGTCCTAATCTATTCAACCTTTCTCTTTAACTCAGTTTCTCAAGTCTGGCAACGTCTTGTAAACTTTCTCTGCGCTCTTTCAACCTTATTAATATCCTTCCTGTAATTAGGTGACCAAAACTGCACACAATACTCTAAATACAGCCTCACCAATGTCTTATACAACCTCAGCATAACATTCTAATTCTTATACTCAATACTTTGATTTATAAAGGCCAATGTTCCAAAAGCACTCTTTATGATCTTATCTACCTGTGACGCCACTTTTAGGGAATTATGTACCTATATTCCCAGATCCCTCTGTTCTACTACATTCTTCAGTCATTTACTTTGTATGTTCTACCATGGTTTGTCCTTCCAAAGTGCAATCCCTCATACTTGTCTGCATTAAACTCCAAACTCCATTTGAAGGACAAGCACAGCAGATACATGGGAATGCCACTACCTGCAAGTTCCCCTCCAAGCCACTCACCATCCTGGCTTGGAAACATATCGCTATTCCTTCGCAGTTGCTGGGTCAAAATTCTAGAATACCCTCCCTAATGGTATTGTGGGTCAAACCATAGCACATGGATTGCAGTGATTCAAGAAGGTGGCTCACCACCACCTTCTCCGGGGCAACTAAAGATGGGCAATAAATTTTGGCCAGCCAGTGACACCCATGTCTCATGAAGGAATTAAACATTTTTTGATTAGTAACATGATGTGTAGCGATAGCAAAGACACTTTTCCCTTTCTTCCATCCTGGGCCGTAAGCACATGGCACCTATTTAAAAAATTGTTAATGTGGCAATGGAATGAATGTTCATATAGTGGCCAAACAGTTTAATTATCAATCTGTAAAACCTTTCAATATGGGAGTTCCTAGTCAGCTGTTTTTGATACAGAATGGCATCCCTCAAGATATGGCCACCTGTTTAAGGTGAAAAACATTGACCACAGAAACTGACATATGTTTTGTCTACCTCTTGTTTCACTCAACACAGGAAAGGATATGCCCAAGTGTCTAGAAAAACTGGAGAAGTCATCTTAGATCCATTTACAAAACATTCAGGCCCGAACTGTGTGTGCAACTAGGTAGGGAAAGAAGTCAAGTAACCACATTGGACAATAGACAATGAGTGAGGAGTCCAGTAATTTAAACCATGGACCTGGACTCAACTTACCAAAACCAGTTCTGTTATTGCTGGTCAGTTGGTGAGAGGAGAATCATGTGACAAGCCAATTGACCCTTTTGTATTTTTAAGAAGCTACCATTCCCCAGACAGGAGGGGGATGAAGCAGAGAAACAAGAGCAGAACCTTGTCCTATTCTCTTTCTCTCTCTTCCTCCATCCAGCAAACTCCAGCCCAGCCTATTGTTTAACCATCTGCACATTGCAGGCAGGATTTTAGGAATCAACTCAAGAATTGCTGGCTCCAAAGATAAAGAACTCTATCAACATTTTTAAAGTGTTTTGACATTGAATTCAGAATTCCGTGGAGCCCAGCCTGAAGCCATCCAAGTCATCATTCTACAAGATCCGTTTTGCATTGACATTGACTGGTCTTTAAAAACTGCTTAATCTATTCTCCCAATTTGCAATGTACTTCTGTTTGTGTGTGATTCCTTGAATGCATGTGTATGCAAAAGTTGAAGCATTTTGGAATATTTTTATTTAGACACAAAAAATACAATTCACTTTTCTTTTTTAAATACTTACTAGTAAACATGCCTTGTATCTTTTTTACATAAATTGCAAGTAGATAGTTAAACACTCACAATTGATAAGCACACTCTTTAAAAGAGAAACTTGTTATGGTCAAACAAGGAGCAGTAAACAAGAGTGGGAGTCAATCTAACCGTCCTCATCTGATCTCAACATCTTTGAGAGGCATTAAGATGTTGTGACAGGGCACTGTAGGCTTTTCTACATGAATGAGTTACATTGACTCAAATGGTCCTCTTGTGATGATGGGTACTAAGGAAAAATTATACACTTGTATCAAATCTTTGTTTGAACAGATGTGTCCTCCTATCATAAAAGGGATTTCGTGCACTCATGTGACTAAGTAGTGAGATAGATTTAATCAGTATAAGTGAAAGTGCAGGTGAATGTTAATCAGATGTATTCTCTGGCTCACTGAAGATAAAAATTATATTTGATGAGAGAAGTATACTGTAACCTTCATGTTACTAAATGGCCAGCATTAAGCAAACACCTTTCCTCATCATGGATTAGTGTTAAAAGACTAAATGTACTAAACTGTAGCAGTCATTCCAACTGAACCTCCACATTTCGGGAAGGATTCTCCAATCTTGCCTGTTCCTGTCCCATTGCCAGCGAGAGTGGAGAATTTGGCGCCCTGCCAAATCTCCATTCACTGCAGCAGCACAGGTTATTCCCAGCAGCAGGAGAGGTCGGACATTCATCTTTCAGATATTTCTAATATATTCAATATTTCTCAAAATGTGCCCTTGTTGCATTCAGAGATACTGATATCCAACAGCCAATGCCTTGTGGGACCACATGCACACTCTCCGCCCCTCTCTTTAGTATCATCGACACACACTGGGCTCAATACTTCAATCCCACAAGCTCGTGCGTAAATGGTGATAAGGCTGGAGAATCATGTGGGAGATGCCATAGTGTGGTTAGTGCTGGCAGGAACCCCTTTTGGCATTCACCCAGTCCTGCTCTTTGCCATAATCTGGTTCATAGCCAGCAATGGTGTGAACTAGATTAGTATATTTAAATGATTATTTTATACCCAGGGTTAGTTTGGAGCCAGATTCTCCACTTATCTGTCTCATTCCTCCTCTATCGCTATTTTACCCAAGGACAGGGGGATGCCCATATCAGGTGGTAGTCTGGCAGTTTTAACTGTACGAACTAGTGTCAGCCAAGGGGAGAGCAAGTTTCCCTGGGGGGGAGGTCGGGATCTGGGTCAGGGTTGGGGTCCCCTGTGTCCATTTGATGCATCCCCTCATACCGCTCTTGTACTTCCCTGGCTCTCAAACTCAGCGTTAATATCCCACTCATGCCTCTTGTTGTGGTGCCTACCAAACTCTGCTGATGTCCTGATTTACCTTGAACTCCATCTCAATAACCATCTCTCAACCGTGGCCTAGTTGCAGCCCCAGAGTAGCCACCACTTGAGCTCGGTGCATCCAAGACTACATACACAGTTGCCACCCCGTCAGATTGTCTGGCAAACCTGAAGGCAAGACTTCATGCCCGGGTCTCTCCCCAAGCTAATTAAACGGTGTGCTAAATTTTTGTTAGGCAAGTTCCCTACTCCTGGTTTAAATGAGAAGGAGTTGAGCGGGGGAGGAATGTCGAGGGGGGCAGGAGGTGGGATGGTGCTGTTGGGAACAGGGGTCCCATAAAATCCAGCCGGAAGTCCAAATCTCCTGAACCCAGAGAAGTGTTATCAAGTTGTTAATAGTTGTGCTGGAATCTGTCCCTTTGTTTTAAAGCATGATAATTAGTGATAGCCTATTAACATTTCTATACAGAGCTAGTGTGTTTCCTATTGCTATGGAGAGAAGAGTACTGGAAGTCATTTTGATATCAGGTTAGCAGCTTCACCATATTCAGAGATAACTCAGACCATTGCAATTTGTTCTTGATTGATCTGGAGCTGACTGGGAATTGGGGAGTGAAAGGGACAGACGTTAGCCTGGCTTGCGCCTTAAGCAGAGAAAAATGCTGATATTATTACTCACCATGCAGAATGCGGGTGAGAGCGTGTTCTCAGTTTGAAATTCTAGTTCACGAGAAGATAAAGCAAGACTGGAGGGATTGCTGAGCTGAAGTTAAAGGGAGAATCTCCAGAATAATCTCATGGTGGAAAGCAGCATTAAGAAAGGAAAAGAACAGCTCCTTTTTGGGAGCTGCAAAATGTTTTGAACTGGTTGCAGGAGATTGGATGTCTATTTAAGAGCTTTGAGTGCTGTAACAAAATTGGGGTTTTTTGTTGTCATGAAAATAGAAAAGATTTTACTCTGGTAGTTTGAAGTACAAATTGTCTATGAAAAGTGAATAAAGTTTAATTTACAATGTTTTATTCTCAGCTATTAATGCAGTGAAAGTACATCCTTTCAGCTTTTTGTGCTTTTTGGAATGTCACATTTGTTCCTTGAAGTTAACTTTCACCGGGACTTTAAGATAGCAAATCTCTGATCATAGAATTCTATAGTGCAGAAAGAGGTTATTTTGCCCATTGACTCTGCACCCACCACAATCCCACCTAGGCCCTTTTCCAATAACCCCATGTATTTAGCCTAGCTACCAATCCTCCTGACACTAAGGGAAATTTAGCATGGCCAATCCACCTAACCCGCACATCTTTGGACTGTGGGAGGAAAATGAAACACCTGGAGGAAACTCATGCAGACACGAGGAAGATGTGCAAACTCCACGCAGTCAATAACCTGAGTCAGGAATCGAAACCAGATCCCTGGCATTGTGAGGCAGCAGTGCAAACCACTGTGTCACCAATAAATCTAATAGAATCTCCTTCACTGAGAACTGGATACTAGTTAGGACCAGCTGCCTGCCATATTGAAATATCTTAGGACAATTTATTAATTTAAATGTTAGTACTGCTCCAGAGATTTCTAAGTTTGATATTGTCGATAATTTGGCCTATTTGGTAAAGTCCATCATATATACTTACATGCAACAATGGCCTGCTTTTGATAAAATAAAATTCTAAAAAGGCATCTTATACATCTTTCTTGTAGCTTTCATTGAGGGTTTCTTCTAGAAAGTTTGAATCACTATCCAACTGATTGCCATCTGTCTCAAAAAATATCTCATTTCTGATTATACTTTGTGACGATCCCAACCTTGTTAATTCTTTGATAAAGTGGTAATCTACTTTCTTCCACTGGGTATGTGGTTAATTCTCCAAGAACCTTGGAGGGTAATTGTACCTTGACAATTGCTTTTTGCCATTTTCCATGACAGGCACTAGGATTGCACTTTACATCTAGAAATAAAAAATTGGAGTCTGACACTTTCACCTTCAGACAACCATCCCCTCATACTACAATTCAAATGGACAGGCAGTGAAGGTTAGCACTGGAGACTAGTCACTATACACATTAGATGCTTTTATTTATAGAGATACATTACATATGTGAGATCTCGTTGTGCAGTAAATAGCATTCCTGCTTCTGAGTTCAAGTCCCACTTAGGGACTTGATGGCCAAGGAAGGTGTGTTCAATATGGGACCAAACATGCAAATCCTTTAAACACATGCCAATGGCAGGTAGTAAGAGCAAAAGAGATTTTTGATCAGTCATGTGACAGAAAAAACATTGGATCCTTTACCATCACTACCCATAGCTCCAGACTACATACATGTAAAAATGCATGTTGCCACAGAAACTCAGGACTTCCTGAATGAACTGTAACATACCATCATTTTACCAGGATGTTGCCAGGTATGGAGGGCAGGTCTTATGAGGAGAGGCTGAGGGATTTGAGGTTGTTTTCGTTAGAAAGAAGGCGGCTAAGAGGGGACCTTATTGAAACATATAAGATGATTAGAGGTTTAGATAGGGTGGACAGTGATAGCCTTTTTCCTAGGATGGAGAAAGCTAGCACGAGGGGACATAGCTTTAAATTAAGGGTGGTAGTTATAGGACGGATATCAGAGGTAGGTTCTTTACCCAGAGGGTGGTAAGGGTGGAATGCCCTGCTGCTGCAGTTGTAGATGCGCCAAGTTTGGTGGCATTTAAGAGGTTAGTAGATAAGTTTATGGACGAAAAGGGAATGGTTTAGTTTGGAGGGTCATTGCTTTTTCCTAATTGGTCGGCGCAACATCGAATGCTGAAGGGCCTGTTCTGCGCTGTAATGTTCTATGTTCTATCATCACTACGCATTACATATCATGCAACACCAAAACTAACAACCAGACTTTCAGCTTGTCCCTACAGTTCTGAAAATGATAGCAGTGAATCTGTCACATGGTGTTTGAATCCTATAAATATTTTCTGAGTTGATTTATTATTGTCACATGTATTAACAAACAGTGAAAAGTTTTGTTTCTTGTGCTATACAGACAAAGCGTACAGCTCATTGAGAAGGAATGAATGCAGAGTGTAATGTTACAGTCATAGCTAAGGTGTAGAGAAAGAGCAAGGTAGATCCAATCAAAAGCATGATGTAGAGGGGAGAAGCTGTTCTTGAGTCAGTTAGCAAGTGACCTCAGACTTTTGTATCTTTTTCCTGACGTAAGAAGGTGGAAGAGAGAATGTCTGGGTTGACTGGGGCCTTTAAATATGCTGGCTGCTTTGCTGAGGCAGTGGGAAGTTTAGACAGATCAATGGATGGGAGACTGGTTTGTGTGATGGACTGGGTTACGTTCACAACCTTTTGTAGTTTCTTGCTGTCTTAGGCAGAGCAGGAGCCATACCACGCTGTGATATAACCAGAAAGAATGCTTTCTATCGAGCATCTGTAAAGGTTGCACCACAGAAAGTGGCGAGAGCCATACCTGACATGCCAAATTTCTTTAGTCTTCAGAGAAATTCGAGGCATTGGTGGGCTTTTTTAACTATAGTGTTAGCATGGGGGGACTAGGAAAGGTTATTGGTGATCTGGATACTGACAACCTCCTTCATTTTGTTGACATTGAGGGAGAGATTATTGTTGCTGCACCAGTTCACCAGGTTCTCTCATTCCTATATCTGTCTCATCATTGCTTGAGATCTGACTCACCATGCTGGTGTCATCAGCATACTTAAAAATTGAATTAGATGGGAATTTGGCCATATTGTCATAGGTACATAAGGAATATAGTAAGAGGCTGAGAACACGAGAAGATGTTGGCTGATATGATTAAGGAGATCCTAAGCTTTCTTTTCGATATGTTAAGAAAAATAAAAGAAGATATGATTAGTGCAAGATTAGGGCCAGTCATAGACAGCAGTGGGACAGTATGTGCGTGGAGCCTGAAGAGATTGGTGAGGCCCTAGAATAATATTTTCTCTTCGTATTCCGCAGAGTGCTGACTGCCTTACTTTCAGGGATCTATTCACAAATACTCCAAGATCCCTCTGTTCATCAACACTATTAAGAATCCTACCATTAGCCCTATACTCTACACATTTATTATTCCTGCCAAAGTGAATTACCTCACACTTTTCCACATTAAACTCCATTTGCCATCTCTCGGCCCCAGCTCTGCAACTTGTCCAAGTCTCTCTGCAAACTAGAACACCCCTCTTCACTATCTACCACTCCACCGACTTTAGTGTCATCTGCAAATTTACTAATCCATCCTTCAATATCCTCATCCAGATCTTTTATAAAATTACAAACAGCAGGGGCCCAAAACAGACCCCTGAGGCACACCACTCGTCACGAACTCCCGATGAAAATCTCCCATCAACCACAACCCTCTGTCTTCTATCTGCCAGGCCAATTTCTAATCCAATTAGCTAAATCACCCTCTATTCCACAACATCTGCATTTTCGTAGAAGTCTTCCATGGGCCACCTTATCAAAAGCTTACTAAAGTCCATATATACTACATCAACCGCCTTACCCCCATCCACCTCTCTGGTCACTTTCTCAAAAAACTCAATGAGGTTAGTAAGGCATGACCTACCCTTCACGAAACCATGCTGACTATCCCCAATCAATTCATTTCTCTCTAAATAACTATAAATCCTATCCCTAATAATTCTCTCCAATACCTTGCCCACCACAGAAGTAAGACTCACTGGCCTATAATTCCCAGGAAGGTCTCTCTTCCCCTTCTTAAACAATGGGACCACATTCGCCATCCTCCAGTCCTCCGGAACCACACCCGTAACCAACGAGGACCTGAAGATCAGAGCCAGAGGCTCTGCAATCTCCTCTCTTGCCTCCCAGAGAATCCTAGGGTAAATCCCGTCCGGCCCAGGGGACTTATCCAACTTCAAACCCTCGAGAATTTCTAACACATCCTCCCTATCTACTACAATACTCCCCAATTTGCAACCCTGTACCTCAGTGCTCTCCACAGCTACATTTCCAGCACTCTGCGTGAATACCGAAGAGAAATATTTATTCAGTGCCTCACCAATCTCTTCAGGCTCCACGCACAACTTCCCACTGCTGTCTATGACTGGCCCTAATCTTGCCCTAACCAATCTTCTATTCTTAACATATCGAAAGAAAGCTTTAGGATTCTCCTTAATCCTATCAGCCAACATCTTCTCGTGTCCCCTCTTAGCTCTCCTCAATTCACTTTTTACCTCCTTCCTGGCTAATCTATAGCTATCCATTGCACTAACTGAGCCTTCAAGCCTCATCCTGACATAAGCCTCCTTTTTCTTCTTAACCAGCAAATCAACTTTTTTCGTACACCAAGGCTCTCTTACTCGTCCATTTCCTCCCTGCCTGACAGGGACATACTTATCAAGGACTCTCAGCAGCTGCTCCTTGAATAAGCACCACATTCCAGATGTTCCCAGTCCCTGTAGTTCCCTAGTCCAATCTATGCACCCTAATTCTCTCCTGATGGCCTCATAATTACCCTTCCCCCAGCTATAACTACAGCCCCCAGCTTCATGCCTATCCCTGTCCATCACTAAGGTGAACTAGAGAGAAATGAATTGATTGGGGATAGTCAGCATGGTTTCGTGAAGGGTAGGTCATGCCTTACTAACCTCATTGAGTTTTTTGAGAAAGTGACCAGAGAGGTGGATGGGGGTAAGGCGGTTGATGTAGTATATATGGACTTTAGTAAGGCGTTTGATAAGGTGGCCCATGGAAGACTTCTACAGAAAATGCAGATGTGTGGAATAGAGGGTGATTTAGCTAATTGGATTAGGAATTGGCTGGCAGATAGAAGACAGAGGGTGGTGGTTGATGGGAGATATTCATCGTGGAGTTCGGTGACGAGTGGTGTGCCTCAGGGGTCTGTTTTGGGGCCCCTGCTGTTTGTAATTTTTATAAATGATCTGGATGAGGGTATTGAGGGATGGATCAGTAAATTTGCAGATGATACTAAAGTTGGTGGAGTGGTAGATAGTGAAGAGGGGTGTTTTAGTTTACAGAGTGACTTGGACAAGTTGCAGAGCTGGGCCGAGAGGTGGCAAATGGAGTTTAATGTGGAAAAGTGTGAGGTAATGCACTTTGGCAGGAACAATAAATGTGTAGAGTATAGGGCTAATGGTAGGGCTCTTAATAGTGTTGAGGAACAGAAGGATCTTGGTGTATGTGTCAATAGATCCCTGAAAGTAGGCAGTCAAGTGGATAAAGTTGTTAAGAAGGCATATGGAGTCTTAGCTTTTATTGGTAGGGGGATTGAATTTAGGAGCCGCAGCATCATGTTGCAACTGTACAAAACTCTAGTGCGGCCGCACTTGGAGTATTGTGTGCAGTTCTGGTCCCCACATTATAAGAAAGATGTGGAGGCATTGGAGAGGGTACAGAGGAGGTTTACCAGGATGTTGCCTGGTATGGAGGGCAGGTCCTATGAAGAGAGGTTGAAGGATTTGAGGTTGTTTTCGTTAGAAAGGAGGCGGCTAAGAGGGGATCTTATTGAAGCATATAAGATGATTAGAGGTTTAGATAGGGTGGACAGTGATAGCCTTTTTCCTAGGATGGAGAAAGCTAGCACGAGGGGACACAGCTTTAAATTAAGGGGTATGGGTTATAGGACGGATATCAGAGGTAGGTTCTTTACTCAAAGAGTGATTAGGGAGTGGAATGCCCTGCCTGCAGCTGTTGTAGATGCGCCATGTTTGGTGGCGTTTAAGAGGTTAATTGATAAGTATATGGAAGAGAAGGGGATGGTTTAGTTTGGAGGGGCATTGCTTTTTATTTTGGTCGGCACAACATCGAAGGCCGAAGGGCCTGTTCTGTGCTGTAGTGTTCTATGTTCTATGTTAACACAGCCTTGTGGGGTACCGGTGTTGAGGATGATTGTGGAGGAGATGTTGTTGCCTATCCTTACTGACAGTAGACTGCAGATTAGGAAATTTAGGATCCAGTTGCAGAGAGAGGAACCGAGGCTGAAGCCACAGAGTTTGGAAAGAATTTCGCAGGAATAATGGTGTTGAAAGTTGATCTTTCATAAATAAATAGAAATCTAATATAGGTGTCTTTGTTATGTAGATGTTCCAGGGTTGAGTGCAGGGCCAAGCAGATGGAGTCTACTGTGGATATGTTGCGGTGGTAGATGAACTGTATTGGATCCAGCAGTCCAGGAGGCTGGAGTTGATTCATACCATGACCAACCTTTCGAAGCTCCTAGTATCATTGAATAATGATAGATGTCAGAGCTTTTGGATGATTAAGGCACACTGCTTGGCTTTTCTTTGGTATTGGGATGATAGTAGTCTGCTTCAAGGAGATAGGGAACTCAGATTGTCGTAAAGAGAGTTGAAGACGTCTGCAAATATCTCTGCCAGCTGATCCATGCAGGCATGCTCGTCCGGGTACCTCATTTGGGTCAGTTGCTTTCTATGGGTTGATCTCCGAGAAAGCTGCTCTGACATCTTCGATGGCGACCTCAGATACAGACTCATCAGAGGCTTCCATGGTGGAGGGTATGGTCTCACTGACCTCTTGCTCAAAACAGGCACAGAATGCATTGAGGTCATCAGGGTGGGATACGTTGGAGCCCAGCAATTTTACATACCTTCAACTTGTCACCCATTACATCTTGCAGACCTTGCCATAGTTGGCGAGGGTTAATGTGCTAGCCTGGGGCTCTTGCTTGATCTGTTTGTCTGTTATCTTTGATGGATCTCCTTAGATCATATCTGGCTTTCTTGTATAGGTCAGCGTCACCTGACTTGAATTCCTCAGACCTAGACTCCAGCAAGCAGTGGATATCCCTGTCCATCAATTGGTTTCTGGTTGGAGATACATGGATTGCTTCTTTAGCACACAGTCTTCTACATACTTACTGATGAAGTCAGTTACCTTACTGGTGTACTTATTCAGACTGATCACAGAGTTTTTAAATACTGTCCGATCCACTAACTCTAAGCAGCCCCCTAGGAGATCATCCGATTCCTCAGACCAACATTGCACAACTTTCTTTGATGGATTCTCCCGCTTCAGTTTTTGCTTGATAGCCGGGAGCAGGAGCACAGCCTTGTGGTTTGATTTGTCAAAGTGTGGGTGGGCAATAGACATGTTTGATATTTGTGTAGCAGTGGTCTAGGATGTTTGGGCCTCTGGTTCATTGGGAAATGTGTTAGTGGTAACTTGGTATTATGCTCGAGCTTGGCTGGATTTAAGTCTCCAGCCACGATGACCAAGACCTCAGAATTTTCATCTCAAGGCTACTTGTAGTGGTATATTTTGTCCAGTGTGATCTTCACATCTGCATGGGGTGGAATGTAAACTGCCATCAGGATAATGGAGGTGAACTCTCATGGAAGGTAGTAAGGATGGCATTTTAGCCTCAGGTATTCTAGATCCAGGCAGCAGAAATTTGTCAATGTTGCTACATTTAGGCACCACAAGGTGTTGGTTAGGAAGCAGCCTCCACCTCCCCTAACCTTGCCACTGTGTGGTCTATTTGATGGATTGAGAACCCACTGGTTGTAGGGTACAGACTTTTAGTCACAGATTCCTTCAATTATACAGAATTAGTAAGTGCACATAATTGAACAATGAATAAGATAGATTGGAGGGGGGAACGATTGCTCTGGAGGTGAAATAAATGCACTTGCAAAGCAAAAAGATACAGCAGCATTACAAGGCAGCTATTTAGGTGAAGTTACACAGAGTGTGACATGAAGGGACAGACTGTACAAACATTAAAAATGAAGCAAATAGGGTCAAAGGGGAAAATGTAGTCAAATTAATAGCTCTTTACTTAAATGCATGTAATAATCAACAAAAAGTAAATGAATTAATGGCACAAATTGAGGATAATGGGTACAATCTTACAGCCATTAGAGAGGCATGGTTATGAGATCAAAGCTGGGGACTAAATGTTAAGATCAGGCAGGAAGAAAAAGGTCACAATAAAAACAGAAACAGTTGGAAAATCTCAACAGGTCTGATAGCATCTGTAGAGAGAGAATAGAGCTGGATGACTACTCATCAGAGCTAATGACAAAGAAAATAGGACAAGATTTATACTGTAAGGGAGAGAAGTTGTGTCATTGACTAATATGTTACAGACAAAAGAACAAAGGGAACGTAAATGTGGTTGTAATGGCTGAGAATGGTATAAATAACATCCATTAAGAGATTGGAATGTGTAAACGGCCAAAGGTGCAGAATGTCAAAGGGTAACCAGAGGCATGTGGCAGGTGGCCCAGTCAGGTGGATCGGGGGGAAGGCGGGGGGGGGGGGGGGCGGAATGGTGGTGGTAGGAAGGGAGAAGCAGGATGGAAAGTGAGATTTAGAAATGAACAAACGGAATGATGGAAGAAATTAAAATTTAAAATATATGCTGGAATAAAGATAAAAAGAAAATGAAATAAATGGAAGTGGAGTGGAGGAGAGAGTTCATGCTCTGAAGTTGTTGAACTCAATGTTCAGTCCAGAAGGCTGTAAAATGGCCAACTGGAAGGTGATAGCTGTTCGTCCAGTTTGCTTTGGGGTTCACTGGGACTATTTGTGAGTCAAAGTACAGGAATTTTATTACAAAAGCTTTTGGGAGAGATCTGGCACCTAAAAGTGGTTTACCAGGCTTCTCCCTGAACACAAATAAGAGTGGGTATTTATACATCATGGTTCCCAGCACCAGTCACTATGTAAACTCTGGTATCAGTCAGGACCCACAATGCTTCCGACTCCAGTCATAATGCAGTTCCTGGCTTGTATCAGCCAGGACCCGCAGCTCATCTGGCAGCTTCAGTCATCATGCAATCATCGATACAGTCACGACCCACAGCTTTTCTGGCGGTTTCAGCAGTTTCTTCATTGAAGTAACCTGTGTGGTCGCGACTTCCCAGCAGGAGTCCTCCTGTCAAATAGCAGTTATCGCACTTTACCATCTGCAGTTGTTTAACTATGTTTAGCTAGTACAAACAGGTACAGTTTGTAATGTCTGTAAAAATAATAGTCACATTTAACTATCTGTCTTTATGGAAATGAAAGTTAAAGAATGAAAGGCATGAACAAGTAAGGAAAACATGAATAAATAATTTGTATTGATGCTAGAAGCAGCATAAGCTTGAGGAGATCAGCCATAAGGAAGGGCTATGTTTGTAATATATGCTAGATACAAAATTCATTAACCCTTTCCATTCTTCACATATGAAGCTTATTCAAGGTGGAGTAGTTTTACAGTTAACCTCCCTATCCCCAATCTTTCCCTTTCAATGTGTTTGAATGTGCTGTCACTTCCCAAGTCTGGGTTCATTTTTCCTGAAACTCCTTATTTAAATCTCTAATAGGACAGACCTTTGGATATTGAAGGCCACAGATTTTGACAACAAAAGGCCAAAAAGTGGAATTATTTATAGCCCATTATTACGTTGCCATCTGTAGATTATAGAAAGAGCCAGTATAATAAAGGATTTCCTGGCTGTATACATGTGATAGGAATCTCCTGCCAATGTTTTGCAGCAAGGCAGTAAAAGACATTTAGGTCAGACACATGTTGTCCTACTGTGTAGACAGATTGATATTTTTGAGGTAGTCAGATGTACCTTACTGTGTTTATATTTCAGAGCTGCTTTCACTCAATTTATTCTGTATAGTCTCAGTTACCAGTGGCGCGGAACTCACTGTGGGGGATTTTCAGCTCTTCTTTTTAGGGAGCAAGATCAGCGGCAGGGTTGGAGAATACAGTGAGTGTCCCAAAATGGCTTTCATGCCATGGGATTTCTCTGATCAATTGTCCTCACTCGCCGCTCTCCCCTCCCGACTTCCTGCCAATAACGTATTAATGTCGGATAGACTCCGGCATCTCAAAGTAAAACATGATGATGTGCACTTTGGCAAGCAGAATCCGCTAGCGATGTACAGGTGAGAAGGCCCTGGGGGAAGATGGGCATGCCTTGGCATTGCCTCCTGGCACTGCCCCCCCAAAGTGGAAATCACATGTGGCGGGAGTTCCATTTCCTTGTCTCAAGTGATGCCCTAGGTACACAAGCATGTAGCTAGGCTGCCAATTCATCACACAAACCAGCCTTCCATCCATTGACTCTGTCAATAATTCCTGCTGCCTCGGCAAAGCAGCCAGCATAATTAAGGACCCCACCTTCCACCTTCCATCGAGAAAAAGATACAAAAGTCTGAGGTCACATACTAGCTGACTCAAGAACAGCTTCTTTCCTGCTGCCAGATTAATCTTTCTCTATACCCTAGCTATGACTATAACACTACATTCTGAACTCTCATTTTCTTCTCTATGCTTTGCCTGTATAGTGTGCAAGAAACAGTACTTTTCATTGTATGAAAATACATGTAACAATAATAAATCAAATCAATTCAGTGCAGCATTAGCGGAGTGCCTGTTTTGATTGTCTTTTGGATGATATATTGAACTCAGGCCCGTGGGATTATTTGAAAAAAAATGTCCAGCTTTTACATTGGATATAAAACACAGAAACATTCCAACCAACGATTCCATGCCAGTATTTATCCTTCACTCAAGCCTCCTCCCATCTTTTCTCCTCTAAAATTATCACCGCAACCATCTATTGTCTTCTCCTTCATGTGCTTGTCTAACTTACCCCTGAAAAGCATTTTCAACCATTTCCTGTGGTAAGAAGTTCAGGTTACGCTTAAAGAAAAGTACAGCACAGGAACAGGTCCTTTGGCCCTCCAAGTCCATGCAGATCATGAAGCCCAACTAAATTACAAAGAAAAGTTCTGCTCTTACTTGGACCTCTATTCCTTCCCCATTTATGTACCCACCTAGATGCCTCTTAAATGTTGCTAATGCGCCTGCTTCTGCCACCTCCTCTAACAGTGCATTCCAGGCAGTCACCACTTTGTGTGAAAAACTTTCCCCCTCTCACGATGAAATCGTGCCCTCTTGTAATTGACAATTCCACCCTGGGAAAAAGCACCAGACTATCCACCCTGTCTATGCCTCTCATAATTTTATAGACCCCCTATCAAGTCTCCCCTTAGCTTCCACCTTTCCCATGGAAACAATCCTAGTTTATTCAACCTCTCCTCATAGTCAACGTCCTTGAGACCAGGTAACATCCTGAGTGAACCTTCTTTGCAATCTCTCCAAAGCTTCCATATCTTTCTGATAGTGTAGTGACCAGAACTGCATGCAATACTCCAAAAGTGGCCGAACTAAGGTTTTATGTAGCTGCACCATGATTTTCCAACTCTTGTACTGAATGCCCCAGCGATGAAGGCAAGTGTGCCATATGCATTCTTAGTCACCTCGGCCACCTGTGTTGCCACGTTTAGGGAACCGTAGACCTGCATGCCCAGACCCCTCTGTATGTTAATGTTCCGAAGGGTTCTGCCATTTACAATACAATTCACACTTGAATTTGATCTTCACATTTGCCTGGATTAAACTCCATCTGCCATTTCTGTGTCTAAGTCTCCAATCTATATCCTGTTTTATCCTCTGGCACTATCAGCAACTCCACCAATTTGTTTCACCTGCAAATTTACTAATCAGACTACCCACATTTTACTCCAGATCATGTATACCTAAGACAAACAGAGGTCCCAGCACTGCTTCCTGTGCAACACCACTAGCTATAGATCTCCATTCTGAAAAACACCCTTCCAGTGCTACTCCCAGTCTTCTATGATCATTTATTCTGAATTCCCTGTTGGATTTCTTTGTGACTATCTTGTATTGATAGTCTCTGATTATGCTCTTCCCACAAATGTATTTGATTTACTTCATTGCTTCTCCTCCCTTCCTATTTCCCATCTTCTCTTCCTTCCTATCACTCTTCCATTATTCTTTCCATCTCTCCTCCTCCTTCCCCTCTCCATATCCCTCACTCTTGCTTTTGTTCTCCATCAGTTGCCCTCTTCCTTTCTCTTCCTCTCGTTTTACATTGATGCTCCGACATTCTGCTCCTATTTCTTTTGGTAGGTTTGATGCCACTGCTCACCACAATTTGTATCTCAGCACTTATGCTGGTATTTTTGTTTGGCCACATAGGGGGTAAAAGTGTTGTCTATCTCACTTTGAAAGAGCGTTGTGAAGCCAGGTCTGAGTTCTTAAAGCTACAACTGAGAAGCATTTTCCTTTCTTCCTGAAATCACTGTTTAGCATTTTACTCAAAAGTTAGCAACTCTTGACATCTGCACTACACTGGAAAGTCTGACTGAGTTATCTGCTCAAATACCTGAATGAAATGACTCACAGTCTTCTTATCCAGAAGTGAAAGTGTTAACATTGAGTCACAACTGACACCGTTGCCGATTGAAATCCAAATTTTCAGAAATATTGCTGCGAGACCGTGCAAAACGTGATATGGAAACAAAGCAGCTTTAAGCAGTCACTACAACACAGAAAATCATCTGTTTCCAAATGTAATGGACTATTTTTCTATTTTAAATTAATAAGGAGTATACTAATGATTCTTCTCCATTTGCCGAGTGAAATTTTTGAGTCATAAATCTTATCCATTCAATTGTATCACTGCAATCTGATGAATAGGCATTATTGCGAATGAGAAAATGTATATTACTCGAAATGGTGCATAATTTATTTTGATGAAATGAAACAATCAAAACCCTTTTCACGTTTTACTATAATCAGAATCAATGAAATATGCCAAGGTCAATGGCAATATGACATCCTTGTGACTGTGTACAATCTATAGGTTTGTATAGCCAAATTGCGACTTCAACTTCGAGATAAATGGAAATAAAAATGAATAGAAATAACACACAAGATAAAAGTAATTTTATAAGATATCTCACTTTATATGAAAATTAACTAGAACATATTCACATGGATAGCAAAATTAAATGGATAAGGTTGTGTCAATAATTGACAACACTGAAAAAATCTATATAACTTTTCTCCAGCTGCTGATGAGAATCCTGTAACCTCAAAAGTCATTTTTGGGAAAGATCAGCATAACAACCAGTGTCATTGAATATATCCTTCAGAGGGCCATGAGATGTGATCCCAATAACAATCTATAATACTCTGTTAGAGAGTCAATGCAGCCTCGATCAGCCAAATAGCCTCCTACACTGCAGGCATTCTATTCTATCCTAATACAAACCCATGTAGCGAAAGATCTTCAACTGTTAGACATCGGGAGTCAAGGACTGATTCTTGATTGCACCATTCACAGGACAATGGTTTGCAGCTCCAAACATTGTATATGGTCCATGAACATCAGCATGGTGACAGCTGGATACCACAAGGAGTGGGAAAAAGGAATTGCTAGATGAAAAAGAAATCCACTTTTTTTTAATATTCATTTGTGGATCATAGGTGTCGCTGGCTGACCAGCATTTATTGTCCATTCCTAGTTGCCTAAGGGCAGTTGAGATTCAACCACATTGCTGTGGCTCTAGTATCACATGTAGGCCAGACCAGGTAAGGGCTGCAGATTTCATCCTGTAAAGGACATTAGTGAACTACATGGGTTTTTCCAATAATCAACAGTGGTTTCATGATCATCAGTAAATTCTTAATTCCAGACATTTTTTCATTGAATTCAAATTCAATGATTTGCTGTGATGGGATTCAAATCAAGGTCGCCAGAACATTAGCTGAGTTCCTGAATTAATAGTCTAATGGTAATACCACTAGATTTTCACCTCCCCTGAAAGTTCATTTATCTAGTTCACCTTCTACTTTTTTGGTGGGCGCGTAATGCAATGATAATATAGCTGCTGAATAATCATTGGTATTAGCATGTTAGCACAGTGGTTAGCATTATTTCACAGCACCAGGGACTCACGTTCAATTCCGGCTTCAGGTGACTGTGTGAAGTTTATACATTCATCCCAGTGGGTTTCCTCTGAGTGCTCTGGTTTCTTCCCAGAGTCCAAATATGTGGGGGTTAGGTTGATTGGCCATGCTAATTTAACATTTAATGTCAGGAGGATTAACGGAGCTGATATGAGGAGTTATGGGGATAAGGCCTGGGCAGGATTGTTGTCAGTGTAGAAGCAATGGGCCAAATGATCTTCTTCTCCACTGTAAGGATTTTATGACTATGTATTTTCCTGCAACAGTCCCAGACATGAAATGTCACATTATTCACAGATTGCATGTCTAAATAGATGAATTGTTTTCCTCAATATCGAGAGAGACAATGATTGAAAAATAACAATAATATGAATGCATTCCCACTTCTTTGTATGTCATTGAGACTACAAAGCAATATTTCCATAAGTCTATTCTGCTGTTCATGTAGCTATATTTTTGTTCTGATGTGAAGAGAGAGAATTGAAAGGACAATATGTTTATATCTTGAGTGATAGAACATAGAACATAGAACAATACAGCACAGAACAGGCCCTTCGGCCTTCGATGTTGTGCCGACCAAAATAAAAAGCAATGCCCCTCCTAACTAAACCATTCCCTTCTCATCCATATACTTATCAACTAACCTCTTAAACGCCACCAAACTTGGCGCATCCACAACAGCTGCAGGCAGGGCATTCCACTCCCTAATCACTCTTTGAGTAAAGAACCTACCTATGATATCCGTCCTATAACTCATACCCCTTAATTTAAAGTTGTGTCCCCTCGTGCTAGCTTTTTCCATCCTAGGAAAAAGGCTATCACTGTCCACCCTATCCAAACCTCTAATTATCTTATATGCTTCAATAAGATCCCCCCTTAGCCGCCTCCTTTCTAACGAAAACAACCTCAAATCATTCAACCTCTCTTCATAGGACCTGCCCTCCATACCAGGCAACATCCTAGTAAACCTCCTCTGTACCCTCTCCAATGCCTCCACATCTTTCTTATAATGTGGCGACCAGAACTGCACACAATACTCCAAGTGCGGCCGCAATAGAGTTTTGTACAGTTGCAACATGATGCTGCGGCTCCTAAATTCAATCCCCCTACCAATAAAAGCTAAGACTCCATAAGCCTTCTTAACAACTTTATCCACTTGACTGCCTACTTTCAGGGATCTATTGACACATTACACCAAGATCCTTCTGTTCCTCAACACTATTAAGAGCCCTACCATTAGCCCTATACTCTACACATTTATTGTTCCTGCCAAAGTGCATTACCTCACACTTCCACATTAAACTCCATTTGCCACCTCTCGGCCCAGCTCTGCAACTTGTCCAAGTCTCTCTGCAAACTATAACACCCCTCTTCACTATCTACCACTCCACCGACTTTAGTGTCATCTGCAAATTTACTGATCCATCCCTCAATACCCTCATCCAGATCATTTATAAAAAATTACAAACAGCAGGGGCCCCAAAACAGACCCCTGAGGCACACCACTTGTCACCGAACTCCACGATGAATATCTCCCATCAACCACCACCTCTGTCTTCTATCTGCCAGCCAATTCCTAATCCAATTAGCTAAATCACCCTCTATTCCACACATCTGCATTTTCTGTAGAAGTCTTCATGGGCCACCTTATCAAACGCCTTACTAAAGTCCATATATACTACATCAACCGCCTTACCCCCATCCACCTCTCTGGTCACTTTCTCCAAAAACTCAATGAGGTTAGTAAGGCATGACCTACCCTTCACGAAACCATGCTGACTATCCCCAATCAATTCATTTCTCTCTAAATAACTATAAATCCTATCCCTAATAATTCTCTCCAATACCTTGCCCACAACAGAAGTAAGACTCACTTGCCTATAATTCCCAGGAAGGTCTCTCTTCCCCTTCTTAAACAATGGGACCACATTCGCCATCCTCCAGTCCTCCGGAACCACACCCGTAACCAACGAGGACCTGAAGATCAGAGCCAGAGGCTCTGCAATCTCCTCTCTTGCCTCCCAGAGAATCCTAGGGTAAATCCCGTCCGGCCCAGGGGACTTATCCAACTTCAAACCCTCGAGAATTTCTAGCACATCCTCCCTATCTACTACAATACTTCCCAATTTGCAACCCTGTACCTCAGTGTTCTCCATAGCTACATTTCCAGCACTCTGCGTGAATACCGAAGAGAAATATTTATTCAGTGCCTCACCAATCTCTTCAGGCTCCACGCACAACTTCCCACTGCTGTCTATGACTGGCCCTAATCTTGCCCTAACCAATCTTCTATTCTTAACATATCGAAAGAAAGCTTTAGGATTCTCCTTAATCCTATCAGCCAACATCTTCTCGTGTCCCCTCTTAGCTCTCCTCAATTCACTTTTTACCCCCTTCCTAGCTAATCTATAGCTATCCATTGCACTACCTGAGCCTTCAAGCCTCATCCTGACATAAGCCTCCTTTTTCTTCTTAACCAGCAAATCAACTCTTTTCGTACACCAAGGCTCTCGTACTCGTCCATTTCCTCCCTGCCTGACAGGGACATACTTATCAAGGACTCTCAGCAGCTGCTCCTTGAATAAGCACCACATTCCAGATGTTCCCAGTACCTGTAGTTCCCTAGTCCAATCTACGCACCCTAATTCTCTCCTGATGGCCTCATAATTACCCTTCCCCCAGCTATAACTACAGCCCCCAGCTTCATGCCTATCCCTGTCCATCACTAAGGTGAACGTAACCGAATTGTGGTCACTATCACCAAAATGTTCACTAACTTCCAAGCCTAACACCTGGTCTGGCTCATTGCCCAGCACCAAATCCAATGTAGCCTCACCTCTAGTTGGCCTATCTACATACTGAGTCAAAAAACCTTCCTGCACACTCTGTACGAAAACTGACCCCTCTAACGAGCTAGAGCTATAGCTATTCCAATCAATATTAGCAAAGTTAAAGTCCCCCATCACAATTACCCTACTACTTTCACTCCTAATCAGAATTGACTTCGCAATCCTTTCCTCAACCTCTCTAGAACTATTAGGAGGTCTGTAAAAGACTCCCAACAGGGTGACCTCTCCTCTCCTGTTTCTAATCTCAGCCCATACTACCTCAACAGACAAGTCCTCATCAAACTTCTTTTCGATCACCGTGATACAGTCTTTGACCAGTAACGCCACTCCTCCCCCCCTTCTACCCCTTCTCTACTCCGACTAAAGCATTTGTACCCCGGAACCTGCAACATCCATTCCTGTCCCTGCTCTACCCAAGTCTCTGAAATGGCCACAACATCGAAGTTCCAGGTACTGGTCCAAGCTGTAAGTTCCTCCCCCTTATTGCGAATACTCCTTGCATTAAAGTATACAATGTGACTCTTTATCCTGTTAAGGGTTCGTCTCTGTCTTTTGCCATCAAAATGTATGGTACAGAATAAAGTTTACTTATTTGTTACAAGTAGGCTTCATTAAAACCACAATGAAGTTACTCTGAAAATCCCCTCGTCGCCACACTCCAGTGCCTTTTCAGGTACATTGAGAGAGAATTTAGCATGGCCGATGTACCTAATCAGCACGTCTTTTGGACTGTGGGAGTAAACTGGAGCACCCAGAGAAAACCTACGCTGACATAAGGAGAACATGCATACACCATGCAAATGTGACCCAAGCCAGGAGTTGAACATGGGTTCTTGGCGCTGTGAGGCAGCAGTGCTAACAACTGTAAAAGTTTCTTCCATATGTGAAATAGTTGTTGGGGTGATTTCCTCCTTCAATCTTGATCAATTGGGCCAGTGGCCTGATGAATAGCAAATAGACTTTCATTTAGATAAATGCGAGGTGACGGACTTTGGTAGATTGAACCAAGGCAGGAGTTATTCAGTTAATGGTAGGGTGTTGGGGAGAATTATAGAACAAAGATCTAGGAGTATAGGTTCATAGCTCTTTGAAAGTGAACAGAGTAATGAAGAAGGCATTCGGCATGCTTGGTTTCATTGGTCAGAACATTGAATACAGGAGTTTGGGAGACATCTTGTTGAAGTTGCACATGATATTGGTAAGGCCACACTTGGAATATTGTGTACACTTCAGGTCACCCTGTTATAGAAAGGATATTATTAAATTAGAAATGGTGCAGAAAAGATTTACTAGGATGTTACAGGGTTTGGATTATAAGAGGGACTGGATAGACTGGGACTTTATTCCCTGGGGTGTAGGAGGCTTTGGGGTGATCTTATAAAATAATGATGGACATAGTTATACTATAACTATAGATATAATTATAATAATATAATTATTATTATATCGTCGTTGGTTACGGGTATGGTTCCGGAAGACTGGAGGATAGCGAATGTGGTCCAATTGTTCAAGAAGGGGAAGAGAGACCTTTCAGGGAATTATAGGCCAGTGAGTCTAACTTCTGTTGTGGGCAAAGTATTGGAGAGAATTATTAGGGATAGGATTTATAGTTATTTAGAGAGAAATGAATTGACTGGGGATAGTCAGCGTGGTTTTGTGAAGGGTAGGTCGTGCCTTACTAACCTTATTGAGTTTTTTGAAAAAGTGACCAAAGAGGTGGATGGGGGTAAGGTGGTTGATGTGCTATATATGGACTTTAGTAAGGCGTTCGATAAGGTTCCCCATGGAAGGCTTTTGCAGAAAATGCAAATGTATGGGATTGAGGGTGATTTAGCTAATTGGATTAGGAATTGGCTAGCAGATAGAAGACAGAGGGTGGTGGTTGATGGGAGATATTCATCGTGGAGTTCGGTGACAAGTGGTGTACCTCAGGGGTCTGTTTTGGGCCCCTGCTGTTTGTAATTTTTATAAATGATCTGGATGAGGGTATTGAAGGATGGATTAGTAAATTTGCAGATGACACTAAAGTCGGTGGAGTGGTAGATAGTGAAGAGTGGTGTTATAGTTTGCAGAGGGACTTGGACAAGTTGCAGAGCTGGGCCGAGAGGTGGCAAATGGAGTTTAATGTGGAAAAGTTTGAGGTAATGCACTATGGCAGGAATAATAAATGTGTAGAGTATAGGGCTAATGGTAGGATTCTTAATAGTGTTGATGAACAGAGAGATCTTGGTGTATATGTGCATAGATCCCTGAAAGTAGGCAGTCAAGTCGATAAGATTGTTGAGAAGGCATATGGAGTCTTAGCTTTTATTGGTAGAGGGATTGAATTTCGGAACCGCAATGTCATGTTGCAACTGTACAAAACTCTAGTGCGGCCGCACTTGGAGTATTGTGTGCAGTTCTGGTCCCCTCATTATAAGAAAGATGTGGAGGCATTGGAGAGGGTCAGAGGAGGTTTACCAGGATGTTGCCTGGTATGGAGGGCAGGTCTATGAAGAGAGGTTGAAGGATTTGAGGTTGTTTTCGTTAGAAAGGAGGCGGCTAAGAGGGGATCTTATTGAAGCATATAAGATGATTAGAGGTTTTGATAGGGTGGACAGTGATAGCCTTTTTCCTAGGATGGAGAAAGCTAGCACGAGGGGACACAGCTTTAAATTAAGGGGTGGTAGTTATAGGACGGATATCAGAGGTAGGTTCTTTACCCAGAGGTTGGTTAGGGAGTGGAATGCCCTGCCTGCGGCAGTTGTAGATGCGCCAAGTTTGGTGGCGTTTAAGAGGTTAGTTGATAAGTTTATGGAAGAGAAGGGAATGGTTTATTTTGGAGGGTCATTCCTTTTTTATAATGGTCGGCGCAACATCGAAGGCCAAAGGGCCTGTTCTGCGCTGTAATGTTCTATGTTCTATAGATCATTTAGATAGTCAACATCTTTTCCCAAAGATAGGCCTAAAACACAGGCTTAAGGAGCTGAGACAGGAGAGATACAAAAGAGTCCAGAGGGACAACTTTTTCCACACAGAGGGTTATAAGTGTCTGGAACGAGCTGCCAGAGGTAGTAGTAGTGGCAGGTATAATTTTGTCTTATAAAAAACATTTAGACAGTTAGATGGGTAAGATGGATTTAGAGAGATATGGGCCAAATACCGGCAATTGGGAGAAGCTTAGGTAGTTAAAAGAGATGGAATAGGCAAATTGGGCTGAAGGGCCCATTTCCATGCTGTAAACCTCTGACTCTATAATTCTAATCATCACAGCCAGGATTTTAACCATTGTGTTGTGCCTATTCTTAGGTGCAACATGGTCGTACAATGGGGGCATAAAGCAATTAGTGTGATTGGCACTGGTTTTCGTGACCAGCGCCATTTTAATCATAGAATCCCTACAGTGCAGAAGGAGGCCAGTCAATCCATCAAAGCCTGCACTGACAAAAATCCCACCCAGGCCCTATCCCCGTCACCCCCATATATTTACCCTGCTAATCCCTCTAGTCTATGCATCTCAGGACATTAAAGCCAATGTCCTGCACATTGGCTGACTTAACCTGCACATTTTTGGACTGTGGGGGGGGGGAAACTGGAGCATTCGGAGGAAATGCACGCAGTCATGGGGAGAATGTGCAAACTCCACACAGACGGTGGCCCGAGCCGGGAATCAAACCCAGGACCTTGCAGCTATGATAGAATCATAGGGATTCTATGATTAAAATGGCACTGGTCACAAAAACAAGTGCCAATCACACTAATTGCTTTATGCCCCCATTGTACGACCATGTTGCACCGAAAAATAAGCACAACACAATGGTTAAAATCCTGGTTGTGATGATTAGAATTATAGAGTCAGAGGTTTACAGCATGGAAATGGGCCCTTCAGCCCAATTTGCCTATTCCATCTTTTTTTTTAACTACCTAAGCTTCTCCCAATTGCCGGTATTTGGCCCATATCTCTCTAAATCCATCTTACCCATCTAACTGTCTAAATGTTTTTTATAAGACAAAATTGTACCTGCCTCTACTACTAATCACTGTGCTGACCTGAGAACCAGATTTCCGGCATGGTCAGCGTCTTGCTGGAAATGGGCAAGAGACAGGTCAATGTATTGAAAATTTATTTAAATAAGTATTTAAATGTCATTAGCGCGCTCGGCGCTCAATCATCCAGGCTGGCCTGTCATTATGACTTCGCTGAGAAAGGTTTGCATTGGTGAGGAATAGACACTCCATGAACGGGGAGCAGTCAGTCAACGTAGCCTTACCCGTGGAACTGGAGGCTATTGAGGCCCCATGGGGAGGCTGAGGGCAAGGCGGGGGGTTGTCCCTTGAGCAGTGCCAAACTGGCACTCCCACAAAAAGGTCCATAAGTAATGAAGACCTCAAGAAAGAAGCAACACAAGACCTCAAAGAGGAGGCAATAAAAGGATCTCACAAGGAAGGCATTGAAAGACTCCGAGAGGACAATAAAAAACTCCATAAATAGGGCAATAAAAGACTATATATAACAGAGTGAACAGTAACAAGAGAATTGCAGAATTGAAACATGACAACACTTTATCAGAGATAGATCTAATCAACATTGAAGCCAAAAAGATTTTAGTTAAAGTTAAGACAAGTAAAAATGATAATTCCATTTGTGAAACATATATGTACCATAAGAACATGGTGGAGTCATCTCAGAAGAAATATAGAAATTAAAGACTTCAAAAGAAACTTGGAGTTATTGAACATAAGAAGAATCAGCAGAAAGAAGCAAAACTTGAGAGAAGACATTAAAACAACAAAATTAAATGACTGACAGCAAACTTGGAAAAAAAAAGTTACAAAAATAATTTACAAAATTAAGTTAAGGAGAAATTAATGAGACAACATAGAATAAGCTGAACTTCATGATAAAAGAATCAGAAAATAAGAACAAATCCAGTGAACAATTGAATCAGAGGATAACAGTTTAAATGAGGAAGCTTGACAGTGAAAAATTAACTAATAAGATAAAAAAACATTGAAGTTGATGCAAGATCAGCAATTCAGACAGAGAATGAAACTGAGATTATGTGCCAGAACAAGATTGCTGAAATGGTTGTGTGAATGGAAAAGTTATAGGCATGTATGGAGCAAGACCATATGTCAGGATATAGTTACAGCCTAACAATAAAAGTGTTTATCTTTAAGAACACACAAGCCTCAGGATCTCAATGAGCCATCACCACTGCAACAATAAAAAACCATAAATATATAATATGACACTCTGTCAGAATATGAAACTTCACTCATAAATCAAGCTAGATGTCTAGAATTATTGTATCTATCATTGGACTTCTATCATATCCAGTGAACATGGAGGGCCAATCATTCCTAAACATGTGGATCACCTGGGGAATAAAGAGATGCTCCAGCAAAGTGTTGCTGCCAAGAAATGTTTTCAAATTTGTAAAGCATCAAAGTACCTGATCAATCTGTAATAGACACCACTAATGTCATGAAGAATTAAATTACAAATCTCAGATCACAGAATTACGCGGATAAATGTGTAGTGGTCCATTTTGGCAGGAATAATGGGATGAAGGAGTACAATCTAAGGGGTAGGAGTCTTAGCTGTGTTGTAGAGCAGAAGGATCTCGGGGTCCGGGTCCATAGGACTCTTAAATCGGCCTCGCAGGTGGAGGAAGTGGTCAAGAAGGCGTACGGTGTACTGGCCTTCATTAATCGAGAAATAGAGTTCAGGAGTCAGGAGGTAATGATGCAGCTCTATCAGACTCTTGTCAGACCCCAGTTGGAGTATTGTGCGCAGTTCTGGTCGCCTCATTATAGGAAGGATGTAGATGCTATTGAGAGAGTTCAGAGGAGATTTACAAGGATGCTGCCTGGATTGGGAGGCAGGCCTTATGAAGATAGGTTGAGGGAGCTGGGACTCTTCTCACTGGAGAGACGTAGGTTGAGAGGCAACCTGATAGAGGTTTATACAATGTTGAGAGGAATAGATAGGGTGGACTCTCAGAGACTATTTCCCCAAGCTGAAATGGTCACTACGAGAGGACACAGATTTAAGGTGTAGGGAAGCAAATACAAAGGAGATGTCAGGGGTAGGTTTTTCACTCAGAGGGTGGTGAGTGAATGGAAACGACTGCCGTCGGAGGTTGTTGAGGCAAACTCACTGGGGTCTTTTAAGAGACTTCTGGATGAGTATATGGAAAAGAATAGGATAGGGGGTTAAAGATAGGTCTGTGGATTGGTAGATGTGATCGGCGCAACTCGTGGGCCGAAGGGCCTGTTTGTGCTGTATTGTTCTATGTTCTATGTACAAGAGACAGAAAAACCCCTTGAAGATTTGATTTATAATTGTGCAATTTGTTTAGTTAGAATTTGGGATTGAGTAACTTGGTTATTGAAGATTGTAGAAAGGAGATAAAGAGGAAAGGATGCGCTGATTGGCCCTTTAAATTAGAACACAGTAGAAGAGGATCGCCTGTTTGATAGATCAGTTGGGATGGAGTGTAAGGACCGGTGCAGTCAGTGGGCTGCTCTGGGACAGGTGGGGTGGGGGAGGGGGGGTAGTGGAGTGGTGGTGGTTTGCTGCTAGCCTCTGCTCCTCATTAATAAATACTTTGTGTTCTTGACAAAGTCTGTGGATGTGCATCATTACAAAAATTATAAAAGCAAAGTGCAGTATGGATTGATAAAATAATGTAAAACAAAAATGTAATTCTCAAGCCAGTGTTGGATGAGATGGCAGGAACCTGATGCAGAGAATGGAATCTTTTATGAGGGACATAAATCAGCTTCGGGCTTTAATTTTCTTTGCCAGAAAAATGAGGTGATTACCAATTTCAAGCTACAAGAGACAATCTGATAATAATGTATAAATGCATGTATACATTCTGAGCCCAAGGAATGCATCAAATTCAGCATATATTTCTTCCTAAAATGACAGTTTCAACTCATTCATTCATTATTCATACGTATCAGGTACAATGTGTTCAAAGAACTGCAATCAAAGAAGTTTCAGTTTTGAAGGTGGCTTGTATCATGCACAGGAACAAAATAAAACACAATGCAGTTTCAATGAAGATAAATTAAAAAAAAACACACTCAAAAAATTGCAGTGAATCACCATAAAAATTACTTTGCTTCCTGAGGGCCTGAAAATCTGGATGCTGTTTGAAGAGAACATCTCACTAGCAGTCTTGGCAGGGAACAGGTTGTGTAACTGGAAGATGGCTCAGATGAACAATCTGAGCAGTTGTAAAAGATTGAGAAGAATTGGATGAATTGTGGTTACGCCCACAATTCACTTACTTCCAATGTTCTGTGATCTGTTAAAATAAGTGATAGATTTATCATTGTTTTGACGTTCAACGTCCTGCGCAGTTAATACTCTTGTCTCTCTGTCCTCAGATATGGCATAAACTCTGCCAGCAAATCTATCAAAACAATTATGAATCTTCGGGTTGGATTTAATATTGGACTTTAACCTGGTGTTGTAAGATTTCTTACTGTGCTTACTCCAGTCCAACACCGGCATCTCCACATCATCAGTCCCACAGCCAGGGCCAGAAGGAGCAGGAATGATCCTATTTCAGCAGCTACTGAGACTGCCTCTGCCAACAGCAGCCAATTAATTGTGAACCATCATCTTAAGGGCAACAACTCATCCCATGAGGGCTAGTAGCTGAGCAATCTTGGCAGCACCACACAGTGAGTGGTGGTCAATGATGGAACTGCACCTGGACAAAGAGCATTATCAATGGACTTATGCCAGGATTGGTCAGACAGGTCCCCAAAGGGGGCAGGTGTCATTGTTTCTGCAGGAAAGTTCACCGCACTGAGGGGTCACTCTGTAAGCTAAAAGATGCCTGAACAAGTTGGTTTTTTGCTATGGCGCCTGCCATAACTTACCTGGCAGTCTCGGCATGTGGTAGAGAATCCTTGTTAATTGGCCACTTAAAATGTTCAATTGGACTCTTGGCGGGAGGGCCGTCCTCCACTTTGCCACTGCTGAGGAGGCAAAGAGCATGCCAACACTGCCTTCCTGTGCTATTTTATAATCCTCCACACCACCTGTCTTCAACTTTGCCCTAAATGACCCACCAAAATTCCAGTTTTCTTTCCACAGTGTGAAGCTACCGCTTACTCTTCATATTCTGCGCAGAGAGTAAAAACTTGTGTAACTGGCGTAATTCCTGCTATTTTAATAATATTCTGCTGATTTATGGATATAGAATTTTCAAACTGATTGTATCTGAGATTTGGAAAGAATGAGCTCAGGGATTATAATTAAATAAATTGCATTTCCACCCAATAGCCTCTCAATATTTTCTCAGTGCTATGGCAGCCATCAGTAGATTTATCTGTGAGCTTTGCGGAGTACAAGTTGCCTTATTGATTGATGAGAGGCAACTAGTGGGAGTTTCTAAGCCTGTAACTTTAATTGGATTGGAGTTATAACTCCTGAGGTGAAGGCTAGCTGACTGTAAGTGGCCTTTTCCTCTGGTGCACAATAAAAGGTATCAGTGATGGAAACTGGCATGTAGTAGCATTACCAATTGGGCAGTGAGGGGAAAAATTATTGTCTTTTTCCATCTTTCCCCCTGGGTGTCTTTGGAATGTCAAGAATTTTCTCCAATAAGAAAACACCATTATGTCTCTTTTCAGAAAACTTGAACCCTAAGGTACCAATCCATGCTGACTTTGTCTGAATATACTGCTGATTCCAAATGCTGAGCCATGAAATCCTTGATAATAGATTCTAGCAACTTCCCAGTACTGACATTAGGTTCACTGGTCAATAATTCCCCGTTTTCTCTCTACCCCCCCTTTTTGAATAGTGGGTTACACTAGCTACCCTCTAACCTGTAATCCAAAGAATTTTGGAAAATGATCACCAATAGATCTGCTGTTTCCAGGTCCGCTTCACGAAATACTCTGGGATGAAGATCATCAGGCCCTGGAGATTTATCCACCTTCAGTCCCATCAATTTCCCCAAAACCAGTTCTCTCCTAATACTGATTTCCTTCAGCTCCTCACTAAAACTTGTTTTTAGAACACAGAACGTAGAAAAATTACGGTACAAACTGGTCCTTTGGCCTACAAGTTTTTCTTCTGGTATATTATTCATGTCTTCCTTTGTGAAGACAGAAACAAAGTATTAATTTAGTCCCTCAGTCATTTCTTTGTTCCTGTAATGAATTCTCCTGTTTCAGGCTGATCAGTTTTGCTGATTTTTTTTCTTTAAGTACCCATTTACAGCCAGTTTTTATCATATCCCACTTGAGTACTTTCATTCTCTATTTTCCCCTTCTTAATCAATGTCCTCCTTTGCTGAATTTTACACTGCTCCCAGTCCTCAGGTCTATTGCCTTGCCAATGTGTATGCTCCTTCTTTGAATCTAACACTATCTCTAATTTCCTTTCTAATCCATAGTTTAGCCACAGTTTTGTTACCACTCTTGCGCCATACAGGAACAAACAACACATAGAGCTCATCTATTTGCTCCTTAAATGCTTGCCAATACCTGTCCCTTTTTTCAATAATATTCAAGTCTATTAAATCCAAATCATGTCTTATGTTGTAGATTAAGAATCCTGGTCTCAGAATCAATTACATCACTGACCACCTTGACAAAGAATTCTATTGTAATATGGTCATTCACTCCCACAACTAGATTGCCAACTAATCCTTTCTCATTGCCCAGTACCCAGTGCAAGATGGCCTGTTCCTTTGTCGGTTCCTCATGCTTTACAAAGTCTGATTTTAAACCTGCAGATTTAACACACACGTAATAGAACATAGAACATAGAACATTACAGCACAGAACAGGCCCTTCGATGTTGCGCCGACCAATATAAAAAGCAATGCCCCTCCAAACTAAACCATTCCCGTCTCTTCCATATACTTATCAACTAACCTCTTAAACGCCACCAAACTTGGCGCATCTACAACTGCTGCAGGCAGGGCATTCCCCTCCCGAACCACCCTTTGGGTAAAGAACCTACCTCTGATATCCGTCCTATAACTATCACCCCTTAATTTAAAGCTGTGTCCGCTCGTGCTAGCTTTTTCCATCCTAGGAAAAAGGCTATCACTGTCCACCCTATCTAAACCTCTAATCATCTTATATGTTTCGATCAGGTCCCCTCTTAGCCTCCTCCTTTCTAACGAAAACAACCTCAAATCCCTCAGCCTCGCCTCATAAGACATGCCCTCCATACCAGGCAACATCCTGGTAAACCTCCTCTGTACCCTCTCCAATGCCTCCACATCTTTCTTATAATGTGGGGACCAGAACTGCACACAATACTCCAAGTGCGGCCACACTAGCGTTTTGTACAGTTGCAACATGACGTTGCGGCTCCGAAATTCAATCCCTCTACCAATAAAAGCCAAAACTCCATATGCCTTCCTAACAACCTTCTCGACCTGACTGCCTACTTTCAGGGATCTATGCACATACACACCAAGATCCCTCTGTTCATCTAGACTACTAAGAATCCTACCATTTGCCCTATACTCTACACATTTATTATTTCTGTCTTGAAGTAATTTTTGTGGAACTATATATGTGGATTACTGATACCCACTGCCACTAAAAATACGGAGCAGAGTGTCAGACTTTGTTGAAGAATGAAGGATGGTTTAGGCAACAAAGGAGAACATCCACAAGCTGCGGCACTGGAGGTGCTGGTGGGGAATGTCCAGAGGAAAAAAGATTTCTGTATCCACAAGGGGAAAGGAATCCTTTTTATCCTCTTGTCCCTTTTTCCTGCAACAAATATTATTTCTGCAACTAACATCATGTCTTTCTTCCATTCCTCCTATTATAGGCGAAGGGACATTTCCAGCAAAATGCCTATGATTAAGCAATTTTTTATCTTGGGGACTCTAACAGTATACAGTAATACTTTTTTTAAATGTGGAGTCCTCTGAGCATTTCTGGAATAAAGAACAATACAGCACAGGAACAGGCCCTTCAGCCCTTTAACCCTGCACAGATCATATGTTCCTAGCTAGACCATCTGTTGGTAGCTGTCTATTCCCAGTCTGTTCATCTGGCTATCTAGATAAGTCTTAAAATGATCCTAGCATGTCTGCTTTAACCAGCTTGCTTGGTAGTGCATTCCAGGCCCCTACCTCCTCTGTGTAAAGTATGTCCCCTGCATATCTGTATTGAACTTTGCCCCCCAATCCACCCCCCCACCCCCAACCTTGAACTTGTGACTCCCTGTGTTTGTCATATCCGACCTGGGAAAAATCTTTCAACTGTTCACTTTATCTATGCCCTTCATAATTTTATAAACTTCTATTAGGTTCACCCTCAACCTCCGTCTTTCCAGGGCTAACAACACTAGTTTACTCAATCTCATCTATAGCTTTAGACCCTCCATATCAGGCAACATCCTGGTAAACCTTTTCTGTACTCTCTCCAAAGCTTTCATGTCCTTCTGGTAGTGTGGTGACCAGAACTGGACACAATATTTTAAAATGTGACCTAACCAATGTTCCATAGAGCTGCAACATCATATGCCATCTTTTATACTCTATGCCCCATCCAATAAAGCAAGCATGCCATATGCCTTTTTCACCACCTTTTCCCCCTGTGCTGCCACCTTTAAGGATCTGTGGATTTACACACTCAGGTCCCTCTGTGTGTCTATAATCCTGATGGTTCTACCACATATTGTATAGCTCCTTCCTGCATTAGATCTAAATGTTGATAGATCGTTAATAAAGTGGCAACACGATGGCACAGTGGTTAGCACTGATGCCTCAGTGCCAGAGATTTGGATTCAATTCCAGCCTCAGGTCACTGTCCGTGTGGAGTTTGCATGTTCTGCCCTGTGTCAGCATGGGTTTCTTCCCGGTGTTCCTGTTTCCTCCCACAGTCCAAAGATGTGCTGGTTAGGTCGATTGACCATGTCAAATTGTCTCTTAGCATCTGGAGGATTGGCAGGGTGGGATAAATGTATGGGATTATGGGGAGACAGGGGTAGGTGGGATTGTTGTCAGTGTAGACTCGATGGGCTCAATGCACTTTAGGGATTCTACAATTCAATACATTGAGTGCATGCATTATTTTTTCCTTGCTAACAACACTAAAGGCGATGAAAAGCATAAAGTGATAATGTTAACAGCATGTAGGGCACTGATTTTCAATGTGATAAGAAGTCTGACCTATCTGGATGACCCCAACTCAAAAACTTTTCACGAACCGGTAAATGTGGCAAAATATCACTATGAGCCGAAGTCTCCAGTAAATCTCCAGAGACATCAGTTCAACATGGCTGGGAGAACTGGCTGCTTCACTTAAAGGGATGTTTGGGACCAGGGACAGTGAGCAGGGAGGTAGTAAAGGGGCAGGTTTGCACCTTCTACGATTGCATGGGAAGGTGTCATGGTCAGGGGGTGGGGTGTTGGGTGTGATGGAGGAGTGGACCAGGGCAGCGTGTGAAGGAAGATGTGTTGGGTAGTGACATCATGCTGGAGTTGGCAGAGGATGATCTGTTGAATGCGGAGTATGGTGGGGTGAAAAGTGAGAACCCTATCCTTGTTCTGGGAAGGAGGGAAGAGAGTGAGAACAATGGCCCAGGGAATGGACTGGACATGGTTGAGAGCCCTGTCAACCACACTGAGTGGAAAACCACGGTTAAGGAAGACATATTGGCAGCACTATTTTGGAAAGTGGCGTCATCAGAACAGATGTAGCAGAGGCGAAGGAACTGAGAGAATGGGATAGGGTACTTATAGGATGTGGGGTGTGAAGAGCTGTAATCAAGCTAGTTGTGGGAGTTGGTGGGCTTGTAATGGATACTAGCGGACATTTAATCACCAAAAATGGAGGAAAGGAAGGGAAGATAATGTCAGAGATGAACCATGTGAAGTAGATAGAGGATTGGAAATTGAAAGCATGATTGATAAATTTTTCCAGGTCCAGATGGGACCATGAAGCGGCACCAATATAGTTATTGATGTACTGATAATGGGTTGTGGGAGGGAGCCTGAGAAGGACTGGAACAGAAAATGCACCACATAAAGAGACACGCATAACTGCGCATAGCCACACTTTTGTTTCTGGAGGAGGAGAGACAAGTTAAAAGGAGAAATTGTTGTGTGAGAGAATCAGTTCAGCCAGATGGAGGAGAGTATTCTCAGATACCACCCTGGGACATGGACAGCTAATGCTGATAAGCTAAGTTGTCCCCACTGTTACCCACTGGCCTGGCTCCTTTGAAAGGGTTTGTGATGACTCTGAACTTTTTGGTGATATTGCCAGCGTCAGCAAAGCAGATTAAAGTCTGGACTCAAAAAGCCATAACCTTATCGAAATTTAGGCACAATATCCTACATGGTGGATTCCAAGGACAACCCTCTGAAGATCTGAACACCTACCTCGTTAAGAAATTTGAATTTAGTGTTGAAGGTAGGATTATTCTTTGGTGGTCCTGAGTAATTGTCTTGTTTCCAGGGTGATATCCAATATTAAGGGGACTACATAATGGGCACTGGGGAGTATCAAAAATGAAGATGCTGACCAGGGGTTATATCTGGTGGCTTAGTCTTGATTCTGACATCACAGACTTGGGGAAACAATGTGCAAGAAAAATCAAAACCTCCCTGGCTCAGTCTCCCCATACCTCTGGGAGTGGCCTAGAAGGCCATGGGTGTGTGTACATGTGGAATTTGTGGGTACCTGCTGGGTTCCATGTTTTTAATCTTGGTGGCCATACACTCTTGGAGGTGCAGCCCATGGACTCTACAACCACTCGGGCTACTAATGAGAAACTGCAGCAAAGCTTCAGCACACACGGAATTCCAGAATCCTGGTTTTTAATAAATCCTGGTTTTTCGGACTTCACTACTGGTGATTTTGTGAGTTTCCTGTTCTCCAATGGTATTCAACACATCCAAACGGAGGCCTTATCACCCATCACAAATGGACGGTCAGCACAGATGGTTCAGAACTTCAGAAATAGAATGCAGAAAACACCAGTGGCATCGATTGAGACTAAACTGGCAGAATTTTTGTTTGATTACCACATCGCTCACCATAATAGGTATTGCTCCGGCAGATCTATTGCTGGAGCAACACTTCATACTAGATTGGGCCTATTATTTCCAAACTAGATGAAGAAAGCAGGAACTCCAAAAAGAAACTTGAATTTCATGAACACAGAAAGAACTTTTGCCACAGGTGATATGCTTCAAGTAAAGAACTTCAGAGATGGTCCCAGATGGGTCCCTGGGATCATTATAAAGAAAACAGGACCAACATCTTACAAGGTCAAAGTTCAAAATAAAATGCTAATGAAGCAGTTAGGCCACCTCAAGGCCAGGGAGTCCTTGCATGAATTGCTCCCCCACTGACCATGGAGATAGCTGCTGCCAGTGCCAGCTCTCAGCCTGAAGCTGACTTTGTGTTGGTCCCTCCAGATAGTGAAGGTATAGACTTTGAAATGGAGGCTGGAGGAGTGGGCCTCCAGGCTGAAGTGGAACCTATTTCGGTATTTCTGAGAAAAGGAGAATCCCTGTTCAGTGTACACCACCTGACCCAGGCCCGCTTGCAATGGCGATCTGCCCAAGTGCCAAACAGAGCATACTCCCAGCGGAGATGCTGGGAGGGATATGGATCTAAGGAGAGAGGAATGTTATGACGGCCACAGAAGCCATGTGGGATCATAGATAGATCTGCCCCTGGGCTTATTGAGTGAACGGAGATTTGCCCAATGGGAGGAAGCCAGCAGGGGTTGTTAAGCCTGGAATTGTAGGTCCTGAGAAGAAAACTATATGACTGTAAGTCACAGGAATGGATTCTTCCTTTGGTTCACAATCAAGGGTGTTGGTGATGGAAAGTGGTATGTGTCTGAATTACTACACTCAGGTAGGTATTGTTAAGAGTGTCATAACTAATACCTAACTTAGATAATCATAGAATCTCTGCAGTGCAGAGGAGTCTACACTCAGTGCATCCCATCCAGGCCCATCCATTTACCCTGCTAATCCGCTAACTTACACATATCTGAACACTAAGGGGCAATTTATCACAACCAATCCATCTAACTTACAAATCTTTGCACAGTGGGAGGAAACCGGAACACCTGGAGGAATCCCATGCAGACATGGGGAGAATGTGCAAACTCCACACATACAGTCACCCAAGGCTGGAATTGAACCCTGATGCCGTGAGGCAGAAGTGTTAACCACTGTGTGCTCTGCCACCCTAGTTGATTAGCAAAATAGTTGTTCAATTTCCTTGCTTTTTGCGGGACCTTGCAAATTGGCTGCTGCACTGAAACAGTGAATATTCTTCACTTTGTGAAGTATTCCCACTTTGGGATCTTCTCAGGATATAAATCATGTTGTATAAATGTAGGTCTTTCTTTTTTTAGGATGGAATGTATACTGGGAATAACAAAGGAATTTTATGAAAAATCTATAAAAGCATGAAACAACACTGAGATTTGGAAGAGAGATTTATAACTTGTTAAATATAAACATAATTGAGGAATGCAAGACATTGTTTCAAGAAATAGCTTTCAAACAAGTACTTTGAGGGGGAGTGATGAAAGTGTAAAATAATGATTTGTCTTTATATTGTGCCTTTCACAGCCTCGGCATATGTAATTAGTCACCATCTTAATGTAGGAAGCAGTCAATTTTCACACACTGGTGCCACAAACAGCAATGTGAGAATGAGCAGATCATTTATATTAATGTTGGTTGAGAGATAAATATCGGTCAGGCGCTGGGATGAACACTCTTCATCAAAAGAATGCAAGAGAAACCAGACAATGCCTGGCTTTAATGTCTCATCCAAACAATGGCACTTTTCGCAGTTTAGCTCTCCCATTACTCATGATATAGAATCATAAAATCAGGGATGTGCTACAGTGCAGAACTGGCCATTTGGCCCATCAGGCTTGAACTGATAACAATCCCACCCAGGCCCTATCCCCGCAACCTCACATTTCCCCTGCTATTTGCCCCTGATACTCAGCGGCAATTTAGCATGGTCAATCAACCTAACCTGCGAATCTTTGGATATGAGCCAGGGTTACTTGGGTTAGCATAATGGCACTGCTTAGTTAGCACTGCTGCCTCACAGTGCCAGTGACCCAGGTTCAATTCCAGCTGCAGTTTGCACATTCTCCCTGTGTCTATGTGCATTTCCTCTGGGTGCTCTGATTATCTTCACGTGCAAAGATGTGTGGGTTAGGTGGATTGGCCATGCTAAACAGCTCTTTAATGGCAGGGGGACAAGTAGAGTAAGTGCAGAAGTTACAGGGATAGGCCTGGATTGGAATGTTGTCAGTGCAGGCTTAATGGACCAAATGGCCTCATTTTGAACTGTAGGGATTCTATATATGTTTCTGGAGTGAGACTTTGAAGTCACAAATTTTTGTTTCGAGGACAGATGTGCTTCCACATAAACCAGTTAAATATTCTGCTGGCAAATAGTAATATACCACTCTTGCACACATGTACTGGAATCATGTCCAGGTAATGTGCATTTGATAAAAAGTAAGCACAGTGGAGCACATTTTTGAAAGGACAACAAGGTGTTAATGAGGGAAGAAGAAATATTCTTAGATTGCTGTCTCATAACAATATCTGATACGAACATCATTTTTATACAAGGCTTTTAATCATACCTTATTTTCAGTTCTATTTTGGAGACAGCTCCAATTCTATCTGCAAATTGTCACGACTTCTGCATCTGTTTCACTGGCATTTCAACCAGCTCCCTCAAGCAATTATCAATCCTGTTGGCGTGGGAACTCTTGGTTTTTTTTTTGTTTAAGAATCAAGATTTTTTTTGTTGAATTAAAGCTTAAATGTAATCCAAACTGCAACTGGAGATGATACAGATCCTTCCAGAAGCATCCAGAGAAGGAAGGACCTATATCATCTCCAGTTGCAGTTTGGATTACATTTTTTAATGGCCAATTTTGTATCTAGAAATTCTTGAGGTGCAAATTTCTGCAGTGATTTTTCTCCCCATCCTCATCTCATCCTTTGCCTCCAAAACTAGCTTCACCATTTACTTAAAATATTTTACTTCTTCCCTACTGTGAAGACATGGCCCCTTGAAGGAATCAGTGTTTGTAGGTTACATGACCCTCACAGGGAATTTGTACACTTACATATAGAGATGTACTTAAGTAAGGTTCCTGCCATAAAATGGTAGGATGCTATTAAAATGATTTTTTGCAAAATTAAAATCAAACTACTATGTACTTTGTAAACTATGTCTGGGCAGTAACTAAGAGAAAGGAAAAAAATAGGGAACAACACATTATTTGCAATTGATACAGTTAGTACTCAAAGTGCTGTGAGCCAGGAAGAGGATTAGACACAGAGGAAGTGTGTTAGAAGCAGCAGCATGAAGAAGGAGATGCAGCCGTTTTCAGCAAACAGCCCAGTTAGAAATGAAGTGCTGAAGGCAAAAACCAATTTGTGCAAAAAAATTGTTTCTTCGCTGAACTGATGACCATTCTTAAGTCCTGGCCACTTAAATGATACAGTGTGGTAATCACTGAGTACACTTGATCTATATTTATGGTTGCTGTTTGAGAAACAGGGGCTGGAATTCTCAGGTCTCTGTCACTGCTCCCAGTGAGAAAGGAGAATTCAGCACTCAGCCAAAACTCTATTCACTGCAGTGGGACTGGAGAATCCCAGCCCTGGACATAGTTGGAGAACTCCAGCTGGGTCCTCAGCAGAGTTTAGGATTAAGAGGGAAAATAGATAGTTCTTTTGGATTTTCAGTCTTTGATCTTACCAAAAAAATTTTAAAGTGCCAAACAAGCATGAAAGCAGGAGAGAATCATGCCCTTTTTTTTGAACGAGCTCTCAGACACGATCTTATGCCACTTTGTGCAAAAAAAGATACAAAGTATGATGGTATGAGGCATAAATTGGCCATGATGGACTAGGAAACATGACTGAAAGTGGACAGGCAATGACAGGCATTTAAAGAAGGAATAGGTGAATTCCAGAAGTTGTTTCTTCCTGTTTGGCAGAAAAAGTGGTAAGAGAAAGGGTATTAGAAAGGCAAAAAGGGGCCACGAGGTGGCTCTGGCAGGTAGGATTAAGGAAAATCCAAAGGCATTTTACACCTATGTAAGGAGCAAAAGGATGGTTAGAGGCAAGATTGGACCTCTTAGGGACAGAGGAGGGGATCTATGCTTAGAGCCTGAGGGAATGGGGGAGATCCTGAATGAATACTTTGCGTCGGTATTCACGCAGGAGACTGGACAGATGTCTGTGCCTGATGTTGACAAAGTTGAGGATCGGTTGAGGGAAATAAGGATTACGAGGAAAGAGGTGTTGGGGCTGTTAGGCAGCTTAAAGACATATAAAGCTCCGGGGCCTGATGGCATTTACCCCAGGCTGCTAAGGGAGTTGAGGGAAGACTTGGCTGGGCCTCTGACGCAAATCTTTGTCTCTTCCTTGGACACAGGTGAGGTCCCAGAGGACTGGAGGATAGCAAACGTAGTACCGTTGTTTAAAAAAGGTCAGAGGGATCACCCAGGGAACTATAGGCCGGTGAGCTTGACTTCAGTTATAGGTAAGCTAATGGAGAGGATCCTTAGGGACAGGATGTATGAGCATCTGGAGCGCTGCGATCTGATCAGGGATACGCAGCATGGCTTCGTCAAGGGGAAGTCTTGTCTTACAAATCTAGTGGAATTTTTTGAAGAAGTGACAAAAACAGTTGATGAAGGACATGCTGTTGATGTCGTCTACATGGATTTCAGTAAGGCGTTTGACAAGGTTCCTCATGGTAGACTGATAGAGAAGGTGAAGGCGCATGGGATACAGGGTCGGGTATGTAGATGGGTCGAGAACTGGCTCGGGAGGAGGAGACAGAGGGTAGTAGTGGAAGGCTCTTTTTCCGGCTGGAAGCCTGTCACTAGTGGAGTGCCACAAGGCTCAGTACTAGGTCCTCTTCTATTTGTGGTCTACATAAACGACTTGGAAGTTGGGGTAGGTGGTGAGATCAGCAAATTTGCTGATGACACCAAGATGCTTGGATTGGCGGGTACAGAGGAGCAGTGTCAGGCAATACAACAGGACATAGACAGGTTGGTAGACTGGGCAGATAGATGGCAAATGGAATTTAATCCGGATAAATGCGAGGTGATGCATTTTGGCCGGAAAAATGTAGAAGAGAGTTATAGGATAAAAGGTAAAACTATACGGAGCATAGAGACGCAGAGAGACTTGGGGGTGCAGGTTCACAAGTCTCTGAAGGTGTCCTCACAGGTGGAGAAGGTGATAAAGAAGGCGTATAGTATGTTAGCTTTCATAGAAAAGGGTATAGAATACAAGAGTAGGAGTTTGATGTTGCAGTTGTATAGAACGTTGGTTAGGCCTCACTTGGAATACTGCGTCCAGTTCTGGTCGCCGTACTATCAGAAGGATGTGGAGTCCTTGGAGAGAGTGCAGAGGAGGTTTACCAGGATGCTGCCTGGTATGGAAGGACTGTCTTATGAGGAACAATTAAATAGACTGGGGTTGTTTTCCCTTGAAAGACATCGGCTTAGAGGGGATCTCATAGAGGTGTATAAGATTATAAGGGGTATAGATAGAGTAAATGGAGGTAAACTTTTTCCACCTTCAGAAATGGATAGGACGAGGGGTCATGGCCTTAGGGTGAGGGGGGCTATGTATAAGACGAATATTAGAGGGCAGTTTTTCACACAAAGGGTAGTGGGGGTGTGGAATGCACTGCCGAGTAAGGTGGTGGGAGCAGGCACGCTGGGGCTGTTTAAGGGTCTCTTGGACAGCCACATGAGCGGTATGCAGATAGAGGGATATAGTAGGACTGTTTAACTACGGCTTTTTTTCCACAGGTAATTCGGTCCATACTTGACCAACAATGAGCATGCATTCGGCAGGTGATGCGAGGACAGCTCTTGGATGTTGATTCATGGGTTGCCTGGTACTTCATGTCGTAAATGAGTGCTTTATGTGGACCATCTGAAGGGCACCATGACAGCTCAGAGACTATCGATGTGGCTGTGCAGACACTTGGAATTGGGCCGGTGTCTGCGGGAGTTTGCGCGTTCTCCCCGTGGTTGCGTGGGTTTTCTCCGGGCACTCCGGTTTCCTCCCACAACCCAAAAATTCGCTCTTAGGCTGATTGGGAAACAAATTGTCCCTATAGTGAGAGTCTTCCATATTAGGAATAACCTAAATCTATAATAGGATAATGGAATTGCTACTATATAGTTATGATGGCGGCGCGGGCTCGTTGGGCCGAAGGGCCTGTTTCCCGTGCTGTGTTGCTCTTAAAAAAAAAAGAATTGTTGCTATACAGTGAAAGTTTACCAGACTGATTCCTGGGATGCAGGTCTGTCATATGAGGAGAGACTAAGGTTAAGGTCATGTTCACTGGAGTTTAGAAGAGTGAGAGGAGATCTCATAGAAATGTATAAAATTCTAATAGGATTAGACAGAGTAGATTCAGAAAGAATGTTCCCAATGATGACGGAATCCAGAACTAGGGGTCATAGTTTGAGGATAAGGGGTAAATCTTTTAGAACTGAGAAATGTCTTCACCCAGAGGGTAGGGAATGTGTGGAATTCATTACCACCAAAATATAGTTGAGGCCAAAATGTTGTCTGATTTCAAGAAGAAATTAGATATAGCTCTTGGGGTTAAAGGGATGTGGGAGGAAGTGGGGAGATCAGAATATCGAATTTGATGATCAGCTATGATCAAGATGATGGTGGAGTGGATTCGAAGGGCCAAATGACCTACTCTTACTTTTATTTTCAATGTTTCTATGACTTGTTGGTCTGAGAAATTTCCCTCTTTCTCTCACTTGTTTACAATTCCCTCTTCAGAGGGAGACAGAGAAAACAAAGCTTGTCCTCAGATCCTTACCTCAACTTGGAATGTCGAGAATTGTTTATCTAAGCTATCCGACAAAACAATCACCTAGAAAGAAAACTTATCCATTTCAGCTAAGTTTGCTTCCCGCTGTGCATCTTAAATAAAGTCCTTTTGTTGTACTGGAGAACTTCTTGTTTCCCGAGTTGTGATAATTAAACTTATAACAATGTTTGCTTTTATAGAAATCAGCTAGTTTTATTATCATAAGACTGCATGCAGTATATGGCCAAATCTTGGAAACAGAGAGCAGTCCATACTAACTGCTGATTCTATCCCAAGACTGCGCCCAATCAATTCAATAATTATACATTTTCTTATCAGCTTACATGATGTTAGCAATACAAGCAGTGATACATTGAATAAAACAAATTCTGTGACTCCCTCATCCCCGACCTTGGTTCAGTGACTCCTTTTTGCCTTGTCTTCTGTAATGAACAAATTCTGTGACTCCCTCCTTTCTGACTCATCTAATGTCTCGTGTGTTATCTCATGGTATATGGAGTCATCTGTGTAAAGGCCGGTTCTCCTAGTGTTAATCATGTCTCACCCAAGCTGTGCGAAGCCAGTCTCATTAAAATAGCCTGAAGGCCAAGCATTTGGCTCTCGTTGGTTATAGTCATTTCTTTGTTCAGAGTCAGTCAGTTTTACAGGAGTTTGGCATTTTGAAATGGCTTGGTCTGTGGTCCTTTCTTCATACTAAATACTTGACCATTTTTCCCATCAGGCCACTGCTTCATTTGTACACTATCACACACTCTAGCACCAGGGTGCAAACTATCAAAAGACATCCACAATCACTTCATATTATTTCCTAATTACCATCTCTAACATAAGCAACATCCTGGGATGCAGGTCTGTCATATGAGGAGAGACTAAGGTTAAGGTCATGTTCATTGGAGTTTAGAAGAGTGAGAGGAGATCTCATAGAAATGTATAAAATTCTAATAGGATTAGACAGAGTAGATTCAGAAAGAATGTTCCCAATGATGACGGAATCCAGAACCAGGGGTCATAGTTTGAGGATAAGGGGTAAATCTTTTAGAACTGAGAAATGTCTTCACCCAGAGGGTAGGGAATGTGTGGAATTCATTACCACCAAAATATAGTTGAGGCCAAAATGTTGTCTGATTTCAAGAAGAAATTAGATATAGCTCTTGGGGTTAAAGGGATTATCTCTGAAGCTTAATCCGTTCATATTTAATTCTCCTTAATGTTTAATTGATATCATAGACGGGATTAAAAATGTGGCAATGTGTCAAAAACCTGTATTCATTTTCACAACATCCTATTCCTTTTGGTGCTTTGAGAGCAACTTTAAACACATGAATAGACACATTTGCTATGTAAAATGCAAGGTTACATGATATTGCATTTGATGCTTTTTAAAAAGCTTCAAACAAGCTAAATGTGAATTAGACTTATAAGTATTCTTGTTCTTGACTATGGCTCAAATAAAGAAGAAGGTTTTTTGGTGAAATATGGAATATCAGTTCAAGCTTTATAAATTCAAAATCAATATTACAAACATTTCACCTTGTTAAAGCTGTCATTATATATCATCCTTCTTTTTTTGAGGATAGTTTAATATTTCTCTAGTTTGAAGAAATCACTGACTTGTTCCATTGGTTGTAGTTGTGGGAGGCCAATTATCTCAGATGCAGAGCTTTATTATAGGAGTTCCTCGTGGTGGCCTAGATATAGCTATCCTCAACTATTTCATCAATGATGTTCCCTCCAAGCTTAGAATTAAGAATTTCTGCTGCTGACTATAGTATTTAATATCACTTGCATCTCCTCAGGTACTGAAATAATTCAGACTCGAAGGTAGCAAAACCTGAACAGCATGCGAGCTTTGGCAGATAACAATGTCAAGTAACATTCATGCCATACAAGTATCAGGCAATGACCATCTCTGACAAGAAAACATCTAAGCATTTAACCTTGACATTCAATAACACTACTATCGCTGAGTTCACCACTATCAATATCCTGGGGATTGTCATTGACCAGAAACTTAATTGATTAGCTGTATAAACTATAAAGGGCGGGACAACACCACACAAGGGTCCATTACCCTTGGGTGGGATTTTCTGATCTTGGGGCTAATGGCCTGTAGATACAAAAGCAAGCAAATAACTCACCTCCAGACATTCCACAATCATTCCACTACCTCCAAGACACAAGTCAGGAGTATGATGGAATATTCTCCATTTGCCTAGATGAATGCAGCTCCAATAACACTGAAAAAACTCAACACCATCCAAGACAAAGGACCCTACTTGATTGATATTGCATTCTCCAACTAACATAGTCATTTCCCCCAGCACAAGTGACTCCAGTTTGTACCATCTCCAACACGCACTGCAGCAACTCACCAAGGTTTCTTCAACAGTACCTTCCAAACTCATGATCTCTAACATCGAGCATAACAAGGGCAGCAGATGCATGGGAACGATAGCTACTTCAGTTCTCCTCCAAGTCACTCACATTTGGAATAGTGGAATACTGTGTCCAGTTCTGGTCATCGCAGTACCAGAAGAACGTGAAGACTTTGGACAAAGTATAGAAAAGGTTTACCAAGATGTTGAGTGCTATAGAGAGTATTAGCTATGAGAAAAGATTAAATAAACTGGTATTGTTCTCCTTGGAAAGATGGAAGCTGGAGGGGCAATCTGATAGAAATTTATAAAATTATGAGGGATATAGATAGGGTGAACAGTTGGAAGCTTTATCTCAGGGCAGAAATTATTTTTACAAGAGGGTAAAATTTCAAGGTAAGGTGGGGGGAGGATTCAATGGAGATATGCGGAAAAGTAGTTTTTTATACACAAAGAGTGCAATGTGGTGGCCTGGAATGCACTACCAAGTAAGATGATTGAGGCAGATACATTAACAACATTTAAAACTTATCTGGATAGACAAGGGACCAGACGAGGAATAGAGGGATACAGCAGTTGGTCTAGATAGGACAACATAATTGACGTAGATTTGGAAGGCCGAACAGCCTATTCCTGTGCTGTACTGTTCTTTCACATCTGACTTGGAACTAAATCACTGGGCTAGATTTTATAATCTGCTGCTAGGCGTGTTTTTGATGAAGAGGCACATCAAATATCGAAGGGTAGCTTTTTGCCATCTCTTCCGCTCCCCTACAATATAGTGGGTGCCAAAATCAGCAGCCCTCTCACCAATTCTAAAGAGATAATAAATGGACAATTGAACTCATTAATAAGACACCGATCCATATATTGCACTACTTATGCCATAATATGGTTATGATAAGAAGGCTCATCGGAGTGATGGACCATTTTTATTAACTCAACATGTTCATAGTAGGAGGAATGGTCTTTTATCCTTTGGGGAGTTCTCTGTGTATATTTGGACCAACCACCTCCCCCCCCTCAAGATGTTGCCTCTCTCATTTTGTTCCTTCCACTTGGTCTCCAAAACCACACCACCCATCTCATTCTATTCTCCAGATTACCTAATCCCTCCTACCCTAAAAGCCAAGGACACTGTTACTCTTTGTCCTGGAAAGTATTGAAGTAGATAAGGAGGATGTGCTAGATATTCTTGAGGGTTTGAAGATAGATAGGTCCCCTGGGCCAGACGGGATTTACCCTAGGATTCTCTGGGAGGCAAGAGAGGCGATTGCAGAGTCTCTGGCTCTGATCTTCAGGTCGTCGTTGGTTACGGGTATAGTGCCGGAAGACTGGAAGATAGCGAATGTGGTCCCATTGTTCAAGAAGGGGAAGAGAGACTTTCTGGGGAATTATAGGCTGATGAGTCTTACTTCTGTTGTGGGCAAAGTATTGGAGAGAATTATTAGGGATAGGATTTATAGTTATTTAGAGAGAAATGAATGGATTGGGGATAGTCAGCATGGTTTTGTGAAGGGTAGGTCGTGCCTTACTAACCTCATTGAGTTTTTTGAAAAAGTGACTAAAGAGGTGGATGGGGGTAAGGCGGTTGATGTGGTATATATGGACTTTAGTAAGGCGTGTGATAAGGTGGCCCATGGAAGACTTCTGCAGAAAATGCAGATGTATGGGATAGAGGGTGATTTAGCTAATTGGGTTAGGAATTGGCTAGCAGATAGAAGACAGAGGGTGGTGGTTGATGGAAGATATTCATCGTGGAGTTCGGTTACAAGTGGAATACGGCAGGGATCTGTTTTGGGGACCCTGCTGTTTGTAATTTTTTATAAATGATCTGGATGAGGGTATTGAGGGATGGATTAGTAAATTTGCGAATGACACCAAAGTCGGAGGAGTGGTAGATAGTGAAGAGGGGTGTTATAGTTTGTAGAGAGACTTGGACAAGTTGCAGAGCTGGGCCGAGAGGTGGCAAATGGAGTTTAATGTGGAAAAGTGTGAGGTAATGCACTTTGGCAGGAATAATAAATGTGTAGAGTATATGGCTAATGGTAGGATTCTTAATAGTGTTGATGAACAGAGGGATCTTGGTGTGTATGTGCATAGATCCCTGAAAGTAGGCAGTCAAGTCGAGAAGGTTGTCAAGAAGGCATATGGAGTCTTAGCTTTTATTGGTAGGGGGATTGAATTTCGGAGCCGCAACGTCATGTGGCAACTGTACAAAACTCTAGTGCGGCCGCACTTGGAGTATTGTGTGCAGTTCTGGTCCCCACATTATAAGAAAGAGGTGGAGGCATTGGAGAGGGTACAGAGGAGGTTTACCAGGATGTTGCCTGGTATGGAAGGCAGGTCTTATGAAGAGAGGCTGAGGGATTTGAGGTTGTTTTCGTTAGAAAGAAGGCGGCTAAGAGGAGACCTTATTGAAACATATAAGATGATTAGAGGTTAGATAGGGTGGACAGTGATAGCCTTTTTCCTAGGATGGAGAAAGCTAGCACGAGGGGACATAGCTTTAAATTAAGGGGTGGTAGTTAAAGGACGGATATCAGAGGTAGGTTCTTTACCCAAAGGGTGGTAAGTGTATGGAATGCCCTGCCTGCAGCAGTTGTAGATGCGCCAAGTTTGGGGGCATTTAAGAGGTTAGTAGATAAGTTTATGGATGAAAAGGGAATGGTTTAGGTTAGAGGGTCACAGCTTGTTCCTAATTGGTCGGCGCAACATCGAAGGCCGAAGGGCCTGTTCTGCGCTGTAATGTTCTATGGTCTATGTTCTATCTGCTTGCTATCCTAGCAGCACTCACTGCTGAGTTCTGCTGCCACTAGTGCAATCAGATCTCGAAAGCAGGACTTGCTTCCACTGAGTGCAGGAGGTCCAGCATTCACATGCTACAGGCTGTTGGCACTCTGTTAATACTATGGGGTGGATTTGTTGAGTGTCAGTCAGTTCAACACCGACTTTTCTTCCGGGAGGGAGTGAAAAACATCCTGGAGTTTTTCCAGGATGGTCTGGGGAGAAAAGAAGGAGCCAATGCCAAGATCTACATTGACCCCAATGCTAGACCTAGGTATTTCAGAGCCAAACCAGTTTTTCTCCATGCTGGAGAAGGTGGAAATTGAACCAGGGCACAATGAAAGCTTTGATTTAATAAGGTCTGTGCAATTTACAGAATGGGCTGTGGCTGTAGTCTCTGTTCTTAAGTCCAACAAATCGGTTCATCTTTGAGCAGTCAATCAAACTGACTAGATTCCAAACTTGATATGTACACCATGTCCCAGATTGATTTTTTGTATGCTAAGTTAAAGATGGCGTGACCTTCTCCAAGTTGGACATGAGCTATGCCTTTCTTCAGCTGGAATTAGCTGAGTCTTCCTGGAAAACGTGACAATCAAAAATAAAACACACAAAAGAACTGTTACCTTATTGAAACATATAACATATAAGATGATAAGAGGTTTAGATTGGGTGGACAGTGATAGTCTTTTTCCTAGAATGGAGAAAGCTAGCACGAGGAGACATAGCTTTAAATTAAGGGGTGGTGGTTACAGGACGGATGTCAGAGGTAGGTTCTTTACCCAGAGGGTGGTAAGGGTATGGAATACCCTGCCGACGTCAGTTGTAGATGCGCCAGGTTTGGTGGCGTTTAAGAGGTTAGTAGATAAGTTTATGGACGAAAAGGGAATGGTTTAGGTTAGAGGGTCATTTCTTTTTCCTAATTGGTTGGCGCAACATCGAAGGCCGAAGGGCCTGTTCTGCGCTGTAATGTTCTATGTTCTATGTTCTAAAAGAGACTCTATGAGTATACCTGTTTGCCTTTTGGAATCTCGTTACTGTGTTCCGTCTTCCACAGGCTTATGAAAACATCCCTCAAGGGCTACCCAAAGCAACAAAATATTTAGATGACAACTTTATCGTGGGAACTTCAGAACAGGAACACCTGGCCAATCTAGATGAAGTCTTGTGGAGATATTCCAGAGCAGGAGTTGGCTTGAAGAGAGAGAACTATGTTTTCTAATTGGCTGAAGTAAATTTAGATTACTGAGTAGATGACAATGGTTACCTCCAGTTGAGGATTAGGTAAAGGCCATGAAGGAAGCACAAACCCCAAGGAACACCACCACCAGCAATGATTTAAAATCTTTTCTTGGATTTGGTTTCGATACTGCCCCCCCCTTGTATACCCAATATGACCAGAGCTGTCGCAGGGAGCTCCAGAGGTTTTCTCTAAACTTAAATGTCAATTACTGTCATCCAACTTACTGGCCCATTTTGACCCTAAGAAAGAACTGATATTAACTTGTGATGCTTCCCTGTACGAGGTGGATGTGGCATTGTCAGATTGATGGGACGTTGAAGTCCATCGGTAATGCCTCCAGGACACTTTCTGATGCATAGTGAAGGCATCTCAAATTGAGTAAGAAGGATGGGTGGTTGTATTTGGTGTGAAAAAATTCCATCAATGTGTCAACAGTTAATTTTTTTTTTAGTTACTGACCATAAACACTTTTTGGGCTTCTTCAAAGAGGACAAGGTAATTCTCACATTGCCTGAGCTCAGATACAAAGCTGGGCCTTCTTATTGGTGGCCTACAGATATCTTCTGGAACATCACCTTGGGATTCAAATATTACTGATGTACTGCTGTCTGCAAGCCTGGCTCCTTTACTAGGATGGGATGAGGTTGTGTTGACTCTGACCTTATTGCTGACCTTCTCAGTGTCAGTAGAGCAGATTAAAGCCTGGATCAAAAAAAACTAACCTTATCTAAAATTAGGCACATGATGCTGCACAGTGGATTGCAAGGATGACCCTCAGAAGAAATTAAACCGTATCTCATTAAGAAAGCTGAACTTAGTGTTGAAGATGGGATCACTATTTGAGGTCAGGAGTAATTGTTCCACCCCCAAGACAATATCCAATATTAATAGATCAGGAGTATCAAAAGTGAAAATGCAGGCCAGGAATTATGACTGGTTGCCCAGTTTTGACTCTGGCATGACTTGAGGCGATGTGATCTGTGCCAAGAAAATCAGAATTTCCCAATCTGAGCTTCTCTACAAACATGGGAGTGGCCCGACAGGCCCTGGGTGTATGTATGTAGAACATAGAACATAGAACATTACAGCACAGAACAGGCCCTTCGGCCTTCGATGTTGTGCCGACCAAAATAAAAAGCAATGCCCCTCCAAACTAACCCATTCCCTTCTCTTCCATATACTTATCAACTAACCTCTTAAACGCCACCAACTTGGCGCATCTACAACTGCTGCAGGCAGGGCATTCCACTCCCGAACCACCCTTTGGGTAAAGAACCTACCTCTGACATCCGTCCTATAACTATCACCCCTTCATTTAAAGCTGTGTCCCCTCGTGCTAGCTTTCTCCATCCTAGGAAAAAGGCTATCACTGTCCACCCTATCTAAACCTCTAATCATCTTATATGCTTCAATAAGATCCCTCTTAGCCGCCTCCTTTCTAACGAAAACAACCTCAAATCCTTCAACTTCTCTTCATAGGACCTGCCCTCCATACCAGGCAACATCCTGGTAAACCTCCTCTGTACCCTCTCCAATGCCTCCACATCTTTCTTATAATGTGGCGACCAGAACTGCACACAATACTCCCAGTGCGGCCGCACTAGAGTTTTGTACAGTTGCAACATGATGCTGCGGCTCCTAAATTCAGTCCCCCTACCAATACAAGCTAAGACTCCATATGCCTTCTTAACAACTTTATCCACTTGACTGCCTACTTTCAGGGATCTATTGACACATACACCAGATCCTTCTGTTCCTCAACACTATTAAGAGCCCTACCATTAGCCCTATACTCTACACATTTATTGTTCCTGCCAAAGTGCATTACCTCACACTTTTCCACATTAAACTCCATTTGCCACCTCTCGGCCAGCTCTGCAACTTGTCCAAGTCACTCTGTAAACTATAACACCCCTCTTCACTATCTACCACTCCACCGACTTTAGTGTCATCTGCAAAGTTACTGATCCATCCCTCAATACCCTCATCCAGATCATTTATAAAAATTACAAACAGCAGGGGCCCCAAAACAGACCCCTGAGGCACACCACTCGTCACCGAACTCCACGATGAATATCTCCCCATCAACCACCATCCTCTGTCTTCTATCTGCCAGCCAATTCCTAATCCAATTAGCTAAATCACCCTCTATTCCACACATCTGCATTTTCTGTAGAAGTCTTCCATGGGCAACCTTATCAAAAGCCTTACTAAAGTCCATATATACTACATCAACCGCCTTACCCCCATCCACCTCTCTGGTCACTTTCTCAAAAAACTCAATGAGGTTAGTAAGGCATGACCTACCCTTCACGAAACCTACTTTGCAGTGTGAACTTTGCAGGTCCCTTTATGGGTTCCATGTTTTTAATCATGAAGACCATATGGATGAGAAGGGAATGGTTTAGTTAGGAGGGGCATTGCTTTTTATTTTGGTCGGCACAACATCGAAGGCCGAAGGGCCTGTTCTGTGCTGTATTGTTCTATGTTCTATGTTCTAAGACCACACACTCCAAGTGGCACTGCACGGGTTCCAGGACTACTTAGGCTGTGATTGGGGAATTATGACAAAGCTTCAGCATACATGGAATACTGGAAGTCCTGGTTTCTGATAATGGCACGGCCTTTACTCACTGTGATTTCCTCAACTTTGTGCCCTCCAATGGTATCTGAGACATCTGGACTGCACCTGCTCACCTTTCATCAAATGGACTGGCAGAATGGGTGGTTCAAAGTTTCAAAAATGGTATGAAGAAACAACCAATGACATTCATGGCACGATTTTGTTTGATTACAGAACTACGCTGCACATCACTCCTAGTATTGCTCTAGCAGAGCTGTTAATGGGATGATGGCTTCATACCCAGATTGAGCTAGCTTCCAAAACTTGGGAGGAAGGGTGGAGTCCCAAGAGGTAAACTGAAAAAAGAACTTTGATTCTGCAAGGACAGAAATAAATTTTGCAACAGGTGATCTAATTCACATAAGGAACTTCAGCGATGGAATTATTATGGAGAAAATGGGACCAGTATCTTATAAGGTCAAAGTTCAGGACAAAACTCTTAGTCTGTGCACTTTGTCCATTGCAGAATCAGGGAATCCCTACCCAACCCATCCCCAGACTGACTATGGGGACAGCCACTGTCAGTGCTCAACTCAAAGCTGACTGTGTTGGCCCCTCCAGTTAATAAACTTTGGAGATGGAGGCTGAAGAAGTGAGCTTCCATGCTGAAGCAGAACCTACACCGGTACTGTGACTCTCCCTCTGGAAGAATAGTTCCCTGTTCAGTACACTGCCTGATCTAGCCCCACTTTTGATGGACATTATCTGGCTGAGCTCCAAGCAACGAAAAGGACCTCCTCTGAATGGCGTACTGGAGGGATGGGGGGGAAATACAGACCAAAGAGAGGAGGGATATTATGATGGCCACAAATGCTACCGGGGATAATCAATAGGACTCCCCATAGGCTTTGTGGAGCTGCTTAATTGAGCAAACGAAGGCTCAACGGGTTTGCAATCCTGTGACTTTACTCAGACTAGAGTTGTAGATCCCAAGCTGAAGACTATCTTATTAAAAAGCTGTGGGAGCAACCTTTTGCTTTGGCACACAATAAAAAGGTGTTGGTGATAGCGTTTGGCTGAATTACTACAATGCCAATGATGAAGTAGAAAATTTGAAGTCTTCTCTCATCCATGTGTTCATAATATTAAAAAGAAATCCATCAAGTGGATATAAAGAGGCTGTTTTTTAGAGCTGTGCTACATAGGAAAGAAATCAATCATGGGATAATGCAAAACTGGAATTTTCTCTCTAAAAATTTGATGTGGGTGTTATGACAATTGGAATATTCAAGCCTGGGATTGATAGAATTTTACCTTTCCTCTTTGTTCTTTGTATCAAAGTATGTAGAATTTAAGGTGGGTAAATGGAATTAGGATACACATCAACTATGAATGAAATAGTAGAACACATCTGAAGGGCTAAAAGGTCTCCTCCTATCCTAATATCATGCTATATTTTCAACATTCAAATCTCCAAGTGTTTGCCACCAGCTCCTCTTTGCTTATGAGCATTATCAGGTGCTAATCCAAATGACAGGAATAACACAACACATGACCTGACATAAAGCAGCCTTTATTTCAAACTACTTCGTTGTTCCACTTTATAGGATTCTATAATGCTGTTTATGTAATTCTGTGGATATTTAGTATGATGTTAAATAGTGTGAATTTTAGAGAATCCTAGATTATCAAAACCAATTTTGAAAATTAATAAAGTTAATATTGAAATGTATTCCTAGCTTTCTCTGTGATATTGCAGAACGCAAAACTGCAGCTTCTATGATTTTTTATTTGTGACCTCAGCTTGTTCCTGGTGCATTCTCTTATCTGCATCCTTTATTACTCCCAATCAATAGCATAATAAATGCCTTTCCTGCAAATGATCACAATACACATTGTGGCAATAGGAGACAATCTGATAGTTTCCAGTTGTGACTTAGCTAGAAATACCTATTGTAATTTTTGAAATTGCATTTTGTGTGCCCATGTCATATTTTACACAGCTTATGAAATGTTTAAAATATTTCTTTCACATGAATAATTGAATTATGCTAGGGATGATAATGAAATGTAATTTATACTTCCACGTGTTAAAGAGAGCTAAAATGATTATTGTCTGAAATGGGAATCAAATTCATATTTTACAGCTGGTCATTGTAAATTATGTTTGTAGCTTTTTCTACATCTTTGTATTATTTTAGCTTGTTTTAGTTCTGATTATACTGTAATGACACTGTGCTATTTAGATATATTTTATGTTTCTGTAGGCTGCTTTAAGAGACAGTGTTTTGTTACAAGAGTCAGTTTCTCTAGGAAAACTTGCAGCTCCAATGCTGAGAATGCAGGATAACTAATTTTAGCAAAGAATGTGTTACTTTGCAGAGTTAATGGACCTTTTGCTTATTTAAATACTCTTGGGATTTTAGAGTAGGAATGCAAAATCATGAGAGTTTTGATTAGGTTGATTGACAGGGACAGACTCATGTTAATGGGAGAAGTTAGGCTTGCTGGAAAAAGTTTCATTTTTATTTTTAAACAAAGAGCAGTTGCTTCCTGAAGCTGGTAGAAGAAAAGAGTGTCTTTCTGTCTCTTTCTCTCTCTTTTCTTCCAGAGGCTTTCTGAAAGCTCTAAGACTCTTAACCTAAGTCAAAACAAGTGTGCCTGTGTTTTGCCAACTCATTTTAAAGAGAGGATTAAGTCTATAAGAAAAATGTTGCTTAATTGGAACAAATGGTGATAGATTAGTAGTTAAGAATTGTACCATGCCATGTTTAAGTATTGTTCAATTGTTAAAAGTTTAGATAATTCATTTCTTATAGTTAAACTGTGTTTTTAAATAAAGTTTGTTTTGATAAAACTTCCTAGTGTGTTAGCAGAATCGCATTTGGAGTGAAATGCCTTATCCTCAAATTAATGCCAAAATAGATAAAATGTTGTGGTCTAGTCTGGGCTTCATGATATACATTGAGGTTCCTGACCTGATACCGAGCAATATGCAGCAGTTTTTGCCAAAACTCTTGGTAAAAAGATGAATGGCTGCTTTATGAATGAAATCTAACAAAATATTTTTTTGAATGAGTATTTGGAACAATCATTTTTAATTCTAAATAAGTGCATCACACAGACCCAGTGTAACAGCAGACAGAAATCACTATCACAGGGATACTAAAGGCCCTTACTTTCAAATTTCAATCAATCATCAGCATTCATGTGTAATTTAAGGAAATTTGTCAACTCTCCTATGTTTGTGCCAATTTCTTTTTAATATACTTTGGAAGTCATATTTAGTCTCTATAGGTTATGCCAACCATGAGCCAGCATCAAGTTTGATTTGCCCATCTGACCTGGTAGGGTGATGGATATCTGGAATTCACTGCCCGAGTTGGTGGTGGAGGCAGAGACTTTAAACTCTTTTACAAAGTAGCTGAATCTGCACCTTAAGTACTGTGTATTGGGGGCAAACCCTCTGCTGATTGGAGTCATACCTATTTCAAAGGAAGATGGAGCACCAATCATCTCAAGGTCATGTTCTTGGCCTAGCAATCAGCAGCTACTTCATCAATGACCTTCCCTTTGTCATAAAGTCAGAAGAGGGATGTTCGCTGATGATTCCACAATGTTTAGCACCTCAGATACTGAAGCAGTCCATATTCAAATGCGACAAGATCTGGACAACATCCAGGCTTGGGTTGACAAGTGATGAGTAACATTCATGTCATACAATTCCAGGCAATGACCATCTCCAATAAAAGAGACACTGTAATCACCACTCTTGATATTCAATGGTGTTACCATCACTAAATCCCCAACATCCTTGGAATTACCATTGATAAGAAACTCACCTGATAAACACAGTGGCTAAAAGGGCAAGTTAGAGGCTAGGAATACATGGTGAGTAACTCACTTCCTGATCCTCCAAATCCTATCCACAAGGCGCAAGTCAGGAGTGTGATAGAATACTTCCCACTTGCCTGGATGGATGCAGCTCCAAGAACCCTCAAGAGGCCTGACACACTCCAGGACAAAGCAGCCTGCTTGATTGGTATCACATCTATAAACATTCAATCCCTCCACCACCAAAATTCAGTAGCAGCAGTGTATACTATTTGCAAGGTGCATTGCAAAAATTCACCAAAGATCCTTAGACCACACTTCCAAACACATGACCACTTCCATCTAGAAGATCAAGGGCACACATAAGTGGGAACACCATCACCTGCAAATTCCCCTCCAAGCCACTCACCATCCTGACTTGGAAACATATCGCCATTCCTTCGCAGTTGCTGGGTTACAATCCTAGAATTCCCTCCCTAATGGCAATGGGGTCAACCCACAGAACATGTACTCCAGCGATTCAAGAAGGCAACTCCCCATTACTTTCTCAAGGGCAACTAAGGATGAGCAATAAATGCTGGCCAGCCAATGGTGCCATATACCACATATATAAAAACCTGTAAGCTACAAGGCTACGGACCAGATTTGAAAGGGCACCTGGGTGTTCTCAGCTGGGCAAGACAAGATGGGCTGAATAGCCTCTTGCTGTGATCTAACTTTCCTATGGTTCTATGACAGCACTTTTAATTGGTTCTTGTATGACAAATGGTGGAACAGTAATTTAAGAGTGCTAGATGGATAATTGATGTCCAATTTAAGGTGGGTAATTGGGGTGATTTGTTTTAACATTAGTACCCCTTTTATGTATGCATTGTATTTTCCTCAGTGAATCTGGAGAACTTGGTCTACACATTTGAATTGCTGATAAGTGCTGTCAATCATAGCCAGCAACTTACTGCTTGATCATTTCTTTAACGTCATGTTCTGCTCGATGCTAGTTTTTATCTGCAAATTTTTTGAAATGAATGACTAGAATTTTTTAAAAATCTCATCCATTTATTTATTTCCTTAATGATAGGTTAGGCTCTACAAAAGAAAAGATGATAGTATATGGAAATTGTTGAATAATTATTTGTACAATAATTTGAAGTTACTGTTATTTTGCTCATTATAGTAGATCCAATCTATGTATTAATTGGCAAGATAAGTCTTTTGATTACATCTCTGCACTCACTCAGAGTTTCATTCAAAATAACTCCAATACTTAAATTCCTAGATCAGAGGTAACCTGTTTTATTTGTGAATTTCCTAGCCCACTTTAAAGAGTTTTACAAACCCAAATTTAGAAGCTGTTGCACTGGAAGGGAGGGCATTTCCTTCAATGGGCTCATTACTGCAGCAATTTAATGTACCGTCAAAACAACATCTGGTGTTCCAGGTCATTTTGTCATACACTTCATTTAATAACAGCAAAATAAAAATATTGAGTTCCGCATAACCGACCTCGTGAAGTTAAGCTCTGCAAAGTGAGAAACAGATCCCTACATAAGTGGCTGTTTAACTCATTCTGCCTTATACAGTGAGAACGCGAAGCTCCCCCTTCATATAACCGTCTGATTCTTAACTGTGTCCCTTAAAACAGGGATCTTGGCTTCATGTCACACTATCTGTAACCCCCGTAACTTGCCTGGGTTAGCAAAAAACCTCACTTACTGTGCTGTCTGGAGAAAATACACAATCCTCTAACCAATGCTCAGGATTCCCTTCACACACATTGTTAGCCACTTTAACACTTGAATAGCAGGTTAGATGTAAGGATTCACATTCTAATCAGCAGTATGTAACTGTCTGTGTTGATATGAGTGCCTCTGCAGATCAGAACACTGCATTTGCCTGACGAAGGCACAACATAGTGTCGAAAGCTCGTGGATTTACTATAAAATAAATTGGTTGGATTTTAAATTGGTGTTGCAAAACTTTACTGAGTTTACCCCAGTCCAACGCCGGCATCTCTACATCATCCCTTAAAACAATGCAGTGCAGTCTGCCAATTACAATCTCTCAATTCTTCGAAACCTTTAATAATGTCTTTAACACAGAGGGGACATGACTAAACTCCCCCAACCCGATCAATCTTCACTGACCAATCGAAGTGAGTTAACTAAACCTTCCAAGGTTAGTTAGACCCAAAGCTCTCTCAATTCTTTAGATTCCATTTTGGGGTTGTTTTTGTTTTCTTTCCTCTGGTTATCGTTATTCGTTTTATCTGTTGAAGCTCAAACTCGCTGAGGTGAGGGATGGCAGATGGAGAATCTGTCATTTGTCCTTTATCTTCCCAGTGTTCATTCTGAACTAGTTCCGAGCACTTATCCCATTTGGTTTTATTTCAATACTCCAATGTCATTCACCACCCTCGCCCCATCTCCAGTCCAAAAAGAAAAACTTTCCCTCAGTAAATATCAGCTGGGAAGAAGCCTTTGTCCTCGTTTGCTTTCTCGCGGAATGAGATGCAAAAGGACAGGGTTTATTTAAGCAGGTGTCACCTGAAGGTGAGTTATTATTACCCCACTGACTGGGACACTGGGGTTTACTGAATAATAGCCTCAGCATCGAAACATCTTCCACATTCACACCTCACTCAAGGTCACAATGTCAAGCAGAGAGACGGAATATTCTCCATCCATTCCCAGTCACCAGCAGATTTCTTTTACATTAACAACATGTCAATGAGAGATAACGGAGTGGGAGAGGTGCACACAGGAAGATCCAAATAAATACCAAATACTAATAACAAAGTTCACCTTGACCATTTTTTGAAACAAAAGAAAATGAACTCATATGTCGCCCACCGCTAATATCAAAATCAAAGAATCGTTAACGGATAATTGAAAGAAGAACTTTACATACCTTAGCAGTTTACACCTCTTCAATCTCCAGTTCACTGGTGCCACCTTGAACGGAATCCATTGCCCTGAACCAGAAAGATCCTGTCTGCTACAGACACGTGACAAGATTTCGAGTTGAACTTCTTATCCCCCTTCACGAGAAACCTTTATGTTAATTCTCTAACTGTAAATGGAACTGTAATTCCTTTTCTGAGTGCAACAACTTAGGTCGAGGCGCTGTTCAGCTTAAAGATGCTGCTATCAGTTCTATCAACAAAGCATTCGCTTTCTTCAAAAGGATGAGAGACTGGCATTTACATTGACAGCATCGTCCCTAGGTGTTGGATTTATATAAATATATACATATAAAGAGAGCTGGATACGTATTTAGTGCCGTGACCAATAATCCCGCCAAAGTGGAGAGGCAGAGAAGGAGCGCAGCGGTTTGCTGAAGCTCAGGTTAACGCTGAGCAGGTGAATGAATGAATTGAATGAATGAATGAACCACTTGCAGAACGCCATAGGGAGCAGCAGGGGGCAGACTCACCTCCGGAAAGTCACTCAGTAATGCTGGACTTTGCACTCCCGCCTCAATAAAGGCCCACTTTAAGATATGGGCAAACGAATTCGAGAAATGCGAAGCAAACATTCAGACAGACAGCTCCCCGCCTTTCTACAATGCACTCCAAACACGCAGATAGTCGTTTTAGGGGCTAGCATCTCTTTGCAAATGATTCGACTCCACCAGCTTTCCTGATGGGGACTTGGGATGTATTAGAGAAATTGTAAAGGACAGCTTTGGTCGCTAAAAGATGTTGACCGTATGAAATCATCTCCACCTCTCACCAGTCAGATTTTGAAGTGCTGCACAAAGCAGCCAGGGCTAGGTGGAATCATGTAAAGAATGGAATGACACTGGGGTTAGCACTGCTATCTCATGACTCCACGGATCCAATTCTGGTTCAATTTTGGCCTTGGTGTGGAATTTGCACATTCTCCTCGTGTCTGCGTGGGTTTCCATCGGCTGCTCCAGTTTCTTTCCGCAGTCCAAAAATGTGTGGGTTGATTGACCATGCTAAAATTGATCCTGAGTGTCAGGGGGACTAGCAGGGTAAATACATGGTGATAGGGCCTGGATGGAATTGTGGTTAGTGCAGGCTTTGATGTGTCAAATGATGTCATTCAGGGATTCTATGATTCAGGGTTGATTCCCCAGGCTTGGTGGTAATGGTAGAGTGCGGGATATGCTGGACCATGAGGTTACGGATTATTGTTGAGTACAATTCTGCTGTAGCTGATGGCTCACAGCGCCTCATGGATGCCCAAGCTTGACTGGCTACATCTGTTCAAAAGCTTTCCCATTTAGCTCGGTGGTAATGCCAAACAATGGAGAGTATCCTCAATGTGAAGAGAAAGCTCCATCTTCAGGACTGTGTGGTCAGTAATCAAGGACAGATTCATCTGTGAAGAAAGGAAGTCGGTGATGAAGCAGTCAAGTATGTTTTTCCCTCTTATGGGTTCCCTCATTACCTGCTGCAGTCCCAGTCGAGCAGCCTCGTTCTTTGGGACATGACTTGCTTGGCCTGTGAGACAGGTCTTCCAATCTTGACACAAGCCCCCAGATGTTTGTACGGAGGATTTTGCAGGCTTGTTTCTGGTGCCTATGTCAATGTTGAGTGGTCCGTCTGGTTCAGTTGATTTGTTATAAGTCAGTGAATTGCATGGAAAGTTAAAAGTCAACCACTTTTGAATCTGGAGTCACATGTAGTTGTTTGTCCATCGTCATTGATGAGGAACTCGACACTATTAGTCATTTTGAGGCTGGATGTGGTGTGCCTGAAGATGACTGATCAGGCCAATTTGGGCATGGAATATCCCGGCACATATTGGACAGATTTGTGTAGACACTGTAGTTGTTGTTCTGGTGGCTCTGGACTTGCGCAGCTCACTCTTAAATTGTGCTTCAGCAATGCACCTTGCTTTGTGAGCTTGACAACCTTTGTGGATGAGGCAGCGCCAGGTAAGACGGTTTTGTGCCAGTGTTTCCCAGGTGGCCGTGTTAATGTCAAGTGACTTCAGGGAAGCTTTGAGTGTATCTTTGAAATGTTTCTTCTGTGCTCTATGTGAGCGCCTTCCAGCAGAGAGTTCCCCAGAAAGGAGCTGCTTCGGTATGTGCTCATCTGGCATATAGATGACATGACCTGCAGGATGCCTGGCTGAGCGCCAAGGCAGATGAAATACAAGGATATGCTGACAGGAATGACTTGAAACAGTTCTACGAAGCCCTCAACACTCTCTATGGACCTCGATCTCTTGGAAGTTCCCCCCTCTTGAGTACAGATGGTACAACTCTCATTACAGAGAAGGCTCAGATCGTGCAGAAAAGGGCTGAACACTTTGAAGCCGTCCTCAATAGACCGTCATCTATTAACGATGAGGCAATAGACAGGATTCCCCAGGTCGATATCAACAGTGCTGTGGATGACCCATCGGTGGTAGCTAAAGTCATGAAAGCTGTCAGCCAGCTATCCAGTGGCAAAGCCCCAGGGGCAGATGCCATACCTATAGAGATCTATAAAACTGCTCGTCGTGCATTTATCAAAGAAGCTCACTGAGTTATTCCAGTCCTTTTGGAAGCAAGAATCCATCCCTCAGGAACTTAAAAATAAGTCACATGTAGGCCAGCCTGGACCAGGTAGCAGGTTTCCTTCCCCATGTTAGTCAACTATATTGGTTTTTCTGAAAATTGACCATTAAACTTGTAATTTATGGTGGCACTTAACTCTGGGCCAATGGAGCATTACTCTGGGTTTCTGGATTAGTAGACATGTGACATTATTCCACTGCCTCTCTCAAATTAAACATGATTGATTGGTTGGGCTGAGTTCAAACTTGAGTTCCTTCTGGAAAATTGAAAGAAAATCATATCTTACCTTATAATGGATCTTATACATTCAAATTGAGAAGATTATGAAAAAAAGAACATCTTGATCTTTTCATGTCTTTAGACTCCCCAAAGTGCTTCACAACTGATAGCATACTATTGTTCCAGTGTAGGCAGCCAATTTGCACACAGCAAGTCTCTATGATCAGCAATGCAATTAATGAGTGGTTAATGCGTAATAATGATGTTGGTTGGATTGTCAAATTGTCAGCATTAGCGTATGATCAAAAACTCGTGAGCTGATTGAAAGTGTTCTGCAAAGAGGTTTGTGGAGCAGATCACATTGTGAACAGAGAATAGCATGTATGAACTTGAAAGAAGTACATGTAACTCAGTCTCAGCTGGAATGGGTGTAGGGAGTGAGAAGACACAGGGCAGGCTTTGCATCTCGTGTATTTGTAGGGAAGGATGATAGAATGAGGTGTTGAGTGGTCCAATGCTTCTGGCCCTCTGAGATTTTAATTCTGCACTTGCTGTCATGTAGACCTTTCAGTCATTGGCTTCTTGCAATGACCATTAAAACTCAATTTAAGTTCAAGAAACATCACCTTTGTAATTATTTTTAACCAGGCCCACAAGATGGACCTGTTAGAATAGGAGTTCCCTGATTGAGGCAATTAATGTTGCTCAGTCCGGGGAGCCCTGCAGAGCTATATAATGTGAACTGTCCAAGTTACCATCACTCAGGTTGTATATTCTGCCTTGGGAAGTACCTGACTGAGTATTACTAACTATTGTAAATAAATCTGGATTTGGTGAAGGGACCCTTTACCAAATGCAGATTTATTTAAAATAGTTAGTAATTTAGTTACAATTGTTGGCATCGAAGGAGTTACTTCAACCTCATCTTTGCATTTGGCACTTTACAGCCTTCCAGACTCATCACTGTGTTTAAGAATTCCAAACCATCGTAATCTCCCCCATTTTGTTTCCTTTATCATTGCGTGTTTTGGTTTACTCTCCTTTTCCTCACTTTTGCTTTCTCAGGATCATAGAATGCTACAGTGAGGCCTTTCAGCCCATTGAATCTGCACCATTCTTGAAAGGTCCAGACCTGCCCACCTAATCTCACTTCCCAGCACTTGGCCATAACCTTGAATGTTACGGCACTTTAAGGTACTTTTTCAAGGATCCTGCCTCCACCACCCTCCCATGCAGTGCATTCCAGACTGTCACCCCCACACCCCCCGCCCAGGTAAAAAGGTTTTTCCTCAAATCCCGCCTAAACTTCCCAATCAGCATTTGTTCATGATTCTGTCACACAACTTGTTTGGACACAGGAGTGGGCCTAGTGTGTAAGTGACAGATTGCTGACTGGGTAGGGGGGGGAGTGGAATTATTATTAAATAGGCTGGTGGGCTGCTACTCCACTGTCACCAATGGATTCTGCCTTCCACTGGTCTTTTTACAAACAACTTTCTTGAACACGTGTGAATCCCTTATCGTACTGCCACCATAGAATCATACAATCCTACAGTGCAGAAGGAGGCCATTTGGCCCATCAAGTTTGCACCAACCACAATCCCATCCAGGTCCCAGCGCCATAACCCCATGCATTTATCCTAGCTGGTCCCCCTAGCAATTTAGCACGGCCAATCCACCTAATCCATACATCTTTGGATCGCTGGAGGAAACCAGAACACTGCAGGAAATTTACGCGACACGGGGAAAATGTGTAAACTCTACACAGACAGTGACCTAAGTTGGGAATCGAACCTGAGTCCCTGACGCTGTGAGGCAGCAATATTAACCATTGTGCCACAGTCTAATACAGCCTGAATGGGTGTAGAGCCCTGCTTCACATAGTTAGTTAATGCTAAGCCACTCCTGATTAACTGATGGATACTTCATTATCTGTGATGAAATGGTGGCAGCTGGAGTGAGTGGAGTGTGCGCTTCCTATTCCATCTTCCTCACTCTGTCTAAACTGTAAAATCCAACCCTATAACTCTAAAATAGATGGCAGTAAAAGTACCCTCCACTTCGTGAATAACGAAGTTGTTATCATCATTCTATTTCTTAAGCAAATGTATTTTTAACTGCAGAGCAGCGTTATGAATCTGAATCTGCCAGGCAAACTGTGCTGATTAAGTTCTGAGTGTGACAGACACACTGTCATTGATATAATGTCCTCTGGTCCAATATTACGCTGCATAAATTCCAGAATTAATTCAAACAAATCATTCCTATAAATGAGATTGTAATGCTGCAAAAAAGTATCTAAACAGAATAACAATCACAAATGATTATCATCCTTGATCTAAAATGATGATCAGTCCCATCCAAGAAAACTGAAGTGTTCTATTTTTTGTTGCTTTATTTTTGATTTCCATTATATTTGATTTATATACTTGTTTTTATCCTACAGGTGCTTTGGTCCACCTTGTTGTCTAACAAGGGGCATACACGCGATGGGTCGTGAGAAGGCTGCTCTTGGATTTTTTTCGAGAGTATCCTAGTGCTTCACATCGTTAGTGTACGCTTGACCTGGACCATCTGATGGGCAACACGACAGCTCAGTGACTATCGCTGTGCTGTGCAGATACATGGATTTTGGCCTGTGTCTGTGGGAGTTTGCGCATTCTCCCCGTGCTTGCGTGGGTTTTCTCCAGGTGTTCCGGTTTCCTCCCACATCCCAAAGATGTGCTCTTAGGCTAATTGGCAAAACAAATTCTCCCTAAATTGTCTCAAGTTTGGTTTTTAATCCATAGATCTATAAACATGGACAGGAATCGCGGGTAGAGGTGGGAACATCAGGATGGCAGTGTGGGTTCATTGGGCCGAAGGGCCTGTTTCCCGTGCTGTTTTGTTCTTTGTTCTTATAATAAGTAGAAATAAGTAGAAAATTCCCATTATTTTTATTTAATTGCCTCTGGGCATTAAAATGGAACCTTTCCAAAGCACGTGAGTTGGACAAAACTGCAGGACTGATGAAAACAGATTGTTATAATGGTTATAGAGGCGTGGGGGGAATTTACCCCGACAGTCTGAGTGGGTTTGCAAATAGCAGGTTAAAAGAGCTGGAAGTGCTGGCATGTCAGAAAGTCTGCAGTAATCTGCCAATCTTGGTTTTTAACCTGAGTGTGATCCATAGACTATAGCAACCCCCGTGTTGAATTGGATATTTACATAATTAGGCTCTGATTATCTGTTTCTTTAACACTGAATTCTGGATGTAACTGTGTCTCTGTGGGGTTTTTCATTTCCTGGAACTCACCAAGATGAGAGGACAGTGGGGGTTGAGGGTGCTGAAAAATTAATAGCACTTCAAATGCTCAGATCTCAGGGCTGCTTCCTGACCCAGGTGAAAGGCTGTTGCTCACAGACATTGCTCCGAGAGCCTGCCTTCTTCGTTTTGGTGGCAATTTCCAAACTTTTGGCCATTATTTCCACTAATTTGGAGGCTGGATTCACTAATCTACATTTCCAAGCTGCCTCTTCAGGGTCGGGATGTGTTGTCTATATCCTTAAGACTTGAGTAGCAGGTTAGCTGTAAAGACTCATATTCTAATCAGTAATCTGTAAACTGTGTGTGCCTTTATATGCCCTCCTCTGATCAGAACCTTCCACTCACCTGACGAAGGCGTTCCGAAAGCTTGTGGGTTTACTACCACTGGTTGGACTTTAACCCGGCGTTGTGAGACTTCTTACTGTCTTCAGGTCAGCACACGGCTGCTTAGACTCAGATGAAAAAGAAGGGAAGCTGCATCTGCAGCACTAACAGCAATAATAGTTTCCTCCTCCTCAATTTCCTGCTGCTTGACAGGACAGAGGCTTCAAACGCAGAGTTCCAGCTCAAAGCCATCTCAATTTGACTCTGAACTCCAGCACAAGGCTCTGAATTTTATATTGCTGACGATAGCTAGGAGTCCAAACTGGAAATGTGTGGATCACTGTTTCTTGCTCCTGCCTTTGACAGATGCTTGATAGTGCGTTGTAAGGTCAATTAACAGTTGGCTGGTGGGAAGCCTGCTAATAGCAATGGTATCAAAAAAATACCCAGCATCCCTTGCAACGGTGGTATCCAAGCTGCGTCCAGGCAGTTAAGGGAGGTCAGAGATATCCTTTCACTCTGCTGCAGAGCATATTCCAGAAGGCTGTAGATACTAGCAAGTGCTCTAGAAGATCACAACCGAAATATAGGGACTGTCAAAACGTGTGCTCTTTCCAGAAAAGATTAAGGCTAGTACTGAATCATAATGTGCAGATAGGCTCGCAACCAGGAACAAGGACAATGCAGTTAAATCACATCTCCAATACAAATGTTGCCCCCCTAATGGTGGAATTGTTAATAAATGGCCACCCATTAAAAATGGAAGTGGACACAGGGGACTGCTGAGTTAATGGGCAACAGATATTCTCCAGACTGGTAACGTAGGAACTGATGTTTGTGTGCAAAATGAGTGTACCTGTAAATAAAAGTAATTAATATTTCTACAATAAAATATTTATTAAAGCTCAGAGAAGAGGATTTGGGTCAGAAATATGACAGGATTCTATTCACTTCCACTTTTAAGGTGAGTCAGATTTATAGACAAGCAGCGTAAGTGATTGTCAGACAAGTGATTTAAATATAGAAATAGACAATTAATTGTAAACTTCATGTAGCAGGTGGTGAGAGTATCAACAAGAAAGAAAATGCTTCTTGACCTCATCCTCACTGTGGCAAAGTGATTGGACTGGACCCTAGGGAGCAGAGGTGTGGGAAATTGGGTCAACTGGGTGTGAGGGTGCAAGTATTGGGACTTAAAAGGTCTCATTGGAACCAGCGATAGAAGAGTGTAGACCTCCATACATGTTCTGTCAGACCCTTAACGTATAAATAATTCTTGTAGCTTATTAAACCTTTATTGCTGTTGGAGCCACATCAAGTTGCATTCAATCATTTACAGTGAGGAAAAAAACTAGGTTAGACATTGGGAGATCGCAGTGCACAGTGAGAGGGAGGGAAGTGATTGTAGAAGCAAGAAAAGGCAGATACAGACACTTTTAAAATGCCCTTAATTGGGAAGATAGTCACGTGACCCAGAAGTAGAGAGCTGGGGCAATATATGGAAAGATTGTGTTACTTCTTTGTGGCTAACGAGATCATTGTGGGAGAAAAACAAAATGTGGTAATCCTCACAGTCTGTCATCCACAACCAACAACCTGGTGAGGAGGCATATATCACCTGAAGCTCCAGACACAGAAATGATTTTACCAAAAAAATTTAAGTGTCAAAGGAGCATGAAAAGTAGAAAAAATTGCATCCAATTATTTGAACAAGTTCCCCGATGCAATTGTATGGCACTTAGAAAAAAAGAGTGCCCAGATGTAATTCTTGCTAGTAGGTGGAGTGGGCAGAATCTATTCACACTGGGAATCCAGCTGCTGAGCTCTCGGGGCAATTGAGTGCATTGGGCAATTTTCTTCACTTTCTTCCCCACTGATTGTGCCACCCCCCAAATTGTCACCTCTTCCTCCTTCCAACTGTTGCCTCTACCAATCGCCCCCACTCTCCCCATTTGTGGCTCCCCTGATAGCCACTTACCCCTCTTGGCCCCCAACTATGCGGGTCCTCATGCTTCCCCTGATCATGGGTCCACCCCTCCGTGCCCTGCCCCTTTATATCACACCTCATCCCTTTATATCCCACCTCCTTGGCACTGCCCATGCCCAGCTGGTAATGCCAGAGTGGGGACCATATAAGGCCCTCATTGCCAAGAAGGTATAGACAAGTGAGCAAGGATGATTACCTCCAGGACTCACTAATTACATTTAAATCACATTATAAATATTTATTTAGCATTTCAACATCCAATTCAATTTGTTCTTGGAATGTGAGTGACAGCATTTGTTTATTGTGAAACATACAAATGAATGAAGCCAATGGGGTTTGAGATAAGAATATAATGCCATTTCTTCACTAAATTCTGAATTGAATAAGTTAAATTAATCATTTTACATTACATTACAACTTTCAACATTCTGTGCTAATAGCAAATAACAGACTTCAAGTAAAAACTGAAAATGCTGGAACTACTCAGAAGGTCAGGCAAATTCCTCTGTCTTTACAATTTATCAAAGTGTTTTTCCCTCTTCACAGATGTTATGTGACCTGCTAAGTATTTCCAGCACTTTACTATCATTTCAAATTTGCAGCATTGAGTATGCTTGATAAGATTTGAATAGTTCTTCAGTTGAAAAATGCTGTAAGAAACTGTCAGATAGTTGCAAGTACCATTCTGGTTTACTCACATTCTGTAGATTGGCAATCTTCCATCCTTACTGAATGTTATATATTGTTGTAAGAGGTAATTGGCGAGGAACTAATTGCTGTATATGTGTCTGGGGGGAGGGGGAATGGTGCACATATCATGGTTTTGTTCAAAAACTGAGAGTATCTCAAAACCTCGAATGATATCTTTAAAACCTTGGTTCTTAGAGATTTATATTTGTCTGGAATAATGTGAAGATCAGTGTATAAACAGTGAGTAATCAGTCCAGTCATTAATAAATATTCTTTATTAAATATTTGCATATAATAAAAGAAAAGAAAAACACATGATCAAAAAGACAAATATACAATATGACAGTTAAGTATATTAATGAGTAAACATGCCATTTTATCTGAAATTACCTCTAGTTCACAAAATACAACCTCATTCTCTGAATTCACTGAGACACCACATTTCACAAACAACATCCATTTTAGTAACTTCAAATCCAGCTAACAGTTATAGAACATAGAACATTACAGCGCAGAACAGGCCCTTCGGCCTTCGATGTTGCGTCGACCAATTAGGAAAAAGCAATGACCCTCTAACCTAAACCATTCCCTTTTCATCCATAAACTTATCTACTAACCTCTTAAACGCCACCAAACTTGGCGCATCTACAACTGACGCAGACAGGGCATTCCATACCCTTACCACCCTCTGGGTAAAGAACCTACCTCTGACATCTGTCCTATAACTACCACCCCTTAATTTAAAGCTATGTCCCCCCGTGCTAGCTTTCTCCATCCTAGGAAAAAGGCTATCACTGTCCACCCTATCTAAACCTCTAATCATCTTATATGTTTCAATAAGGTCTCCTCTTAGCCGCCTTCTTTCTAACGAAAACAACCTCAAATCCCTCAGCCCCTCCTCATAAGACCTGCCCTCCATACCAGGCAACATCCTGGTAAACCTCCTCTGCACCCTCTCCAATGCCTCCACATCTTTCTTATAATGTGGGGACCAGGATGTCCCCGCATTATCATACAGTACAGTTGAGATAATCAAGTCAGGGAAAACATCTTTTCCTGGTTCAGCAAAGGTATGAAACTGTATCTTTTAGTGGAGAATATCTGCAACCTGCCATGCCTCTAAATGTGAGATGGAACAGGCCTCCGTGGCTGTAATCATCGATGGAACTGGGCTCTGAAGACCTTGGCCTGTCTGACTGTGGGTGGAAAACTGGCCTCCTTCCCCAGTTAGGGTGCTTGTAGTTATACTGTTTAGCCAGTTTGACATTCTGCTATGTGGATTCGGCTGTCATAGCCTCACTGATCTCTGACAAACAATGTTTCTGATATGACAATTCATATCTCAGTTTCTCTGGACACCCACTATTCTTGTTATTGGGCAAATTGCATCTTAGTATTCCTCTAGACACCTGCAAATCTTGTTACTTGTCTGCTATTTTTGTTTTCATCTCAAGCTCTTTGTTAACCCTGTTAACTTGCAGATTCCAAACAGGTTTGTATTAGAGACTGACGTGATGTACAACAGAACCAGTTCAAGCCAGTCCTTCTGTTGAACCAGATAGCATAACAAGATAAAGGTCTGGTCTTTCCAACTTAATGTATAATTATTACCAACATCTCTGAACCAAAATACGATAAGAACACATAATATGCAGTCTGGTCGAATCCAAAACAACAGCAAGCCATTCAGTTATGTTAAGCCAGAAATGTTAAAAAGAAATAAAACTGGATGGATCATCTGGCATCAAACTAGACATCGGGAACAGCAATAAGAGCCGGTCCAATCCTCAAAGAATAAAGAACAGTAGAGCACAGGAAAAGGTTCTTCAGCTGATTAAGTTTGTGCTGACACAGATGCCTCTCTAATCTAATATTTTCTTGCTTCTCTGAGATCCATACCCCTCTGTTCCTGCCTATTCATGTATCTATCCAGATGCCTCTTGAATGCTGTTATAGAATTTGCTTCTACTACCTTCTCTGGCAGCACATTCCAGGCATTCGACACCCTCTGTATGAATAACTTGCCCCTCACATCTTTTTTAAACTTTCCCCCTCTCACTTTCAACCTATCCCCCTGAGTAATTGACCCTTCGACCCTGGGAAAAAGATTCTGATTATCCACTAATCAATCCTATTATAATTTTGTAAACTTCCATCAGATTCCACCCCCCCTTCATCCTCCAATGCTCTAATGAAAACATTCCAATTTTTGTTCAACCTTTCTTCATACTCCAGATCCTCCAAACCAGGCTACAACTGGTAAATCTCTTCTGCACCCTTTCCAATGCGTCAACATCCTTCTGCTAGTACAGCGACCAGAATTGTATACAACAATCCAAACGTGGCATGAACCAAAATCCTGTACAGCTGCAACATGATTTTCCAATTCCTATACTCAGTGCTCTGCTTAATGAAGGCCAGCATGCAATATGCCTTTTTGACCACTTTGTCCACTTGAGTTGTCACGTTCAGGGAACTGTGGATCTGCATACACCATCACTCTGTATGCTAATATTTCGAAGGGCTCTATCATTTACTGTATACTTTCCTTCTGCAGTTGACCTTTCAAATCACATCACCACATATTTGTCTGGGTTAAATTCTATCTGCCCTCATTTGGCCCAGATCTCCAGCTGCCATATCCTCTGACAATCCTCCCCATCCATTATTCCCCCAATTTTTGGATCATCTACAAATTTACTAATCAAACTTACTAATACTTCATCAAAGTTTAAAATAAAAGCAAAATTTTGTGGATACTGTTAGTACAAAATAAAAGCAGAAAGTATGGAGGATGTTGGGGTTCAAGTCCCTAGCTCCCTGAAAGTGATCACATAAGTAGATAGGACAGTAAAGAAGGCATGTGGTAGGTTTGTCTTTATTGGTTGGGGCATTGAGTATAAGAATCAGGATATCATGTTACAGTTTTATAAAATATTGTTTGGCCTGCACTTAAGAGTATTGCATTCAATTCTGGTCATCACATTACAGGAAAGATGTGGAGGCTTTGGACAGAGTATAGAAGAGGTTTACCAGGATGCTACTTGGAATAGAGGTGAGCAGTTATAAAGAGAGGCTGGACAAACTAGGATGGTTTTCTTTGGAGCAGCGAATGCTGAGGGGAGAACTCATCGAAATTATGAAAAGCATAGATAGGGTTGACAGTCAGAATCTTTTACCCAGAGTTGAAACGAGGGGACACTTAAAGTGGAGCAGAGGGAAAATTCAAAGGAGATGTGAGGTGCAAATTTTTTATGTGGTAGGTGTCTGGAATGTGCTGCAGGGATGATGGGAGGCAGATCCAATTGGAGTGTTTAAGGAGGTTTTAGATAAGCGTATGAATATACAAAGAATAGAGGGATATGGACCACAAGCAGATAGAAGGGATTTGTTTAATTTGTTGTCATGTTCAGCACAATATCATAGGCTGAAGGGCCTGTTCCTGTGCTGTACTGTTCTATATTCTACGTACTGGAAAGTTTCGGCATGTCTGGTATCATCTGTGGAGAGAGAAACAGAGTTAACATTTTGTGTCCAATATGACTCTTCTTCAGGAACTTTCCCTCTACAAAGAAGTCATATTAAACTCAAAATGTTAATGCTGTTTCTCTCTTTACACATACTGCTATACCTGCTGTGTTTTGTAAGTACTTTCTGTTATTACTTTCCGAATACCCTTCCTATTAATATCTAGGGGTTTGTGCCAAAACTGGAAAAGCTACCCACATACTAATAAAGTAAAAGCCTGGCACAGTTTTACCAAATAGTAGCTTACAGCCAGTGTCTCAAAATCCTTCCTTGATCCTTATGTCCTGCACCATTGGCAAGATTCAGCCATCAAAGATGGCATTACAATGGTATATAAAATTATAGGATTGCTACAGTGCAGAAGGAGGCCATTCATTCCATTGAATCTGCTCCGACTCTCTGACAGAGCACTTACTCAGGCACAGCCGCTACCCTTTCCTTGTAACCTCATACATTTATCCCACTAATCTCCCTAAACTGCACATCTTTGGACATTAAAAGACAATTTAACATGGCCAATCCACATAATCTGCACATCTTTGGAGTGTGAGAGGAAACTGGAGCACTCGGAGGAAACCCACCGTAACATGGGGAGAATGTGCAAACTCCACAGATGCTCATCCATTAACAGAATTGAAATCAGGTCCCTGGCACTGTGAGGCAGCAGTGCTAATCACTGTATTACCATACATAACACCAGATCAAATACAGGCAAGGAAACCTGTAGCATAATGGAGTATGTTGAGCTAGGATCTGTAAATGGTTAACTGTAATAATCTGTAATGCCATAGAAGTAAGCGACATATACACATGCGATCTGCGAATCTCAGAAAAAGCAGTGTAGAAAGAAAATAATGTAACGATTACTGTAAATTAGTCACAATAAAGCTGGTGTCTTTGCAGCTAACAGTCTTCAGGAGTTACTAAAACTACTCCAGCCAAAATCACACTGAGTCTCACAGAGAAGCCAGACAGTGAGCAGGTCAGTACATGTTTGTACATAATGGGTGACTGTGCAGACCATATTTTAGTTATCCTGGAATCAATGAGGATAAAGCCACATTTACCAAAATTACTATGCATTGGAGACATGCTTTAATCTCTGCAAGACCAGCATCATAGTATGTGCAAAGTTCAATAAATGTATCCAGAAACACAGGAAAAGCATCACCACATTTATTAATGATTTATATCAATTAGCAGAGCCCTGTGAGTATAATAATCTGAAAGAGGAGTTAATTCGTAAAAGAATAGATATTGGAGTAATGAATAAAAGCAAATTATTGCGGATGCTGGAATCTGAAAGCTAAAGAGAAAAAGCTGGAAAATCTCAGCAGGTCTGGCAGTATTTGAAATAAGAGAAAAGAGTTGATTTTTCAAATCTAGAATTCCTTTTGTTAAAGCTCTTTGACAAAGGGTCATCCGGATTCAATATCAGGTCCTTTCTCTGCTTAGAGATGTTGTCAGACCTACTGAGATTTTCCAGCATTTTTCTTTTGGCTGGAGTAATGAATGAAAATATCCAATGATATCAGTAGATGAAAGTTTAGGTAAACTGGGGAGGAGCTCATCATTCACTTAGACACTAATGGTAGATTCTGGCAAATACCACTAGAAGTCCAATCTTCTCCTAACATGATGAACATTGTCAGAGAATACAGCAGGATATAGATAGGCTGGAAAACTGGGCAGACAAATAGCAGACGGAATTTAATCCAGATGATTGCAAAGTGATGCATTTTGGTAATGTAAGGGGAAGCTATACAATAAATGGCAGAACCATCAGGAGTATAGACACACAGAGGGACCTGGGGGTGCAAGTCTATAGATCCTTAAAGGTGGCAGCACAGATGGAGAGGATGGTAAAGAAGGCATATGGCATGCTTGCCTTTACTGAACAGGGCATAGAGTATAAAAATTGGCATTTGATGTTGCAGCTATATAGAACGTTGGTTAGGCCACAATTGGAATACTGCATTCAGTTCTGGTTGCCGTACTACTGGAAGGACATGGAGGCTTTGGAGAAAGTACAGAAAAAGTTTACCAGGATGTTGCCTGGTATGGAGACTCTTAGCTATGAGGAGAGATTGGATAAACTGGGGTTGTTTTCCCTGGAAAGAAGGAAGATGAGAGGTGACCTGATAGACGTGTATAAAATTATGAATGGCATAGATAGTGTGAACAGTGGGAAGCTTTTTCCAGATCATAGGTGACAAATAGAAGGGGTCATAAGTTCAAGGTGAGGGGGGACAAGGTTCAACACAAATGTCAGGGGAACCTATTTTACACAGAGGGTGGAATGCACTGCCAAGCAAAGTGGTTGAGGCAGACACGGGATTGTTTAAGACTTATCTAGACAGCCACATGAACAGACTGGGAATGGAGGGATACAGATGAATGGTCTAGTTGGGCTCATGAGCGACACAGGCTTGGAGGGCTGAAGGGCCTGTTCCTGTGCTGTATTGTTCTTTGTTATTTGTTGTTCATAATACTGTCTGGAAGATTCTGTTTTAACAGGTTTTCCTTTGGAATAACATCATCACGAGAAATCTTTTAAAAAAGTGTCAAATTTTTTGAAGGGCTTACACGGAGTTGATTGTCACACGGATGCTGTATTGATACATGGATCCATTCAAGCTGAGTATGACTTGAGAGTGAAAGCAGAGCTGAGAAGACTACAAAAGATAGGATTGACACAGTAGTAAGTGTGAGTGTTCATAACCAACAACCAGGTTTCTTGGTCACATAAATAAGTGCATTAGGAATTAAGATCGAACCATTGAAAACCAGATAAATAAGATAAATTTCCACATCCAAGGGACATCACATAGTTATAAAAGTTCATGAGAATGGTCAATCAGCTGGCAATGTCTCTAAAACCTGAACAAAACTCAATGAGCTACGATACCAGTTGTAACACAAGGATGATGAATGGTGTTGGGAAGAATCACACCAGAAATGACTAAAAAAAAGCAGTCAGGGTGATGTAATCAGAAATATAAACACATTAATGATTTGGAGTTACCTGCAATAACAATACCAGACACTCTCTACAGGATTGGGTGCAGAACTTTTTCAGGTACAAAGAGATGGAACATGCAGACCAGTCTATAACGCATCACAGAGAAGACATACACAGTAATTTGAAAATAAGATTAGCGGCCATGTGGACATGTGAGAAATTCACTGATAACTTCTTCGTAGAATCCATACACGGTAGAAGAAGACCATTTGGCCCATTGAGTCTGCCCCATCGATCGCAACTCCATCCAAGCCCAATCCCCATAACCTCATGTATTTATCTTGCTAATCCTCCTAACTCTATGGGTAATTTACCATGGCCAATCAACCTAACCCACCTATCTTGAGTGTGGGAGGAAACTGGTGCACCCAGAGGAAACCCATGCAGACACAGGTAGAATGTGCAAACTCCACACAGTGACCCAAGCTGGGAATTGGTACTGTGAGGCAGCAGTGCTAACCACTGTGCCACCGTGCTGCCTTTAGCTCATCATTGTTTTGAGAGGAACAGACCATAAATCCTTAGTCACACTATTGAATTTAAAAGAGCTTGCTGCAATGCCATCAGAGTTCAAAGGTTTAAATTAAGATTGATGAGGTTTCATACTCACATAGTATGTGTTCAAGGGGAAGCAGTAGATTACAATGTTGCAAAGGAGAATCCAGAAAAATGCATTATCAAATTAATGCTGGAAGTTGAGAAGATTGTGAAGGAGACAGTCCATATGTTATTGGCAACCAAACTAAGATTGAATGAAATCAGAGGCTGAAATTTTAGGGGAGGAATGTAGGCAGATCAGAGAATATTGCATTTGAGAATGGCTAATATATATATGATATAGAGATACCGATGTTGGACTGGGCTAAACACAGTAAGAAGTCTGACAACACCAGATTCAAATCCAACCGATTTATTTGATAGTAAACTCACAAGCTTTCAAGGTGTTTCAACCTCTTCGTCAGGTGAATAAGGTGTTCTGGTCTGTGCTGTTATATAGAACATAGAACATTACAGTGCAGAACAGGCCCTTCGGCCTTCGATGTTGCGCCAACCAATTAAGAAAAAGCAATGACCCCCTAACCTAAACCATTCCCTTTTCATCCATTTTCAGGTCTTATGAAGAGAGGCTGAGGGATTTGAGGTTGTTTTCGTTAGAAAGGAGGCGGCTAAGAGGGGACCTAATCGAAACATATAAGATGATTAGAGGTTTAGATAGGTGGACAGTGATAGCCTTTTTCCTAGGATGGAGAAAGCTAGCACGAGGGGACACAGCTTTAAATTAAGGGTGATAGTTATAGGACGGATATCAGAGGCAGGTTCTTTACCCAAAGGGTGGTTCGGGAGTGGAATGCCCTGCCTGCAGCAGTTGTAGATGCACCAAGTTTGGTGGCGTTTAAGGGTTAGTTGATAAGTATATGGAAGAGAAGGGAATGGTTTAGTTTGGAGGGGCATTGCTTTTTATATTGGTCGGCGCAACATCGAAGGCCGAAGGGCCTGTTCTGTGCTGTATATGTTCTATGTTCTATAACTTATCTACTAACCTCTTAAACACCACCAAACTTGGCGCATCTACAACTGCAGCAAGCAGGGCATTCCATACCCTTACCACCCTCTGGGTAAAGAACCTACCTCTGACATCCGTCCTATAACTACCACCCCTTAATTTAAAGCTATGTCCCCTCGTGCTAGCTTTCTCCATCCCAGGAAAAAGGCTATCACTGTCCACCCTATCTAAACCTCTAATCATCTTATAGGTTTCAATAAGGTCTCCTCTTAGCCACCTTCTTTCTAACGAAAACAACCTCAAATCCCTCAGCCTCTCTTCATAAGACCTGCCCTCCATACCAGGCAACATCCTGGTAAACCTCCTCTGTACCCTCTCCAAAGCCTCCACAACTTTCTTATAATGCGGGGACCAGAACTGCACACAATACTCCAAGTGCGGCCGCACTAGAGTTTTGTACAGTTGCAACATGACGTTGCGGCTCCGAAATTCAATCCCCCTACCAATAAAAGCTAAGACTCCGTATGCCTTCTTAACAACCTTATCGACTTGATTGCCAACTTTCAGGGATCTATGCACACATACACCAAGATTCCTCTGTTCATCAACACTATTAAGAGTTCTACCATTAGTCCTATACTCTACACATTTGTTATTCCTGCCAAAGTGAATTACCTCACACTTTTCCGCATTAAACACCATTTGCCACCTCTTGGCCCAGCTCTGTAAATTGTCCAAGTCTCTCTGCAAACTAGAACACCCCTCTTCACTATCTACCACTCCTCCGACTTTGGTGTCATTCGCAAATGTACTAATCCATCCTTCAATACCCTCATCCAGATCATTTATAAAAATTACAAACAGCAGGGGCCCCAAAACAGATCCCTGAGGTACACCACTTGTAACTGAACTCCACGATGAATAACTTCCATCAACCACCACCCTCTGTCTTCTATCAGCTAGCCAATTCCTAATCCAATTAGATAAATCACCCTCAATCCCATACATCTGCATTTTCTGCAGAAGCCTTCCATGGGCCACCTTATCGAACGCCTTACTAAAGTCCATATATACCACATCAACTGCCTTACCCCCATCCACCTCTTTGGTCATTTTTTCAAAAAACTCAATAAGGTTAGTAAGGCATGACCTACCCTTCACAAAATAGACCCTTAATAGTGTTGTCGAGCAGAGGGATCTTGGGGTACAAGTACATAGCTCTTTGAAAGTTGGCACCCAGGTTGATAAAGTTGTTAAGAAGGCGTACGGTGTGTTAGCTTTTATTGGTAGAGGAATTGAATTTAGGAGCCGTGAGGTTATGTTACAACTGTACAAAACTCTGGTGCGGCCGCACTTGGAGTATTGTGTACAATTTTTGGTCGCCACATTATAAGAAAGATGTGGAAGCATTGGAAAGGGTGCAGAGGAGGTTTACCAGGATGTTGCCTGTTATGGTGGGAAGGCCTTATGAGGAAAGGCTGAGGGACCTGAGGTTATTTTCATTAGAGAGAAGAAGGTTACGCGGTGACCTAATTGAGGCATATAAAATGATCAAAGGACTGGATAGGGTAGATAGTGAGAGCCTTTTTCCTCGGATGGTGATGACCAACACGAGGGGACATAACTTTAAATTAAGAGGTGGTAGTTATAGGACAGATGTCAGAGGCAGTTTCTTCACACAGAGGGTGGTGAGGGCGTGGAATGCCCTGCCTGCAGCAGTTGTGGACTCGCCTACTTTGGGGGCATTCAAGTGGTCGGTGGATAGGCATATGGATGATATTGGAATAGTTTAGGTTAGAGGGTCCACTGGCCAGCGCAACATCGAGAGCCGAAGGGCCTGTACTGCGCTGTAATGTTCTATGTTCTAAAACCATGCTGACTATCCCCAATCAATTCATTTCTCTCTAAATAACTATAAATCCTATCCCTAATAATTCTTTCCAATACTTTGCCCACAACAGAAGTAAGACTCACCGGTCTATAATTCCCAAGAAAGTGTCTATTCCCCTTCTTGAACAATGGGACCACATTCACTATCCTCCAGTCTTCTGGCACTATACCCGTAACTAACGACGACCTGAAGATCAGAGCCAGAGGCTCTGCAATTACCTCTCTCGCCTCCCAGAGAATCCTAGGGTAAATCCCATCCGCCCCAGGGGACTTATCTAACTTCAAACCCTCAAGAATATCTTGCACATCCTCCTTATCTACTTCAATACTTTCCAGTTTGCAACCCTGTATCCCAATGTTCTCCACAACTACATTTACATCTCCCTGCGTGAATACCGAAGAGAAATATTTGATCAGTGCCTCTCCAATCTCTTCAGGCTCCACGCACAACTTCCCACTGCTGTCTCTGACTGGCTCTAATCTTGCCCTAACCAATCTTCTATTCTTAACATATCTAAAGAAAGCTTTAGGATTCTCCTTGATCCTATCAACCAAAGTCTTCTCGTGCTGTCTGAGACCAGAACACCTAATTCACCTGACAAAGAGGTCGAAACACCTCGAAAGCTTGTGAGTTTACTATCAAGTAAATCGATTGGACTTAAACCTGATGTTGTCAGACTTCTTACAAAATATACATCACATATGGTCTAGAGACCAGATTTCGAGTCAAGAGCACATCTGACAGCAACTGATGATTTAGTGGTATACATTCTTAGAATAGTAATCCAAAGAGTATTGAGACATGAAATTTCATAATGTCTACTTCAAGGTCATTTTGGTGTTAGCAGCTGCAGGGCCAGAGCATGGTATTTGGTTTGGTGGCTGTCTCTTTCAGAGTCATTGGAAGAAATGATATCCAGATGTATCACATATTCAATTTACAGACAGGAATCAAAAGAATGACTAATATCACCTTCTTTTCCTACGAGTCCATGTGAATGCCTAGGAATGGATTTATTTGAGCATAAAGAGACCACATGGTCACACATCACACATCAGATATGTCATTGAAAGAAATCTTCTCAATTCTTAGGATTGCTAATATTATGATATCAGATAATTGTCATGAATATAAACTTTTAAGAATTTACAATGTTATTTTTATTATTCATTCATGCCAATGTGGATATGGGTGACACTAGCCAGGCCATCATTTACTGCTCATCTCTAATTGCCCTTGAAAAGGTTGTATGAGCTGCCTTCTTGAAATACTGCAGACCATGTGGCACAGGTACACCCAGAGTGCTCTTATGGAGGGATTCCAGGAATTTGATCATCAACAGTGAAAGAACAGTGACATATTTCTAAGTCAGGATGGTGAGTGGCTTGGAAGGGAACTTGGAGGTGCAGGTGTTTCCATGCATCTGCTGTTCTTGTCCTTCTAAGTGGTAGAGGCTATGGGTCTTGAAGGTGTTGTCAAAGGCGTCTTTGTGAGTTGTTGCAGTGCATCTTATAGATGGTACACACTGGCTGGGATTTTACAGACACGCATGCACCAAGCCCGGAAATCCCCACCCGAGTTCAATGGACATTTGAAAGTTCTGCTGAATTTTCTGCCTCACCCACTACAATTCCCACAGCAGGCGAGATAGGAGAATTTTGGCCATTGCTCACACTGCGATTGAGGGAGTGAATGTTGAATGTAGTGGATAGGGTAGCAATCAAACAGGCTGCTTCATCCTGGGTGGTGTCAAGCTTCTGAGTGTTGTTGGAGCCTTAATTATCCTGGCAAGTGGAGTGTATTCAATTACACTGCTGCCTTGTGTCTTGTTGATGGTGAACAGGTTTTAGTGAGTCAGGAGGTGAGTTATCTGATTTGATTTGCTTTATTATTGTCACATGTATTAGTACACAATGAAAAATACTTGTGCGCTATACAGATAAAGCATACCACTCATAGAGCAGGAAACGAGAGAATGCAGAGTGTAGTGTTACAGTCATAGCTAGGGTGTAGAGAAAAATCAACTTAATGCAAGGTAGGTCCATTCAAAAGTCTGATAGCAACAGGGAAGAAGCTGTTCTTGACTTGGTTGCTACGTGACCTCAGACGTTTGTATCTTTTTCCTGACGGAAGATGGTGGAAGAGAGAATGTCTGGGGTACATGGTGTTCTTAATTATGCTGGCTGCTTTGCCAAGGCAGTGAGAAGAATAGACAGTGTCACACTTGGGCAGCTGATCTGGGTCAATTTCAGGTTGGTCAGGTTGGGTATCTCCAAGGTTGTAAGGAATGTCTGTGACGCGTGGGGTCCTTAATCATGCTGGTTGCTTTGCTGAGGCAATGGGAAGTATAGACAGAGTCAATGGTTGAGAGGCTGGTTTGCAATTTGGATTGCACTACTTTCACGATCTTTTGTAGTTCCTTGTGGTCTTGGGCAGAGCAGGAGCCATGCCAAACTGTGATACAACCAGAAACAATGCTTTCTATGATGCATCTATAAAAGTTCGTGAGAGTCATAGCTGACACGCCAAATTTCCTTAGTCTTAACAAAGAACAAAGAAAATTACGGCACAGGAACAGGCCCTTCAGACCTCCAAACCTGCACCCACCATACTGCCTGACTTAACTAAATCTCCCATTGCTTCCAGGGACTACATCCCTCTATTCCCATCTCATTCATGTACTTGTCAAGATGCTCCTTAAAAGTTACTACCATAACCACTTCCACTACCTCCCCCGGCAACGAGTTCCAGGCAGCCACCACTCTCTGTATAAAAAATCTGCCTTGAACATCTCTTAAAACTTGCCCATCACTCCTTAAACCTATGCCTCCTAGTAATTGACTCTTCCAGCCTGGGAAAAAGCTTCTGACTATCCATGCTGTCCATACCTCTCATAACCTTGTAGATTTTTTCTATCAGGTCTCCCCTCAACCTCTGTCGCTCCAGTAAGAACAAACCAAGTTTCTCCAACATCTCTTCATAACTAATGCCCTCCATACCAGGCAACATCCTGATAAATCTTTTCTGTACCTTTTCCAAAACGTTCTGGTAGTGTGGTGACCAGAATTGAACACTATTCCAAGAATATTTAGTTCTAAAAAGTGTTGACTAAGGTTCTATAAAACGTCAATGTAACTTGCCAATTTTAAAACTCAATATCCCGGCCGATGAAGGCAAGCATGCCATATGTTTTCTTGACTATCTTCTCCATCTGCATTGCCACTTTCAATGACCTGTATAGCTGTACATCCAGATCCCTTTACCTAATCAATACTCCTAAGGGTTGTGCCATTTACTGTATATTTTCAATCTATACTAAACCTTCCAAAATGCATCATCTCACATTTGTTCGGATTAAACTCCATCTGCCATCTCTCTGCCCAAGTCTCCAACTGATCTGTATCCTGTTGTATCCTCTGATGGTCCTCATTGTTATTTGTAAATCCCCACCAACCTTTGTGATGTCCACATACTTATTAATCAATCAAAATGATTTGATTTTCCTTCAAATCATTTATATATATTACAAACAGCAAAAGTCCCAGTGCTGATCCCTGAGGAACACCATTTGACACAACCTTCCATTCAGTAACACACCCTTCCACTGTTACCCTCTGTCTTCTTTGACCGAGTAAAGTTTTACCACACCAATTTTAAATCCAACCAATTTATTTGATAGTAAATCCATGAGCTTTCGACACTATGCGCCTTCGTCAGGCAAATGCAGTGTTCTGATCTGCAGAGGCACTCATATCCACACAGACAGTTACAGATTGCTGATTAGAATGCGAATCCTTACATCTAACCTGCTATTCAAGTGTTAAAGTGGCTAACAATGTGTGTGAAGGGAATCCTGAGCATTGGTTAGAGAATTGTGTATTTTCTCCAGACAGCACAGTAAGTGAGGTTTTTTGCTAACCCAGGCAAGTTACGGGGGTTACAGATAGTGTGACATGAAGCCAAGATCCCTATTAAGACCGTCCTCATGTGTGCGGAACTTGGCTATCAGTCTCTGCTCAGCGACTCTGCGCTGTCGTGTGTCACGAAGGCCCCCTTGAAGAACATTTACCTGCAGGTCGGAGGCCGAATACCCATGACTGCTGAAGTGTTCGCCCACAGGAAGGGAACTGTTTTGCCTGGTGATTGTTGAGCGATGCTCATTCATCCGCTGTCGTAGTGTCTGCATGGTCTCCCCAATATACCATGCTTCGGGACATCCTTTCTTGCAACGTATTAGGTAGACAACGTTGGCCGAGTTGCAAGAGTATGTACCGTGCACCTGGTGAATGGTATCCTCACGTTTGATGATGTCGTCCATGTCTATGATCTGGCATGTCTTGCAGAGGTTGCTGTGGCAGGGTTGTGTGGTATTGTGGTCACTGTTCTCCTGAAGGTTGGGTAGTTTGCTGCGAACAATGATCTGTTTAAGGTTGTGCGGTTGTCTGAAAGCAAGAAGTGGGGGGGTGGGGATGGCCCTAGCGAGATGTTCATCGTCATCAATGATATGTTGAAGACTCCGGAGAAGATGTCGTAGCTTCTCCGCTCCGGGGAAGTACTGGACAACAAAGGGTACTCTGTCCACCTTGTCCTGTGTTCGTCTTCTGAGGAGGTCAGTGCGGTTTATCGCTGTGGCACGTTGGAACTGTCGATCGATGAGTCGAGCGCCATATCCTGTTCTCACGAGGGCATCCTTCAGCGTCTGGAGGTGTCTGTCACGATCCTCCTCATCTGAGCAAATTCTGTGTATACGGAGGGCTTGTCCATAGGGAATGGCTTCTTTAACGTGTCTAGGGTGGAAGCTGGAGAAGTGGAGCATTGTGAGGTTGTCTGTCGGTTTTCGGTACAGTGAGGTGCTGAGGTGACCGTCCTTGATGGAGATGCGTGTGTCCAAGAATGCAACTGATTCTGGAGAATAGTCCATGGTGAGTCTGATGGTGGGATGGAACTTGTTGATATCATCATACAGTTGTTTCAATGATTGTTCACCATGAGTCCAAAGGAAAAAGATGTCATCAATGTATCTAGTATATAACCTTGGTTGAAGATCTCGTGTAGTGAAGAAGTCTTGTTCGAACCTGTGCATGAAGATGTTGGCATACTGAGGTGCAAATTTGGTCCCCATGGCTGTTCCATGTGTCTGGATGAAAAGCTGATTGTTGAAGGTGAAGACATTGTGGTCCAAGATGAAGCGGATGAGTTGTAAAATTGCATCTGGAAACTGGCAGTTGTTGGCATTGAGTACTGAGGCAGTTGCAGCAATACCATCGTCGTGGGGGATGTTGGTGTAGAGCGCCGAGACATCCATTGTGACAAGGAGTGTCCCTGGTTCAACTGCTCCATGTGTGCTGAGTTTCTGTAGGAAGTCCGTAGTGTCAAGACAAAAGCTGGGGGTTCTTTGTACAATGGGTTTCAGGATGCCCTCGATATAGCCGGAGAGGTTCTCACACAGGGTCCCATTGCCCGATACGATGGGACGGCCGGGTATGTTTGCCTTGTGTATCTTTGGGAGGCAGTAGAGATCTCCAATGCGGGGAGTACGTGGAATGAGAGTCCGGAGGGTGTTCTGAAGGTCCGGATCAAAGGTTTTGATCAGAGTGTTGAGTTGACGAGTGTGTTCTTTGGTCGGATCCGCTGGTAACTGTCTGTAGTGTTTCACATTGTTTAGTTGTCGGTACACTTCTTCACAGTAGTCCGTTCTGTTCAGTATGACGGTGGCGCCTCCTTTGTCTGCTGGTTTGATGGCTTGACTGAGCCAGTTTTGTATCTACCTTGCCAGCTCACCTCAAATCCCATGTGATTTCACTTTCTGCACCAGTCTGCCACGAGGGACCTTGTCAAAGGCCTTACTGAAGTCTATGTACAACATCCACTGCCCTACCCTCAACGATCATCTTTGTCACTTCCTTGAAAAACTCAATCAATTTCTTGAGATACGACCTCCCCTTCACAAAACTATATTGCCTCTCACTAATATGTCCACTTATTTCCAAGTGGGAATAAAGCCTGCCTTGGAGAGTCCTCTCCAATAATTTCTCTACCTGATGTAATGTCATTGGCCTGTAATTACCTGGATTATTCTTGCTACCCTTCTTAAACAAAGGAACAACATTGACTATTCTCCAATCCTCTGGGACCTCCCTGGTAGCCAGTGAAGCTACAAAGATTTCTCTCAGCAATTTCCTCTCTTGCTTCTCTCAGTATTCTGGGGTATATCCCATTAGGCTCTGGAAACTTGTCTACATTAATGTCTTTCAAAACCATAATACCTCCTCCTTTTTGATCTCAGCATGACCCTAACTATCTAGACATCTTTTCCCAGACGTATCATCAACCAACTCCTTCTCTTTGGTGAATACTGACTCATTTGATACCTCGTCCATTTCCTCTGGTTCCACACATAGATTCTCTCCCTTGTTCTTGAGTGGGCCAACTCTCTCCCTGGCTACTCTCTTGCTCTTTATTTATGTGTAAAAAGCCTTGGGATTTTCCTTCAGCTTGCTGGCCAATGCTTTTTCATGATCCCTTTTAGCTCTTCTTACTCCTTGCTTAAGTTTCTTTCTACTTCCCTTGTATGTCACACTTGCTTCGTGTGTTCCAAATCTTCTAGTTTTGACAAATGCTTCCTTTTTCTCTTTGACTAGGCCACAATATCTCTCAGTATCCAACGTTCCCAAAACTTACCATATTTATCCTTCATCCTTACAGGAATGTGCCGGTCCAGGATCCCTATCAACTTACACTTGAAAGCCTCCCACATGCCAGATGTTGATTTGCCCTCAAACAACTGCCCCCAATCTACATTTTTCAGTTTCTGCCTAATATTGTTGTAATTAGCCTTTCCCCCAATTTATCACCTTCACCTGAGGATTACACTTGATCCATCAGTATCTTAAAGTTTACTGAATTGTGGTCACTGTTCCCAGCCTCCTGCCAAATTAGTTTAAATTTGTGAAGGGTAGGTCGTGCCTCACAAACCTTATTGAGTTTTTTGAGGAGGTGACCAAAGAGGTAGATAAGGGTAAGGCAGTTGATGTAGTGTATATGGATTTTAGCAAAGCGTTTGATAAGGTTCCCCATGGTAGGTACTGCAGAAAGTGCAGATGCATGGGATTGAAGGTGATTTAGCAGTTTGGATTAGGAATTGGCTAGCTGATAGAAGACAGAGGGTGGTGGTTGATGGGAAATATTCAACCTGGAGTGCAGTTACAAGTGGTGTACCTCAAGGATCTGTTTTAGGGCCACTGCTGTTTGTCATTTATAAATGACCTAGATGAGGGTGTAGAGGGTTGGATTAGTAAATTTGCTGATGATACCAAAGTGGGGGGAGTTGTAGATAGCGAGGATGGATGTTACAGTTTGCAGAGGGACATAGATAGGTTGCAGAGCTGGGCCGTGAGGTGGCAAATGGAATTCAATACGGATAAGTGTGAGGTGATTCACTTTGGTAGAAATAACAGGCATATGAAATATAGGGTAATGGAAGGACCCTTAATAGTGTTGTCGAGCAGAGGGATCTTGGGGTACAAGTACATAGCTCTTTGAAAGTTGGCACCCAGGTTGATAAAGTTGTTAAGAAGGCGTACGGTGTGTTAGCTTTTATTGGTAGAGTGATTGAATTTAGGAGCCGTGAGGTTATGTTACAACTGTACAAAACTCTGGTGCGGCCGCACTTGGAGTATTGCGTACAGTTCTGGTCGCCGCATTATAAGAAAGATGTGGAAGCATTGGAAAGGGTGCAGAGGAGGTTTACCAGGATGTTGCCTGGTATGGTGGGAAGGCCTTATGAGGAAAGGCTGAGGGACCTGAGGTTATTTTCATTAGAGAGAAGAAGGTTACGCGGTGACCTAATTGAGGCATATAAGATGATCAAGGGATTGGATAGGGTGGATAGTGAGAGCCTTTTTCCTTGGATGGTGATGACCAACACGAGGGGACATAACTTTAAATTAAGAGGTGGTAGTTATAGGATGGATGTCAGATGCAGGTTCTTTACACAGAGGGTGGTGAGAGCGTGGAATGCCCTGCCTGGAGCAGTTGTGGACTTGCCTACTTTGGGGGCATTCAAATGTTCGGTGGATAGGCATATGGATGATATTGGAATAGTTTAGGTTAGAGGGTCCACTGGCCAGCGCAATATCGAGGGCTGAAGGGCCTGTACTGCGCTGTAATGTTCTATGTTCTATGTTCTAAATCCTCCCATGTGACACTAGCAAACTTCCTGGCCAGGGTATTTATGCCTTTTCAGTTTAGATGCAACCTGTTTGTCTTGTACAGGTCCTACCTGCTCCTAAAAAGACCCCAATGGTCCAGATGTCTGAAATGCTCCTTCCTACTCCAGCTGTTTAACACTTCAGCTGCACTATCTGCCTATTCCTCGCCTCATTAGCACATGTCAGGAGTAATCCTGACATTACAACCCTAGAGGTCCTGCTTTTTAACTTCCTACCCAACTCTCTAAACTGCTGCTGCAGGACCTCATCGCTCTTCCTGCCTATGTCGTTAGTACCAATATGTACCGTGACCTCTGGCTGTTTACCCTCACTGTCCAGAATGCTTTCTGTCCTTTCAGAGATATCCTCGACTCTGGCTTTTCTTCAGTAGAAGGATGATGGTCATCTTCTTTAAGTAGAAAGGGACCTCCAGGTTGATGGGGAGAGGTTAAAGATGAATATGTACTCACCTACAAGCTGGTTCTTCCATGATCTGAGTGCTGGTCCTGGTACCCAATCCAGTCCAGTTGATTTCCATGGGTTGACCTTCGAGAAGGCTGTTCTGACATTTGAATTGTGACCTCAGATACTGATTTGGCCAAGGCTTCGGGTCTGGAAGGCGTGCTCTTGCTAATCTCTTGCTCAAAACAGGCGTAGAGTGCATTGAGCTTGTCAGGGAGGGGTGCATTGGTGTCAATGATTCTACTGGTAATTCTGATATCATCATGCATTGTGGTGGGGTGCTGCACCCTACACAACCTGGCCCAATGGTGTGGAGCTGATTTAGAGGAGGAGGACGTGGAGGTCGACCAGCCAAGCGTCGGTGGAGAGGAGGCAGCCCAGCAGGAGGAGGAAGAGGGGAATGACGATAACGAAGGACAATATCAACTGGAGGGCTGAAAGCAACAAAGGACAGGCATGTAAGGGCAGTGAGGAAGGCCCTGATGTGGTCCCAATCAAGCGGGCTGCTTTGTCCTAGATGGTGTCAAGCTTCTTGAGCATTGTTGGAGCTGCATCCATCCAGGCAAGTGGGAGTATTCCATCACATTCCTGACTTGTAGCTAGTGGATAGGCTTTGGGGGTCTCAGGAGGTGAGTTACTCACTGCAGTATTCCTAGCCTCTGACCTGTTCTTGTATCCACTATGTTTATGTGGTGAATCCAGTTGAGTTTTCTGTCAATGGCAATCCTAAGGATGTTGACAATGAGGGATTCGGTGATGGTTACACTATTGAATATCAATCGGTGGTAGTTAGAGTGTCTCTTATTGTGATGGTCATTGTAGGATTGGCACAAATATTACCTGCCATTTGTCAGCCCTGGATATTGTCCAGATCTTGTTGCATTTGAACTCCTTCAGGACCTGAGGAATCGCGTGTGGTGCTGGACATTATTCAATCATTAGCGAACATCCCCACTTCTGACCTTATGATGGAGGAGGGTCATTGATGAAGCAGCTGAAGATGGTTGGGCCCAGGACTCTACCCTGAGAAATCCTGCAGAGATGTCCTGGAGCTGGGATGATTGATCCTTCACAACCACAATGATCTTTTTATGTACCAGTTACAACTCTAACCAGTGGGGTGTTTGTCCCCAGTACTCACTGATTCCAATTTGGCTAGGGCTCCTTGATGCCGAATGCGGCCTTGATGTTAAGGGCTGTCACTCTCATCTCACCTAATAATTCAGCTCCTTCATCCATATTTGAACCAATGAAGTTAGGAGTTGAATGTCCCTGGCAAAACCCAAACTAGGTATCAGTGAGGAGATTATTGCTGAGCAGGTACTGCTTGATAGCACTGTCGATGACCCCTTCCATCTCTTTACTGATGATTGTGAGTAGACTGATTGGGCTGTAATTGGCTGGGTTGGATTTGTCCTTTTTTTTGTGTACAGGACACACCTGGGCAATTTTCCACATTGTTGGGTAGATGTCAGTGTTGTAATTGTACTGGAACGTCTTGGCTCGGGGAATGGCAAGTTCTGGAGCACTAGTCTTCGGTATTATTGCCAGGATGTTATCAAGGTCCACAGCCTTTGTACTATCCAGTATCTCCAACCATTTGTCGATATCACGTGGAGCGAATTGAATTGGCTGGAGATTGGCACCTGAGATGCTGGGGATCACTGGAGGAGTCCGAGATGGATCATCCACTCAGTACTTCTGGCTGAAGATTTTTGCAAATACTTCAGCCTTATCCTTTGCACTGATGTGCTGGGTCCCTCCATCACTGAGGTTGAAGATATTTGTGGAGCCTCCTCCTCCTCCAGTGAGATGTTTAATTGTCCACCAGCATTCACCACTGGTCCATTGATTGTGGGATCACTTAGCTCTGTCTATCACTTGCTGTGTCTGCTGTTTGGCATGCGAGTTGTCCCGTTTGGTAGCTTCACCAGGCTTCACCTCATTTTTAGGTATTCTTGGTGCTGCCCCTGGCATGCACTCTTGCATTCTCCATTGTACCAGGGTTGATCCCCTGGCTTGGTGGTAATGGTTAAATGCAGGACATACTGTGCCATGAGGTGCAGATTGTGCTGGAGTACAGTTCTGCTGTCGTTGATGCCCCACACGCCTTCATGGATACCAAGTCTTGAGTTGCTAGATTTATTTGAAATCTGTCCCATTTAGCACAGTAACGATTCCACACAACACGATAGAGATTATTCTCAATGCAAAGATGGGATTTCTCCTCTGTAAGGACTGTGCAGCGGTTACTCTGATTGATACTGCCTTGGTCAGATGCATCTGCAGCCAGCAGATTGGTAAGGATGAGGTGAATTTTTTTTCCTCTTGTTGGTTCCTTCACCGCCCGCTACAGTCCCAGTCTGGCAGTTACACACTTTAGGAACTGACCAGCCCGATCAGTCGGGCCACTGCCAAGTCACTCTTGGAGATGGACATTAAAATCCCTTATCCAGAGTACATTTTGCACCCTTGCCACCTCAGTACTTCCTCCAAACATTGTTCAACATGGAGGATTCTGCAGCCGAAGAAGGACAATATGTGGTAACCAGTGAGAGGTTTCTTTGCCCATGTTTAACCTGAAACTTCATGGGGTCCAAAGCAATCTTAAGAACTCCCAGGCAACTCCCTGCCGACCGTATACTACCGTGCTGCCACCTCCGCTAGGTCTGTCCTGTCAGTGGAACAGGACATATCCAGGGATGGTAATGGTGGTGTCTGGGGTGTTATCTGTAAGTTTTGATTCTGTGAGAATGACAATGTCAGGCTGTTGCTTGACTAGTCTGTGAGACAGCTCTCCCAATTTTGGCACTAGCCCCCAGATGTTAGTAAGGAGGACTTTGAGGATCAACAGGGCTGTTTGTTTTGCCGTAATCTTTTTCACTTCCTAGGTCAATGCCATCTGGTACCACTAGGCTGCTATTGATACCGTAAGAAGTCTCACAACACCAGATTTCTTACTGTGTTTACCCCAGTCCAATGCCGGCATCTCCAGATCACTTCTTGTAACCATTCTATCATCCTATGCCCATGAGAAGGAGGTGATTAATCACTTTTTGAACTACAGCCATCCATGTGATGTAGATGCATCCACTGTATTATTAAGGAAGGAGTGCCAAGATTTTGACCTTGTGAAGGAATGATGATACTGCTCCAACTCAGGATGTGAGTTGGAGGGATTCTTGCAAGTGGTGGAATTCCTCTGCATATGCAGTCCTTTCTCTCCAAGGTTTATGTAGGTTTGGAAGATGCTGTCAAACAAGTAACCCATATGCTTTTCAAACTATCTGATTAACTAACTTGAAATATTTGCAGATATAGACATCAAAGTCTCTCTACACATTCATTCTTCCCAGAATCTTGTCACTTATTTCTGAAAGCACATAACTTTACATTTCCCTACATTGAACTCCACTGTCATGATCATGCCATTTCTCCATCCTGACTGTCTGTTTGAAGCCTATAATTATCCTCTTCACTGTTTATCAAGTTGGCAAAGTGGGTAGTTTACAGGGGAATGCTAAAGTTGTTTGATTGACATCTTTATTACCTTGTAATAACTTGATCTTTCTTTGATGAATATTTTTAATGCCTCTGTGGTTGTTTAGAGAGATTAACAAGTGTGACAGGGATTGAAGCTTTTTTTCTATTGATGCAATGAATGGTTGTGTGAGTGATTGACAACTTTATGAGCAGGTGAGGATGACAATGTTTTTCAAAGGGAATGTTAAGTGCCTGTTTCTTTTTTGGCTCCTGACTCATTCCTCCATGATTCACAATGTCTCTGAGGTGAAATGAACCACATCTCCTAACAATTCGGACCTGTCTCCATCATAAATGTGCAATGGAGCCAGGAAGTGCTGGTCAGTCAGACCCTTATCCTGCACTGACAAAAGATGTTGGAAATCAAGGCAGGAATCATGGAATTGGATCTTGCCTGCCATTTTTAAAGGCCTCCCAATTTGGCCTGTCACTATGAACATTTGGGGCCATAAATGGAATTAGGACTGGCAATGAGACTACGATGATTTTATTTTGATGTGAGCCATTGGTGGACTCATAAATTGCAAAATATACACTTCTAACCATATAAGGAATGTCTACTGTATCCACTAATTAATAATTGAGAAAGTGATTATTCTCAAAGTGATTCAATGGGTACAAGTAGTGCCTTTAGTGTTGGTTTCTGAAATATAGAAATTACAGAAAGCTATCAGTGACGTATGTCTGTAGAAAATAATTCACTTAAAGCCAACTGATTTCATTCACCTCCATGTGAGGTCAGGCTTCAACTGACAGCTTGTATGAATATATGGGCTGCTTGGAAATAACAGCCAGAGATCATATGAGTAGCTCTCATGGAGCACTAGGTAAAGGCTACAAGCAATTATCTGAAGAAATATACTTGTCCTAAGCACTAAACCAGAATGCATGACTCTCATCAACATTGTGCTTTCCTTTTAATTCTGTGAATGAATCATAGAGTCATGAATTTTAGCTGCTTACAATTTGAAAACGTCTGAAGATAATCATCAGTCAAGATATGTGCTGAATGGTTCATCTCTGCCAAATGAGATTATTGAATTTATAAGCACAAGTCAAGCTGAAGGAAACCCAACAGTTTAATTGATGGTTAATACTGCAAAACACAAGTGATCAGTTTCAATTTTTAGTTCTGAAGAAAAAAATGTGGGTCAAAGTTTCCACACGCATTATAGAAAGAGAACAGTTGGGCTAACTTCTATATGTTACCAGCAAGGTCATTAGATGGACTGTCACATCACAAAATGCTGACATCTATTTTAATGCCCTCCAGGGAACTGTTCTAATTCTGCAATGCAGTAAAACAAAAAAGAGAGATCATCACGAGCTTACTGAAGGATTTCACCCTGAGAGAGATTCTTTCAGTTAACAAATTTCTATAGCATTCTACATTTTAACATCCAAAAACTATTTCCTTAATGGAGAAAAAAAATGTTCACATCTGACATTAAAATGCAGACTAAAATTGATTTTAAACAAACCTGATAAGCTCATCAGCTGCAGTTTAATAAAACTATTGCATCTGTTCTAAAGGTGGATACCTTGATATCAAGGGAATGAACTAGGTTAGGTTTAAAGTAACAGAGATGTTACTAGCCTGCAACTTCCTTTAAGTGGCAAACAATGATGGAACACCTTGTTGTACTGACTTCCCTGCACTTAAATTCTGAACCTCTTGTCTGACCAGATCTTTCTGACTCTGGCTGGATGAGACAGGAACAGCAAAGCACGCTCCTGGCTCCAACATCAAAATGTAAAAGGAACCAAGCAAAGGAGGACACTGTATCCCCACCTCCTGTTTTACGAATTGGCTACTGTAAAGAGACCATTGAAAGACAGAAGGGAAGTTTTGAAGCTAAGTGAATGGGATGTGTGAGTGGGAGCTGAAAAAGAGGCCTCGGGATGAGAGTGGGAGTAGGGGGAAGGTGAGAATACAGGGGTGGTGGTGGGTCCTAGACACAAGTCTAGGGTTAAGTCTGGATATTGGGTAATGAAGGGGTTCAGGCCTTTGATTGGACTTGGAGAGTCTGAATGTGGGGCTTGGATGCGGGAAGTCAAACATGAGGGGTAGAACATAGAACATAGAACATTACAGCTCAGTACAGGCCCTTCGGCCCTCGATGTTGCGCCGATCAATGGAACCAATCTTATGACCCTCTAACCTAAACTATTCCTATGTTATCCATGTGCCTATCCACTGACCATTTGAATGCCCTTAAAGATGGCGAGTCCACAACTGCTGCAGGCAGGGCATTCCACGCCCTTACTACCCTCTGAGTAAAGAACCCACCTCTAACATCTGTCCTATAACTAAAACCCCTTAATTTAAAGCTGTGTCCTCTCATGTTATCCATCTCCATCCGAGGAAAAAGGCTCTCACTATCCACCCCATCTAACCCTCTGATCATCTTATATGTCTCAATTAAGTCACCTCTTAGCCTTCTTCTCTCTAATGAAAATAACCTCAAGTCCCTTAGCCTTTCCTCATAAGACCTACACATCATACCAGGTAACATCCTGGTAAACATCCTCTGCACCCTTTCCAATGCCTCCACATCTTTCTTATAACGTGATGACCAAAATTGTACACAATACTCCAATTTAGCCACAATACTCCAGTGGGAGACTGGTGTTCAAATATGTGTGTGTGTTGTGTCCAGACATGGGAGAGTGTTGAGTTCAGACATGGAGCAGGGGGTCGGATCTGATCCAGAGATGAGGGAGTGTCAGATCTGGCCATGGAGGAGAGTTGGATTTAGATATGGAATAATGTCAGCTTTAGATATAGGGGGCAAGTTGGGTCCAGGCATGAGGGGAGGTGGTTGGGTGGGTCTGGACTTTGTGGGGGACTGACAGGTCTGGACATGGGGGATTGTCGGGTTTAGACATGGGGTGATATCGCGTTTAGATATGGGGCATGCCAGGTCTGGACATGACGGGAGGGGGTTGGGTCCACATATGGGAAGGTTTCGGGTAGATACAGACATAGGGGGAGTTGTTGTCGGGGGCGTAGAAAAATTTTGTGATGTCGGATTGGTGAATACCATGTGTTGTGGGTGCTTGATTATGGGGAAATGGTGGGTCTAGAGATGTGACCCCTGCAGTATTCTGACTGGGGTATTAAAACTAGTTACTGTGAACATAGAACATAGAACATTACAGCACAGAACAGGCCCTTCGGCCTTCGATGTTGTGCCGACCAAAATAAAAAGCAATGCCCCTCCAAACTAAACCATTCCCTTCTCTTCCATATACTTATCAATTAACCTCTTAAACGCCACCAAACTTGGCGCATCTACAACAGCTGCAGGCAGGGCATTCCACTCCCTAATCACTCTTTGAGTAAAGAACCTACCTCTGATATCCGTCCTATAACTCATACCCCTTAATTTAAAGCTGTGTCCCCTCGTGCTAGCAAAGTTAGCTAGTGCTAGCTAGTGAAGTTAAATTGTTTGTTTCCCTTCTCTTAATTAATAGCAAAGTAAATTGCTACATTTACAGAACTATTCAATTCTGTAGCTAATACAACCATACCATTCTGATTTCTTTGGAACTGCTCCACAATACATCATAAACACATCAGCAACTTACATACTAACAATACTAGCCATCACACTGCTTCATCCTCCCTCCCCTCCTTCCAGGATTTGTCAATCAGATGTTTAACAGCAGTTTAGGAATAATTTTGTTTGAAATGTAATCTGACATTTTTTCAGAGAAAAGTAACACATAGTATAAAAAATCAGTATGGCTTTAAATGAGTGATGGATTGCTTTGGGTGGCACAGTAGTTAACACTGCTATCTCACAGCACCAGGTACCTGGGTTCAACTCCTAGTTTGGATTACTGTCTGTGTGGAGTTTGCACATTCTCCCCATGTCCTTGTGGGTTTCCTTCGGTTTCCCCTCACAGTCCAAACAATATGTCGGTTAGGTGCATTGGCTATGCTAAATTCTTCATCAGTGTACCCAAACAGATGCCACTGTGTGATGACTAAGAAATTTTCACAGTAACTTCATTGCAATGTTAATGTAAGCCTACTTGTGATTAATAAATAAACTTTAAACTTTGTAGAAGCTGTCACACATGCGGTGTTGTGAATTTACACTCTTTCCCTATAGGTTCCATATGATGTTACATTGCATTTGTATATAATAAATGTGCAAATACCATGCACAAGTCTTAGAGCTGAGTTTTACTGAAACCTCTTTAGGGTATAAACCCTTCATATTGTTTCTCTAGAATTTCAGTGGATTTCTTTTTGCCAAAGCTACAATGAATATTGGGAGAACCTAACCCTCAAGAAATTCAATCCTGGAGTGTCACAACTTCCTGCTAGTTTTAAAACAGGATGGTGTAGGATGGGGTGAATCTAGGATAGAGTAGAGATTTCTGAAAGCTTTCCTTAATCCTTCCATTTGCACAAGTAATAAAATAGATGATAGCCAGTCAGTTCCCTGTTTAGCATCATTCATGGTTTCTAATTTCTTACATTTATTCTCATGAGGCCAAAGCTTCTCAAACATAACCTGTAATCTAAATTGTCCCTCCCATTGGGCATATAGAATATTTAGACTGCTATTTGTGTGCCAATTGAAATTCTAAAGAGAATCTTGAGAAGTATAACAATGTCTAATTTTGTAGTACTAAAATATTCTTTAAAAAGTTGTGTACGCTTTGTCTGCAGATTTTTATAAATTTAAAATTATCATACTTTAAGGCACAAAAGAGAATAATTAGGGATAGGATTTATAGTTATTTAGAGAGAAATGAATTGATTGGAGATAGTCAGCATGGTTTTGTGAAGGGTAGGTCGTGCCTTACTAACCTCACTGAGTTTTTTGAAAAAGTGACTAAGGAGGTGGATGGGGGTAAGGCGGTTGATGTGGTATATATGGACTTTAGTAAGGCGTTTGATAAGGTGGCCCATGGAAGACTTCTGCAGAAAATGCAGATGTATGGGATAGAGGGTGATTTAGCTAATTGGGTTAGGAATTGGCTAGCAGATAGAAGACAGAGGGTGGTGGTTGATGGGAGATATTCATCTTGGAGTTCGGTGACAAGTGGTGTACCTCAGGGGTCTGTTTTGGGGCCCCTGCTGTTTGTAATTTTTATAAATGATCTGGATGAGGGTATTGAAGGATGGATTAGTAAATTTGCAGATGACACTAAAGTCGGTGGAGTGGTAGATAGTGAAGAGGGGTGTTATAGTTTACAGAGTGACTTGGACAAGTTGCAGAGCTGGGCCGAGAGGTGGCAAATGGAGTTTAATGTGGAAAAGTGTGAGGTAATGCACTTTGGCAGGAATAATAAATGTGTAGAGTATAGGGCTAATGGTAGGATTCTTAATAGTGTTGATGAACAGAGGGATCTTGGTGTGTATGTGCATAGATCCCTGAAAGTAGGCAGTCAAGTCGATAAGGTTGTTAAGAAGGCATATGGAGTCTTAGCTTTTATTGGTAGGGGGATTGAATTTCGGAGCCGCAACGTCATGTTGCAACTGTACAAAACTCTAGTGCGGCCGCACTTGGAGTATTGTGTGCAGTTCTGGTCCCCACATTATAAGAAAGATGTGGAGGCATTGGAGAGGGTACAGAGGAGGTTTACCAGGATGTTGCCTGGTATGGAGGGCAGGTCTTATGAAGAGAGGCTGAGGGATTTGAGGTTGTTTTCGTTAGAAAGGAGGCGGCTAAGAGGGGACCTTATTGAAACATATAAGATGATTAGAGGTTTAGATAGGGTGGACAGTGATAGCCTTTTTCCTAGGATGGAGAAAGCTAGCACGAGGGGACACAGCTTTAAATTAAGGGGTATGAGTTATAGGACGGATATCAGAGGTAGGTTCTTTACCCAAAGGGTGGTTCGGGAGTGGAATGCCCTGCCTGCAGCAGTTGTAGATGCGCCAAGTTTGGTGGCGTTTAAGAGGTTAGTTGATAAGTATATGGAAGAGAAGGGAATGGTTTAGTTTGGAGGGGCATTGCTTTTTATATTGGTCGGCGCAACATCGAAGGCCGAAGGGCCTGTTCTGTGCTGTAATGTTCTATGTTCTATGTTCTATGTTCTAAAATATTGGAGCTATATCTCCATCTACATCCACATAACAATTAGTTCCTAGCTGGGTATACGTTGTATAGCATTATATTAATCCCCATTTTAAAAAAAAATACCTCTGTGTAAAACAACTGTTCCATATAATTAACTTGAATAACATTATATTTAACAATAAGGAAGATAACCAATTGATTTTTCTAATTAAATTGAATGGCTTTGGAGCATGTTATAGCTTGTTACATTTTCTCAGTGTCACTTAAGTATTAGGATGTTGTGCCTCCCATTATAAATCTGGCATTCATTGTTCTTAGTGATGCACAGGCATGTTGCTCCTGGTGTTGTAGGATTTGCTAATACATTGCGCCATTTGCTGGTGCCAACTTTGGTGATGCTGTTGATGTTGTCCTGATATTATTTATGGTCATTTCTGCTTTTCCAGTTCAGGTGCAGGTCAAATATGGATTTTGATTTTATTTATTATTGTCACATGTGGGAAAGCAGGAGATTTAGTTGTTTGAATTTCCATTACACTGTTCTTCCCAGACTGTCTCAGGAGATTTATGCCGGTAGTGGGGAATGCGGACCTAATCCTGCCTGAGAGGATTAGTGCACTGAGCAGGCCACTGCACATTCACCGATCCCCCAGTAGAGAGAAAGCTCTCATTTCAGCTCACCCACCAGTAATTCCCGAGCAACATGCAGAGAAAATCATAGTACTGAGGAGGTGGGGAGGCTGCAGAAGGAGGAGGATAGGTTAGAAAAGTGGGCAGATGGAATACAACATGGGAAAATGTGAGGTCATGCACTTTGGTAGAAAAAGTAGAGGCATAGACTATTTTCTAAATGGGGTGAGAATTCAGAAAACAGAAGTGCAAAGGGACTTGGGAGTCCTGGTTTAGGGTTCCCTTAAGGTTGACTTCCAGATTAGGAAGGCAAATGTGATATTAACATTCATTTCAAGAGGACTAGAATATAAAAGCGGGGTTTTACTGCTGAGACTTAATGAGGCTCTGGTTGGACCGTACTTGGAACATTGTGAACAATTTTGGGCCCCGTATCTAAGGAAGGGTATGCTGGTCTTGGAGAGGGTCCAGAGGAGGTTCATGGAAAAGAAAATCTTGAGGCATGAGGAATATTTGAGGACTTTGGATCTGTACGCAATGGAGTTTAGAAGGATGAGGGGAGATCTCATTGAAACTTACTGAATACTGAAAAGCCTGGATAGAGTGGATGAGGAAAAGATGTTTCCATTAGTGGGAGAGATCAGGATCTGACAGCATGTTGTCAGTGTAAAGGGACAACTCTTTAGAACTGAAATGAGGAAGAATTTCTTCAGCCTGAGGGTGTAAGTCATTGCCACAGAGATATAGAGACCAAGTCATTGAGTCTATTTAAGGCAGAAATAGATAGGTCCTTGATTGAATAAAGGTTATTGGGAAAAGGTGTGAGAATGAGACTGAGAAACTTAACAGACATGATTGAATGATGGAGAAGACCTAATGGGCTGAATAGCCTAATTCTGCTCCTATATTTTATGTCTTATGGTCCACAGGCTGATCACCCTCTGGATAAAGAAATTTCCCCTCATCTCTACCCTAAGTGGTCTTCAGACTATGACCCACGGTTCTGAATATACCCACCATCAGGAATATCCTTCTTGCATCTACTCTGTCAAGTCCTGTAAGAATTTTATGAGATCCCTCTCATTCTTCTGAACTCAAGCAAATACAATTCTAACCAACTCAGCCTCTCCTCATACGTCACGCCTGCCATCTCAGGATTCAGTCTGGTAAACCTTCTCTGCATTCCATCTAGAGCAAGAGCACATCCTTCCTCAGTTAAGGAGACCAAATCTGTACATAATATTCCAGGTATGGCCACATCAAGGCCCTATATAATTGCAGCAAGACATCCCTGCTCCTGCACTCGAATCTTCTTGTATTTTTTACTCCCTGCTGCACCTGCATGCTTAGCTTCAGTGACATTCAGGTCTCATTGCACATTCCCCTCTCCTAATATATGGTCATTTATTTAGTAATCTGCCTTTGCATTTTTGTTATCAAAGTGAATAACCTCACATTTGTCCAAATTGTACTGCATCTATCATTCATTTGTCCACTCATTCAACTTGTGCAAAGCACACTAAAGGATCTCTATATCCTTACAGCTCACCCTGCCACTCTGCTTTGTGTTAGCTGCAAATTTGGAGATACTGCACTTAATTCTCTCATCTAAATCATTAATATATATTGTGGATAGCTGGTCACTGCTTGCCATTTGGAAATAGACTCATTTGTTCCTTCCCAGTTTTCTATTCATCCCAATACACTACCCCAATCCCCTTTGCTTCAATTTTACACACTAATCTCTTATGTGGGATTTCGTCAAAATCAAAATTACATTTTGTGTGTCTTATGTATTTTCTGTTGGAACATACCCACTAGCTTACTTTATATCTAAAAGGGTAATTTGTACCAAACAAATGGTATGTTGAATACGGTCAACAGAGAAAATTCCTCATCAAGTTTCCCATTCTAGTCACCACTGGTCGAGTCAGGTTTGCTGAAAACGTTTTCCCCTGCCAATACTACTACAATCTCTTCAAGTATTGAAATGGGCTATTGATCCCTCTTTATTTCTGAGGTGAATATGATAGTGTTGGACTGGGGTGGGCACAGTAAGAACTCTCATAACACCAACAGGGTTTATTTGATGTAGTGTTGTGAGACATCTTTGTTTCTTGATTAAGATCTTTGCAATCCAAACAAATTCTTAGCTGTCCATTTGCCTTCTCTCTTGCCACAATGGAATTTATTCAATCTATAAGCTCTGTGACTCAGGCGATCATTTTAGCCAAGAGGTGAAGTTCTCTTTTCTTTTATTGGTACCTTATGTGAAGATGAATCAATGGTTTCTTCATTGGATCAATAATAGAATAGAATAGAATAGAACATTACAGCACAGTACAGGCCCTTCGGCCCTCGATGTTGCGCCGGCCAGTGGACCCTCTAACCTAAACTATTCCAATATCATCCATATGCCTATCCACCGAACATTTGAATGCCCCAAAGTAGGCGAGTCCACAACTGCTGCAGGCAGGGCATTCCACGCTCTCACCACCCTCTGTGTAAAGAACCTGCATCTGACATCCGTCCTATAACTACCACCTCTTAATTTAAAGTTATGTCCCCTCGTGTTGGTCATCACCATCCGAGGAAAAAGGCTCTCACTATCCACCCTATCCAATCCCTTGATCATCTTATACGCCTCAATTAGGTCACCGCGTAACCTTCTTCTCTCTAATGAAAATAACCTCAGGTCCCTCAGCCTTTCCTCATAAGGCCTTCCCACCATACCAGGCAACATCCTGGTAAACCTCCTCTGCACCCTTTCCAATGCTTCCACATCTTTCTTATAATGCGGCGACCAGAACTGTACGCAATACTCCAAGTGCGGCCGCACCAGAGTTTTGTACAGTTGTAACATAACCTCACGGCTCCTAAATTCAATCCCTCTACCAATAAAAGCTAACACACCGTACGCCTTCTTAACAACTTTATCAACCTGGGTGCCAACTTTCAAAGAGCTATGTACTTGTACCCCAAGATCCCTCTGCTCGACAACACTATTAAGGGTCCTTCCATTAGCCCTATATTTCATATGCCTGTTATTCCTACCAAAGTGAATCACCTCACACTTATCCGTATTGAATTCCATTTGCCACCTCACGGCCCAGCTCTGCAACCTATCTATGTCCCTCTGCAAACTGTAACATCCATCCTCGCTGTCTACAACTCCCCCCACTTTGGTATCGTCAGCAAATTTACTAATCCAACCCTCTACACCCTCATCTAGGTCATTTATAAAAATGACAAACAGCAGTGGCCCTAAAACAGATCCTTGAGGTACACCACTTGTAACTGCACTCCAGGTTGAATATTTCCCATCAACCACCACCCTCTGTCTTCTATCAGCTAGCCAATTCCTAACCCAAACTGCTAAATCACCTTCAATCCCATGCATCTGCACTTTCTGCAGTAGCCTACCATGGGGAACCTTATCAAATGCTTTGCTAAAATCCATATACACTACATCAACTGCCTTACCCTTATCTACCTCTTTGGTCACCTCCTCAAAAAACTCAATAAGGTTTGTGAGGCACGACCTACCCTTCACAAAACCGTGCTGACTATCCCTAATCAATTTATTTCTCTCTAGATGCTTATAAATCCTATCCCTTATAATTCTTTCCAAGACTTTGCCCACAACAGAAGTCAGGCTCACCGGTCTATAATTTCCAGGATGGTCCCTACTCCCCTTTTTGAACAAAGGGACAACATTTGCCATCCTCCAGTCTTCCGGCACTATACCTATAGCTAACGACGGCATGAAGATCAAAGCCAAAGGCTCTGCAATCTCCTCTCTAGCCTCCCAGAGAATCCTAGGGTAAATCCCATCTGGCCCAGGGGACTTATCAATTTTCATACCCTCAAGATTCGCTAACACCTCCTCCTTATGAACCTCAATCCTACCCAGTCTACAACCTGGTATTGCAGTATTACCAGGTTGGTAATAATGGTGTGGAATTCTTGAAAGTATCAAATCATCTCATCAGAACATTCTGCGTACATTTGTATCAAATCTTCTTGGCTCCTGGTCAACAGGTGCACTATATTCAACCCTCTGTTCCACCTCAATCTCATGGTTTACACTGATAATCTGCAGTCCTTTGCAACTGCTGAACCCTTGCACAGCAGAACCATCTGTTTCGTTGGCGTAGAACATGCAATTAACATCTTTTCTTTTTCATGTCCCTCTGATTTGGGTTGTTCCTAGCTGTAGTCATTTAGATCCCCTATGTACAGTTGGCATGATGTTGCTTGGTTTCAGAGCATCTCTCCTTGGGTATTCATTTTCATTCAAATTTTCAGGGTAGATTTGCTGGTATAGTCTAACTGAGATGGTGTTCCTCTGTGCTCTGGTAACAAGTTTCAGTTTCAAGACAATGGCCCTCGGTTTATTTCTTACATAGACTAGAATATCTACAATACAGGAAAAGGCTACACGGCCCATCAAGCTTGCACTGATAACAATCCCACCAAGGCCTTATCCCCGTAATCCCACATATTTACCCTGCAAATCTCCCTGACATTAAGGCACAATTTAACATGCTCGATCAACTTAACCTGCACATCTTTGGATTGTGGGAGGAAACCCACACAGACATAGGGAAAATATGCAAACTCCACATAGACAATTACCCGAGGCCCGAATTGGACCCGAGTCCCTGACGCTGTGAAGCAGCAGTGCTAACCAGTGTGCCATCGTGCTGCCCCATTCACCCTCTGAGCAAATTGCTTTCCTCTGGGATTTGCAGCTTTCACCCACTTCCTTGTTCATTCTGTTCTCAAACTCATCATCACTTTCGAGGGTACAAACGTTTTGAATTGTTTTCCTGCTCATTCACCCCATTGCCCTGCCTCTGCTAACTCTTTTACCATCTTCTTTCTTTGTTCTGCACATCTTTTCCCAGAGGTTGAATCTCCAAAAGTTCTACAGTTTGATTCCTATGCGGAACATTTCCTGTCTGAACAATTCCGAAACATCTTTCTCTCTGTCTGGGGGCAGTAGTTATAGCTGGGGGAATGGTAATTATGAGGCCATAAGAAGGGAATTAGGGTGCATAGGTTGGACTAGGAAACTACAGGGACTGGGAACATCTGAAATGTGGAGCTTATTCAAGTAGCAGCTACTGCGAGTCTTTGATAAGTATGTCCCTGTCAGGCAAGGAGGAAATGGTCGAGTAAGGGAACCATGGTGTACTAAAAAAGTTAATTCGCTGGTTAAAAGGAAAAAGGAGGCTTATGTCAGGATGAGGCTTGAAGGCTCAGTTAGTGCAATGGATAGCTATAGATTAGCCAGGAGTGAGCTAAAGAGCGAGTTGAGAAGAGTTAAAAGAGGACACGAGAAGACTTTGGCTGATAGGATCAAGAAGAATCCTAAAGCTTTCTTTAGATATGTTACGAATAGAAGATTAGTTAGGGCAAGATTAGGGCCAGTCAGAGACAGCAGTGGGAAGTTATGCGTGGAGCCTGAAGTGATTGGAGAGGCACTGAACAAATATTTCTCTTCAGTATTCACGCAGGGAGATGTAAATGTAGTTGTGGAGAACACTGGGATACAGGGTTGTAAACTGGAAAGTATTGAAGTAGATAAGGAGGACGTGCTAGATATTCTTGAGGGTTTGAAGTTAGATAAGTCCCCTGGGCCGGACGGGATTTACCCTAGGATTCTCTAGGAGGCGAGAGAGGCGATTGCAGAGCCTCTGGCTCTGATCTTCAGGTCGTCGTTGGTTACGGGTATAGTTCCGGAAGACTGGAGGATAGCGAATGTGGTCCCATTGTTCAAGAAGGGGAATAGAGACTTTCCAGGGAATTATAGGCCGGTGAGTCTTACTTCTGTTGTGGGCAAAGTATTGGAGAGAATTATTAGGGAAAGGATTTATAGTTATTTAGAGAGAAATGAATTGATTGGGGATAGTCAGCATGGTTTTGTGAAGGGTAGGTCGTGCCTTACTAACCTCATTGAGTTTTTTGAAAAAGTGACCAAAGAGCTGGATGGGGGTAAGGCGGTTGATGTGGTATATATGGACTTTAGTAAGGCGTTTGATAAGGTGGCCCATGGAAGGCTTCTGCAGAAAATGCAGATGTATGGGATAGAGGGTGATTTAGCTAATTGGATTAGGAATTGGCTAGCAGATAGAAGACAGAGGGTGGTGGTTGATGGGAGATATTCATCGTGGAGTTCGGTTACAAGTGGTGTACCTCAGGGGTCTGTTTTGGGGCCCCTGCTGTTTGTAATTTTTATAAATGATCTGGATGAGGGTATTGAAGGATGGATTAGTAAATTTGCAGATGACACTAAAGTCGGTGGAGTGGTAGATAGTGAAGAGGGGTGTTATAGTTTGCAGAGAGACTTGGACAAGTTGCAGAGCTGGGCCGAGAGGTGGCAAATGGAGTTTAATGTGGAAAAGTGTGAGGTAATTCACTTTGGCAGGAATAACAAATGTGTAGAGTATAGGGCTAATGGTAGGACTCTTAATAGTGTTGATGAACAGAGGGATCTTGGTGTATATGTGCATAGATCCCTGAAAGTTGGCAATCAAGTCGATAAGGTTGTTAAGAAGGCATATGGAGTCTTAGCTTTTATTGGTAGGGGGATTGAATTTCGGAGCCGCAACGTCATGTTGCAACTGTACAAAACTCTAGTGCGGCCGCACTTGGAGTATTGTGTGCAGTTCTGGTCCCCACATTATAAGAAAGATGTGGAGGCATTGGAGAGGGTACAGAGGAGGTTTACCAGGATGTTGCCTGGTATGGAGGGCAGGTCTTATGAAGAGAGGCTGAGGGATTTGAGGTTGTTTTCGTTAGAAAGGAGGCGGCTAAGAGGGGACCTTATTGAAACATATAAGATGATTAGAGGTTTAGATAGGGTGGACAGTGATAGCCTTTTTCCTAGGATGGAGAAAGCTAGCACGAGGGGACATAGCTTTAAATTAAGGGGTGGTAGTTATAGGACGGATATCAGAGGTAGGTTCTTTACCCAGAGGGTGGTAAGGGTATGGAATGCCCTGCCTGCGGCAGTTGTAGATGCGCCAAGTTTGGTGGCGTTTAAGAGGTTAGTAGATAAGTTTATGGACGAAAAGGGAATGGTTTAGGTTAGAGGGTCATTGCTTTTTTCTAATTGGTCGGCGCAACATCGAAGGCCGAAGGGCCTGTTCTGCGCTGTAATGTTCTATGTTCTATGTCTGGTCTGCATTCATTTGCTGCAGTTTCTCTGCATGTTCATCTCTTAACTGAAGACTAGCCATTTGGGTAGTCAGTATCTTCATCAGTCTATGTATTTTGGTGGTGTCTGCAGGCTGAGCCACTGTAAGATTTTCCATTCCGATCAGTTTTTTGTAGTATTTCAATATGCAGAACTTCAAGTGAGCTTACCTATCAGCCATTCATCTATTTTGTTGAATTTTCTGTCTGCATTTTCAGTTTTACAAAGAAAGTGGTTCCTACCTTAGGCTTTGAAATTTGTGATAGCAGATTCGGTGGTTTGACTTTGGGACTGAATTTCTCAAAAAATTTATTTTTGTTTTATATTCCTCACTCATCTCCCGGCAATTAGAGAACTGTGATTCTTTCTCTCCTGCCAAAGACTGATGCTTTTTCTCTTCACTAGTGCCCTTTAGAAAGTTGTTGAATGTCAGTCTGCCCTTTGTTTCTCTTCAAAACTTTACCATGTTATATAGGGTCACCACAACACTGGTTGATCATCTAGATTTCAACCATCATTGTTTGGATTTGTAGTGTGGTTTTACAGCCAGTTGTCCTCCCTATTTCCTCATTTATTTGGGGCTGGGAACTGCAGCTGTCATTCCTGCACATAGGACATAGAACATAGAACACTACAGCACAAACAGGCTCTTCGGCCCACAAGTTGTGCCGAACACATCAAAACCTACCCAGCCATAGACCTATCTATAACCCCCAATCCCATTGGATCCCATATACTCATCCAGAAGTCTTTTAAAAGACCCCAGCGAGTTCGCCTCGACCACCACCGACGGCAGCCGATTCCATTCACCTTCCACTTAAGCTTTTGCTACAGAGACAGGGATGCTATCTGTTGTACCTCAAGACCTCCAATCTACACTTTTATTAAACTGTGTCAGCCACCTGTCCAACACTTTCAGCTTCCCATTGAATATGGCCTGTGTTCGTTGCTGATTATTTTGATTTTGCAAGATTCACTCAGTTTTTCTCTTTCTCTCTGGCACTACTTCAGGTTGATCTTCAGGTCAAACTACTTCAACATTAAATCTATTTAAAATATTTGAACTAGATGCTTAGACACCTGCTGCTACCATATTATATGTTCTGAGTTCCATGAATTTGTAATAATCATACGTTTAGGCACAAAATGCTGAAGCTTCACTGAATATATTTCTTGTTATTTATGTTTGTTGCTCCAGACCTGATTTTGGCAGCCTGGATCCTTATCCGCATATCAATTAGTCCCCAGATGCAGTAATTGTCAGCTTTAAGGGGTGGCCACTGGGAGGGTCATGTGATCCGATTGCCTAATGGGGAATGAGCAGATCTTAGTGCAGAATGCAGAACTAATCCTGGAGGTGGAAATGTTAATGTCATGAAAGTTCTCTACATATATTTTATCTGCTTGTAAATAAACTCAGTAAGAAATCTCACAACACCAGGTTAAAGTCCAACGGGTTTATTTGATAGCACATGCCACAAGCCCCAAGTTTTCAGAGCACTGCCCCTTCATCAGGTGAGTGGGAGTTGTGTTCAGAAACAGAGAATATATAGACACATACTCAATTTACAAGATAATAGTTGGAAAGCGAATCTTTACAGGTAAACAGGTTTTAAAGGTACAGACAATCTGAGTGGAGAGAGGATTAAGCATAGGTTAAAGAGATGTGTATTGTCATGTAATAATCATTATCTTGTAACAACCATTATTTTGTAAATTGAGTTTTGTGTCTATATATGCCCTGTTTGTGAACACAACTACCACTCACCTGATGAAGGGACAGTGCTCCGAAAGCTTGTGGCTTGTGCTACCAAATAAACCTGTTGGACTTTAACCTGGTGTTGTGAGACTTCTAACTGTGCTTACCCCAGTCCAATGCTGGCATCTCCATATCATGTAAATAAACCATCAGAGATTGTAATATTCATTGGCTGTTGCCAACCCTTGCAATTACTACATTCGTGACAAGGTAAATCAGGGTGACTCCATTTGCAGTGAGGAATATGAAGAGAACATTATTGTAAAACTGGAGAGTGAATCAGATCCATCCTCTCTTTGGGAAACTACAAGCCTTCAATGTGCTCACTGAGACCAAGTGTGTGGAATGGTCAGAAAAATCTTTCAGGGCAAATGGAATAAAGGCGGGGGGGTGGGGGGAATAAGAAGGATGTTATATTGCTGACTGCATGTGGGATTCAAAGGTATAACTTGTTCTGAAGTTTAACATCCCAAGGGCTCCTATAGACTTACATTTGCAGAGCTTGTTGACCTAGCAAAGGGACATTACCATCCTAAAGCCTTGGTAACACTGCAAAGATATAAGTTTAACTCAAACGAGAAAGCACTGGGGAGATCATTGCAGCCTTCATAGCAAGACTGAAGCAGGTGGCAGAACATTGCAACTTCTGGTCCATTTTAAATAACATTAAGGGATTGATTAGTGTGCAGTGTAAATAATGCAACTATATAAAGGAAACTGTTGGCTGAGTCTGAATTGACTTTCAAGAAAACAATGAAAATGGTAGCAGTGAAAGAGTGCACTGACAAGGGTGCAAAGGACTTAGAAAGCAGGCAAAGCATTGAGGTCCACGAGTTACAGTGGGAAATTCTGAATAGTAGTGGCACAGAAGCAAGGGCATGGGAGCAAACGCAAACAGTGAAACGAATGCGGTAGTGGGAAGAATCCCTGAATACCGAAGATTTAAGTGGCTCAGAGGTAACATAGAATGCTTTCATTTGGGGGAAGCTACTCCATAGAAGTAGCTTAGTTTAGAGATGCAGATTGCTTCAGGTATGGAAAAACAGATAGTTTTTAAGGCACAAATGTAAGTTGAGCAGGGCCAACCCCATACAAGCAAAATGTATTAGAATGCCCCCGTACATTCTAGGGGGATTGTTCAATGGGGGAGCAAAAAACAATATAGAAGCAATTCCCATTACAGCAATGTTCATAAATGGGCAGCCACTAAAGATGGAGCTAGACACTAGGTTCAATTATTGCTGTAAGCAAGCGAACCTACTGGTTTTTTAAAGAAGTTCAACCCCTGAGACCGATGAATACTGCAGCAAGACTACCTAGGTATACCGGAGAAGCCATGAAGATAGTAGGAACAAACACAATCTCTGTAGGTTACAGAGAGCAGTCAGCACAGCTACTCCTGTGTTGTATTGGGACTAGGAGTGAGTTTAATGGGGCATAATTGGCTTCAGGTTAAGTTGAATTGGCTGGAGCTCTTTAAGATAAAAGAAGGGGGCTGCACAAGATCATTAGGAAATACCAAGAAGTATTTCAGTAGGAACTTGGGAAGATTAAAGGATTGCAAGCTAGGATCCATGTAGGTCTGAAGTCACACCAAGATTTGTTTCATGGTAAGGCTCTGCCATACGCATTAGTGGAAAGAGTGGAGACACAGCCAAAGTGACTGGAAGACTTGAGTATCATCAGGTCTGTACAATTTGCAAAATAGGCAGCACCCATTGTGTCAGTAGCTAAAGCAGACAAGACTACCTCTATCTGCGGAGACTACAAGCTGGCAGAAAACCAGCTCTGAAACTGGATACCCCCATTCCAATAAGAGAAGTTCTCTTTGTTAAGTTGGCTGGGGGTCTGACATATATCAAGTCGGACATGAGCTATGCTTACTAACAAGTAAAACTAGATGAAATATCAAGAGCTTATGTCACTATAAATACACATAAAGTGCTGCATCAATATACAAATTTATTGTTTGGGATCTTGATGGCTTGCGTCATCTTTCAACAAACTAGTTGCAGTTGTAGATGCACCAAGTTTGGTGGCGTTTAAGAGGTTAGTAGATAAATTTATGAAAAGGGAATGGTTTAGGGTAGAGGATCATTGCTTGTTCCTAATTGGTCGGCGCAACATCGAAGGCCAAAGGGCCTGTTCTGCACTGTAATGTTCTATGTTCTATGTTCTAAACTATGGAGAGCTTGTTGCAGGGTTTACTCAGAGCTGACATTTATTTGGATGGCATCCTAATAACACGGTACACTGAGGAGGAACATTTGGTAAATTTGGAAAAAGTTTTGAAGATCGCCCAATGAAGAACGATCTCTGGGATCTTAATGCAAAGTAGATCCTAGAGTTGGAAGTGTTAACATTGCGCTAACATTGTGATTGGTATACTCTGTATACCAATCCTTGCAGCTTCTCCATTGGTCCTTTATAAATGAAATATTACTTTGTGGAACATATTCAGATTATGGTGTAAATCTTTCATTAGAATCATAGAATCAGAGAAATCCTACAGTGCAGAAAGAGGCCTTCTGGCCCATCAAGTCTGCACCGATCACAATCCCACCTAGGCCTTACCCCCATATCCCTATACATTTACCCACTAATGTCTCCATCCTACACATCTCAGGACACTAAGAGCAATTCTTAGCATGGTCAATCAACCCAACCCGTCCATCCCTGGACTGTGAAAGGAAACCGGAGCACCCAGAGGAAACCCACACAGACACAAGGAGAACGCACATTGTCACCGTTTGCAGAATATTTCTTTTATTAGCAGGATACGGGTTGAAATGAAAAGTTATCACAGGAACAATTCTTTACAAATTTCTCAAGAGAGTTTTTTTTTGATTAGCACCATATATTACAGGAATTACATGAATGTTTGAAGGAAGATTTTAATAATTTATACATCTTTGCAGTTGTAAATGACCTGATGATTCTGCATCTGTTTTTTTCTCAATATGGTAAATGTACTCTCCACATGGAACCATGGAACATATGGATCAACAAGCATCACTTATTCTTCAACTATTAAAATCTCATTTCCTAATTTAAATTTTCTGGTTTTACTTTGTTTATTGTACATTTTGAAATCCAGTGTGGTTATTGTATCTTTTCAGGTTTTGTGCAGGATGTACTGGAATTTATCATCACTATAACTTCTAAAAACAGAGACTTATAATTATGCAGTGATCCTTTCAGAAATGATTGAAGACCAGAAATATTTTGTGTATTGACATTCGCTCGTTATAAAATCTGTCAAACTTTATTGCTGTATTAGTTCAATTCTAAAACTCTAAAAACATTACCATTTCAGGAAGTGTAGTGATTGCCCCTTTAAGAGTAACACAGCAGAATAAGAGTTACCTCACCTCAGCGATCAATCGGGCTCAAACTGGGGAATTACTCAAAGAAGGTGTTTTCTCTAAAACAGTGTTATTCCAGAATTAGATACAAAGATGCTTTTGTTCCACATGATTTGTTAATAAATCCCTTGTTGTTCACAACAAGTCTGCAAAGGTACATCATTACAGAAAACATTTGATATAAGTCTGTTTTAAGTGGTGGAGTCTGTACTATTTTAATTCTAGTTAGATATTAGCATAATTCAGAGCTGCAATATGAATCATTACTCCGTATGGTGGCTATTGTGATGGCATGTGTGTCAGCATCTTCATTCTCCTACATTTATGGAAGCTTCACTTCCTAAAAAAGTCACAAGTACAAATCAGCAAACTATTTTTTAACACAAAATATTGTTCACAAGAGGAGATCCATTCATTTCTCTGTAGCTCTGAGGAACTAAGGGGAGCCCATTTTTAAATGAGTCATTCCAGAGCTAACTAGTTCTGCTTCTGTTTGTGGCTGCATGATTTGATATCTTACTAAGATTCAGAACTTTCTGAATCCTCCCTTTAGTCAGGTGATCAGGGTTTTGACCCACTTGTAAGGGAAAGGGGAAATAGATTGTTCTGAAGTTTGCTGTTGGAAAATTGCTATGGATTTCTCTTTCTATTTCAGTAATAGTCAACTATAAGTCAAATTATATACAGTGAATTGTGAAATACGACAGAGCTTAAAGCAATGGTCATTTTAGTTACTTTAGTAAGCCTAATTAAAAGACATAGTGGACTGGATTTTAACTTTTCAATGGTCAACAGCAACGGATCCAAACAGTGCGAGGAATACCAGCAGAATTTCAAAAATGAGTTAGGATCTTTTTAAAGCAGTCACAGTCTGATTTCTCAGTTTCCTAATTAATTTGCACCAGCAGTTATGATGGCAACCTCCATTAGACAATTTCAGTTCAACTATTTAAAGGAGTCTGACTAGGGAGAGACTTGGAGCATTGTGCAGGTTTTCATTAAGAGCCCAAACCTCAAGCAATGGATATACACACACACATTGCAAGTCAGCATCGTGCTTCTTTGCTGCCTTTGAGCTATAGCAATGTAGGGTGTACAGGAAGATTCTTTTCTCCCTCCAACAGGAGCAAGGAGCTTACTATAGAGAATAAAAAGACATGAATGTATTGCTGACGAGATCAGCAACAGGGCAATGATGCCAAGATTCGAGATACAGAGCCAGAAGAAGTTTAATGATCTTATAAAGGTAGAAAAGATGAATTTCTTTGTACATTCAAGTGATTTTACCTAACAATATCTCTCTCCATCCCAACTTACTCTGCTATTTCAAGCTTGCATAAGACTATTCAGATCTACTTTCCTTGCAGACATACCCATTCCTCTCTGTCCAGGCATCCCCTCGCATCAGAACATCCAACACTGACACTCATCCTCTTCTTGAATAAGGTTTTAGCCATCACTCATAATGAGGGTCCACTAATAGTGGCTCCTCTATCCTCTCAATTCATTTCTTCCATCAAACCCATAACTTACTTCTTTTCATATTTGCAGAAAGAACATCAGGAAATTAGAAGGATCTGAAATTGGCTCTTCAGTCATCAAGTCAATAGGAGCAATCTTACCAAAACTAATGTAAGTGATGAATGAGCATAAAGCTGGCTGCAGACTGTTAGAGGATGCTATTGCGCATGTGCCCCGATCTCCTTGTGTACTGTGTACAAGAGTACATAGTGTGCTGGGAGATTCTCACCCTGTGACATTGCACTCTCACGCTCCCCCCCCCCCCCATTGCTCCCTTAGTTGCCATTGCTGAACATGACACCCTCCCTCTCAATCATTACTCCAGTTCCCCTCACGCAGCTGATCACAGTCCTGGCGATGCCCAAAGTAGAATATGCAGTCCCCATGCCCTGCTTCCCCTTCAGGCCCTGCCTCCTTTGGGCTACACCCTCTTAGGCCCCACCCCTTTGCACTGCCCAGTGACTAGTGGGCAGTGCCAGGCTGTGCCAGGGTGCCAGACTAATACTAATTATTTTCTAACAGAGTCCATAGCCTTGTATACTATGATGTTTCACCTGCTCTTCTAAATGTTTCTTAAATGTTATGAGGGTTTCCGCTTCTACCACCTTTTCAGGCAATGAGTTCCAGATTCCCATCACACTGAGTGAATTTTTTTTCCTGAAATCTCCTTTAAATTTCCTGCCCATTACCTTAAATCTATGCCCCCTGATTATTGATCCCGCTGCTAAAGGGAATGTTCTTTCCATGGCACTCTGTGTCCTTCATAATTTTGCACACCTTGATGAAGTTTCCCCTCAGCCTTCTCTGCTCTAAGGAGAAGGAGCCTAACCAGGCCTCTCTTCATAGCTGAAACATTCCACCCCAGGCACCATCCTGGTGGATCTCTTATGCGCCTTTGCTGGTGCATATCTTCCTGTAATGTGGTGACCAGAACTGCACACAGTACTCTAGCTGTGGCCTAATGGGTGTTTTGTATAGCTCCATCATAACCTCTCTATATTTATATTCTATGGCTTGGCTAATAAAAGCAAGCATCCCATATACCTTCATAACCACTTCATCTACTTGTCCTGCTACCTTCAGGGATCTTTGGGCATACAGCCTAAGGTTTCCTGTACTTCCTGGCATCCTATTGTCCATTGTGTATTCCTTTTCCTGTTATTCCTCCCAAAATGCATCACCTCACACTTTTCAGGGTTAAATTTAATTTGCCCATTAGACCAGCCCTGTATCATCCTGTAAGCTAAGGCTTTCCTCCTCGTTATTTACTATACCATCACTTTTCATCTCATATCCCGTATATTCACATCTCGATCATTATTGTACATTACAAACAGTCATCTCAATCTTGGCAGTTTCAGGTGGGCCAATCTTTAATGAGGCCTCACAGGTTCTAAAATAGAACAACTCCACAGTCAGAAGAGAAACTCAAGCGGCTGCTTCTACCTCTACTGAAACCATTGGATCATACAGGAGGAATAGTCACAAAAGGAAGAGTAACGAATTGTAATTGCATAAACTGTGTGTAATCATGAGCCTCTTTAAGGGACTGGGTTTCAGAGGGTCATGTTTGATCATTGGAAAGATTCATGCCAAAGTGATAGGAATTACCATCAAAGCAGCGACAGCACACTCACAGATCAATCATGTTATTAAAATCTTTTCTGTAAGCCAGGAAGCAGATGTGAGGTTTCAAGGATTTCTAGCCAGTCCCTTATTTAGTGCCCTTAAATCCTATTGTGCTCTTGCTGTTTTTTTCTGTTGATGAATATGATGAAACCTAACAAACCCCCATGGTCACAGCTGCATTCAAAAACTGGAGATAAAACCTCAGATTCCTGTATACTATAATTACCAATCTATCTATCCCGCCAGGGATTTTGCACACAATTGTTCATGCTGAGGTTAAATTTGACTTGATTTGATTTATTATTGTCCCATGTATTAGCATACAGTGAAAAGTATTGTTTCTTGAGCACGATACAGAACTTATCATTCATACAGAAGCGTTACAGTCACAGCTAGAATGTGCAGAAAGATCAACTTAATGCTAAGTAGGTCTATTCAAAAGTCTGACAGCAGCAGGGAAGAAGATGGTCTTGAGTCATTTGGTACCTGACCTCAGACATTTGTATCTTTTTCCTGATAGAAGAAGGTCCTTGATGATTCTTACTTGTGTTGGCTGTTTTGCCAAGGCAGCGGGAAGTGTAGACAGAGTCAATGGATGAGAGGCTGGTTTGCGTGATGGATTGGGCTACATTCACGATCTTTGTAGTTCCTTGTGGTTTTGGACAGAACAAGAGCCATACCAAGCTGTGATACAACCAGAAATAATGCTTTCTATAGTGCATAGAAAAGTTGGTGAGATTCATAGTTGACATGCCAAATTTCCTTTGTCATCTGAGAAAATAGGGGCCTTTTTTAACTATGGTGTTGGCATGGGGGGAACCAGGACAGGTTGTTGGTGATCTGGACACTTAAAAACTTGAAGCTCTCAATCTTTTCCACTTTGTCTCCACTGACATAGATAGGAGCATGTTCCCTCTACGCTTCCTGAAGTCGATGATAATCTCCTTTGTTTTGTTGACATTGAGAGGGAGAGATTATTGTCACCACACCAGTTTACCAGATTCTCTATCTCATTCTTCTATTCTGGTTTGTTATTGTTTGAAATCTCACCCATTACAGTGGTGTCATCAGCAAACTTGAAAATCGAATTGGTGGAGAATTTGGCCACACAGTCACATGTGTATAAGGAGAATAGTAGGGGGCTGAGAACACACCAGTGTGTGGCACTGGGGTTGAGGATGATCATGGAGGTGATGCCTTTTCTTACTGATTGTGACCTGAGAGTTAGGAAGATCAGGGTCCAGTCACAGAGGGATTAGCTGAGACCCAGGCCACAGAGATTGGAGATGAATTTTGAGAATAATTGTGTTGAAGGCTGAACTACAGACAAGAAGTAGGATTCTGACATAGGTGTTTTTGTTACCCAAGTGTTCCAGGGTTGAGTGCAGGGCCAGGGAGATGGTGTCTGCTGTGGCTCTGTTATGATGAATGGCAAACTGCAGTCTGAGAGGCTGAAATGGTTTTGTGCCATGACTAGCCTTTCAAAGCATGTCATAATGAGTATGTCAGAGCATAAGAACATCAGAACTGGAAGCAGGAGTAGGCCATCTAGCCCCTCGAGCCTGCTTCACCATTCAATAAGATCATAGCTGATCTCTTCGTGGACTCAGCTCCACTTACGCATCCATTCACCATAATCCTTAATTCCTTTACTGTTCAAAAATGTTTCTGTCCTTGCCTTAAATACATTCAAAGACATAGCCTCAACTGATTCACTGGACAAGGAATTGCACAGATTTACAACTCTTTGTGTGAAGAAGTTCCTCCTTAATTCAATCTTAAATCTGCTCCCTCTTATTTTGAGACCATGCATTCTAGTTTCACTTGGCAGTGGAAACTTTGCTGCTTCTAGCTTGTCTGTTCCCTTCATAATCTTATATTTCTATAAGATCTCCCCTCATTCTTCTGAGTACAGTCCCAGTCTACCCAGTGTCTCCTCATAAGCTGATCCTCTCAACTCTGGAATCTCCTCAGAACCCCTTCCACTTCCAGTCTATCCTTTCTCAAGTAAGGAGACCAAATTATACGCAATACTCTAGGTGTGGCCTCACCAGCACCTTATACAGCTGCAACATAACCTTCCTGTTTTTAAACTCCATCCCTCTAGCAATGAAGGACCAAACTCCATTTGCTTTCTTAATTACTGCTGCATCCACAAACCAACATTTTATGATTTATGCACGAGGACACCCAGGTCTCTTTGCACAGCAGCATGCTGCAATGATTTACCATTTAAATCATAATCCATTTTGCTGTTATTCCTACCAAAATGGATGACCTCATGTTTACCAATATTGTACTCCATTTGCCAGACCCTTGTCCACTTACTTAGACTATTTATATCCCTTAGTAGACTTCCAGTGTCCTCTGCACACTTTACTCTGCCACTCATTTTAGTGTCATCCATAAATTTTGGCACACCACACTTGGTCCTCGGCTCCAATTCATCTGTTAATCATAAACAATTGCAGTCCCAACACTGATCCCTGAGACACACCACTAGTCACAGATCGTCATCCAGAAAAACACCCATTTACCTCCACTCTTTGCCTTCTGTAGGTTAACCAATCCTCTGTCGTGGTAATACATTACCTCTAACACTGTGTACTTTTATCTTTGCAGCAGCCTTTGGTGCAACACCTTGTCAAATGCCTTCTGGAAATCCAGATACACGACATCCACATGTGCTCCATTGTCTACTGCACACATAATGTTCTCAAAGAATTCCATCAAATTCCATCAAATAGTCAAACGCAACCTGCCCTTCATGAACAAATGCTGAATCTTCTCAATGAGACAATTTATATCCAGATGACTCGTTATTTCTTCCTTGATGATAGATTTAAGCATTTTCCCTACTACAGAAGTTAAACTAATTATCTTATCCATCTTTTGACAAGCCTTTGACAAGGTGCTGCATTGGAGACTGTTAAATAAGTTCAGTGCCCATGGTGTTAAGGGTAAGATCCTTGTATGGATAGAGGATTGACTGACTAGCAGAGGACAAAGACTGGAGATAAAGGGATCTTTCTCAGGATGGCATCTGGTGCCTGATGGTGTGCTAGGACCACAATTTTCACAATATACATTAACAATTTGGAGGAAGAAACTGAAGGCATTGTTGCTAAATTTGCAGATGATACAAAGATATGTAGAGGGGCAAATACTATTGAGGAAGCGGGGGGGGTGCTGCAGAAGGACTCCTAGGTTAGGAGAGTGGGCAGATGGTATACAATGTGGAATAATGTAAAGTATGCACTTTGGAAGGAGAATGGAAGCAGAGACTATATTCTAAATGGGAAAATGCTTAGGAATTCAGATACACAAAATAACTTTGCAGTCTTTGTTCTTTGTTTTCTTATGGTTAAAGTGCAGGTTCAGTCGGCAGTTAGGAAGGCAAATGCAATGTTAGCATTCATGTCAAGAGAGCTAGAATACAAGAGCAGGGATGTACTTCTGAGGCTGTTTAAGGATGAGGGGGATCTTACTGAAACTTACAGGATACTGCGAGGCCTGGATAGAGTGGATGTGGAGAGGATGTTTTTACTGGTAGGAAAAGCTAGAACTAAAGAGCACAACCTCAGGCTAAAGGGATGTTCCTTTTAAAGCAGAGATGAGGAGGAATTTCTTTAGTCAGAGGGTGGTATGTCTGTGGAATTCTTTGCTGCAGAAGGCTGTGGAGACTAAGTCATTGAGTGTCTTTCAGATAGAAATAGATAGATTCTTGATTGATAAGTGGATCAGGGGAAAATTCAGGATAACGGAGATAAGAAAAATATCAGCCGTGATTGAATGGTGGAGCAGACTTGATAGGCCAAGTGGCCTAAAACTGCTCCTATGTCTTATGGGCTTTTGTCTACCTCCTTTTTTAAACAATAGTGTAACAATTGCTGTTTTCCAATCTATTGAAACCATCCCAGAGTTCAGCAAATTTGGTAAATTACCACTAGTGCATTTGCTAGCCAAGAAATACTACCTCAAATGGGGGAATTCTCCCCCTTTATATTCATTTTACAGCAATTAAAAACATATACACATGCGTGGCCTTCATCAATCGAGAAATTGAGTTTAGGGGTCAGGAGATAATGCTGCAGCTTTATAAGACCCTAGTCAGACCTGTCTTGGAATACTGTGCTTAGTTCTGGTCACCTCAGTACAGGAGGGATGAGGAAGCTATTGAGAGAGTGCAAAGGAGATTTATGAGGATGTTGCCTGGATTGGGGGGCATGCCTTATGAGGATAGGTTGAGGGAGCTAGGTCTTTTCTCTTTGGAGAGACGAAGGATGAGAGGTGACCTGATAGAGGTTTATAAAATGTTGAGAGGAATAAATAGGGTGGATTCTCAGAGGCTTTTTCCCATGGCTGAAATGATTACTGTGAGAGGACACAGGTTTAAGGTGGTGGGCAGTAGGTACAGAGAAGATGTCAGAAGTAAGTTTTTCACTCAGAGGGTGGTCGGTTTGTGGAATCAGCTGCCGTCAGTGGTGGTGAAGGCAAATTCAATAGGGTCTTTTAAGAGACTTCTGGATGAGTACATGGGATTTAATAGGATTGAGGATTATAGGTAAGCCTAATAGGTAGGGATATGATCAGTGCAACTTGTGGGCCTAAGGTCCTGTTTGTGCTGTAGTTTTTCTATGTTCTATGTTCTACACACAGTATAACTTCATCCAGATCATGTGGTTAGCAACAGCAAAAATAAGTACAAATACAGTATAAGAGCAAAAATATGTCGAAAACGCACCCCTCGCAGTTGCCATCGAAACTGCACGTCCATCATTGCTCCTCTGTGAGATAGCAACCTTTCTTGTATATGTCTTGGGATGTTACTTTGTCCATAAAGTGAATGTTATCTCCTTCAAACAGGGACAGCATTTAATAAAGCAAGAGTTTTGTTTTTTACAAGGCCAGAATAAGGGAGTATGCACTGATATCAGCACAGGTTGTTTCAAACAAGATGCAGTTAATCACACCTTTAAGCTAATAGAAACATTTCACTTCATCTTAAAGCAACCAGCCGCATTTGCAAATTTGCAGGATCTCACCATGCAAAACCTTTTTTACAAATGGCCAAGATCATAAGAGATTCATGGAATGTTAACCCCTTAACATCTCATTCCCTCTTTTTATCGTTCCATGATAACCCTAACATTTTTAGAGGAGAACTTGGATTCCATGAATGATAGGCATTGGCAGACACCCCTTCAATAAGCCTAGCACAAGAAAACTACCAGGATAGTCCCATGTGCATCAGCATCCCTCCATAATCTCCAAAGACGTTACCAAAAGGCCACCAGCCAGATGGATTATAGTTCTTAAAGTGTTGCCCTTCAGCCTTAATTTTGTCAACTGTCTTTTTAATATGCTCAGCTAAATCAGTGATATTGTCAGAATGTATGCATAGCACTCAGAGCCTATTAGGGCGCAAGTTCCTCCTGTTACTGCCAACAAGTAATCTAAAGCCATTCAATTTTGGAGTGCCACCAGTATTGCTACGACTTCAGCTGAAACTTCGGAGATGGTGGTACTCACATTTTCTAATCCATCCACAGTATCATTAGCTATTTTCTCAAGAGCTGTTACCATATTGATCAGCTGTTGAGCCGCCTTTGCCATCCCACAGGAAGGGAAGACTATCATCCAAAACCGTTGAGCTTCGGTGATGGTTCATATAGATCTTAAGAGGTGTATCTTGGGGTGGAGATGCAGGGAGTCATAATGTTGGACATAGGGGACCACATATGCTGGGTAGCAAGATCAAGACCAGTCCCGGGGAAGCCAAACTTAGGCTTTATCTCCACAGACAAAATAGGTGTCATTATACACTACCATATCGTTTAATAGGCTGGAATTGGCTGGGAAATTGTCACTGGGGCATGTAATTTTTCTCCTTTCCCAGCCCAACCTTTACATTCCTTTGTTAAGAAAAAGGCATTCTGTATGAACATCCCAGTTCGTGTAGTGGAACAAGAAACCTTTTTTGCTTTCCGACTGGGATAGGTAATATTAAACAGTTGAATGCAGTAGCTATGGTCAACGGGTATGGTTCCGTTTCTTATTAGGCAGATAGATCCTCTTTGTTGATTTTTTACAACAAAGTGGGGTGGGGAGTCCAATCTACCGTATTTGGTAATGGTTCTTAAAAGAATTTGTTATATTACAAATTCTGCAAGTTGAATGATATTTTTGCCTGAAGGCACCCTTAGTGGGACATCCTGTCCATTAAATTTTATGAAGCCTGTAGGCTTGAACACAGCCCTCATTCCGTTTTTAATCTAGTTTTGATACAAAATCCATTCTATCATTTCCTGGAGGTTGAGAGGAATAGGGAACAGAGGAATCTCTTCTTTAGCATATGGTGGTATATGTGTACAGACTAATATCTACTTACATTAAATTTTACAGCATACTCATAAGACAAAAAGGTGTTAGAGTGAATTCGTCCATTAGTCAGAACATCTTTCTGTTGATCCGATTGTCCTGGTGACAGGAAAATAGCCGAAAGGTGAAATCGCTGCTAGTTCAAAAAATACAAGAAATAAACACATTCCAATGTGATTATAAGATTTCTTTAAGGCAAAGGAAAGAGCATATGGTTTTCTCCAAGATTTAAATCCTTTCTTAACAAAATTTGAACCTGGGATTATTCAAAATTCAAATTGATTATTTCAAATTTCAATTTAATCCAATCCAATTTCCAATTTTTATTTAAACTCTGTATCAAACTCACTGTTGTAAAATTGCAATTAGGGGAAGAACATTCAAAGAAACAACACCAAAGACACACATGCAATCACTTTATTAAACATACACAGACACACGGAAGCTTCCTTCATTCCACAGCGCTTCCTCTTTCACTCAAACTTAACATTTTAAACTGGGATGAAAGAAATATTTAAAGAAATTACAAAAAATTGGTTAAGACAGTTGCCTTCATTCTTTTTTCCAAACTGTAACTAAACACAAAAATGGAAGTAAATTCAAGAAATATTATACTTAAATCTTAACAGTTTTAACACTTCCTCAGCCCCTTTGAAGTTAAACCAGAATGTAAACGATTGCATTTATTGCCCGCAATAAATAGTCTTTAAAATAGTCTTGTTTAAAACATTTTTTAAAAACTCTAGCTCTCAATCTAATGTAACAACAACCAATATTTGACAAGCAACCAGATCACACAAACACCTTGAAACACAAAAACTACTCAAATATATTTGAGGACTTGAACCTCAAATTCTACCAACTAGGGACGTGAATCCTGACCACCTGGGTACTCAAACCTCCTGAATTTAATTTACCAAAATCATGGGGGCTCTGATCTCCAGGTACATGTGGAGGATTCGAACCCTCCACTTTCTTACTAAACAAACCTGGGGACTTTAACTGCCAGGTGCATATGGGGGACTCGAACCACCCACTTTCTACTAAACAAACCTGAGGATCCTAACCACCGGGCACACTCGGGGGTCTCTAATCACCCGGTGTAGGACTAATCAGTCTTCAAGGATATAAGTCATCTCAGGGTTCCGTCAACACAGAGCCTCAGGGGATGAGGGGTCAACTGAGTAATAGGTTCAGTGAGAGAGATCAAAGTATAATCTTACCTTGTGGGCCCATCCGTCTCACGTTATCGACACTCAGATGATCACTTATTCAGTCTGCCTCAGAGGGCAGCTGTATATCTTGGATCCTGGGTTTCGGCACCAAATTGTCAGATTCGTTTTTCAGAGATCCTTACGTACTTGATGCAAGAGCAAAACACTGATCTATATAAGAAGACCCAGTACTTTATTTTCAACCAAGTACGAGCTTTTTTTGGAGGATCCCTTTACTAACTCAGAACAATGTTCTGAGCTTAGCCCAACGATAGTACCTCAAACAGGGGGATTCTCCCCCTCTATACACTTTTTACAGCAATTAGTCACATACACAGAGTATAACTTCACCCAGATCACGTGCTTAGCAACAGCAAAAGTAAGTACAAAAACAGTATGTGAGTAAAAATATGTCGAAAACCCACCCCCCCAATTGCCATCGAAACTGCACGTCCACCGTTGCTCCAATGTGAGGTAGCAATCTTTCTCATATATATCTTGGGATGTTACTTTGCCTATAATGTGAATGTTATCTCCTTCAAATAAGGACAGCATTTAATAAAGCAAGAGTTTCATTATTTACAAGGCCAGAATAAGGGAATATGTACTGATATCAGCACAGGTTGTTTCAAAGAAAATGCAGTTAATCACAGTTTTAAGCTAATGGAGACATTTCACTTTGTCTTAAAGCAACCAGCTACATTTGCAATTTTGCAGGATCTCAGCTTGCAAAATCTTTTTTACAAGATCATTGGAGATTCATGGGATTTTAACCCCTTAACATCTCAAGGATACTTGTGACATTAATAAATAAATTTAAATTTAACTGAATGTCAAGAGGCAATAGTTAGATTCTGTAGGGTCCATTCATTCCTTTGAATACAAGAGGATAGGACTAGTATGTTTTTTAAAATGAATTTCTTTTATTGAGTAGAATGTTAAGAAAATTGAATAATTACAGAAGCAAAGAGGAGAAACAAACTTTGAGACTGGCTGCTAGGCCAATCCCTGTATTGTACTGGACACACTGAACTCAAAAACAAACTGCCAGCTGAACAAACAGTTCCAAACTATGTTTTAATTCTCTATCCTCATTATTGAGAGTGTCCTTGCAATCTGTTTCTGTCTAGAGAAAAGAGGTTTTGCAACTGTTGTTATCAAAACTTGTTTTGCTTGCTGTGTACTTCTCAGGAATGCATCAATTTTCAGTGAATTTCCAGCACACCTTCTGAGTCAAAATGTAGTTGTATTAGTTAACTCCTACAATCTAACATTCAAGTATAATTGCGTCGGGAAAAATATCTTGAAATTAATTCTTTGCATAAATGAAGTCTTTGCATAAACTGAGGCAAACAGGGCTAAGCATACATAGGATCCCTCAGATTCTCTATTGTTGGAGATAGTCATTACTTGGCCCTTTTGTGGCACAAATGTAACTTGCCACTCATCAGCCCAAGCCTGAATATTGTCCAAGTTTTGCAACATTTGGATATGGACTGCTCCAGTACCTGAGGAATCTGTGCAATCATCAGCAAACATTCCCAATTCTGAGGCTTCTTGATGCCACATTTGGCCAAATGCTGCCTTGATCTTAATGTACTCTTCCCTCACTGCACCTCTTGCACTGGATCCATGATAATCTTAAATCATCTGCTTCTGGAGAATTTCACATGATGATATAAATTAAAGGTAATTTGAAAAAGAAATCACAGGGGTGATTACCAACTCATCTCACACCATCTACATATGATCAGCCACCAAACATGCTGAACTGCTCCATTGGCAATAATTGCAGGCTTAGCCAATGATGCTCACATCCTGTGAAGGAATAAGAAACAGAGGAGATCACGATAACAGCGAATTCAAAGAGATTAGGACAGTTAAAAGGCAAAAAAAAATGGAAGACAATAGCAAACTATGAAATCAAATAATGATGGAACATAAAATAAAACAGTAATTTTGTAAGCACAACAATGAAGAAGTAAGGTTGTGATGGAATTAGAGCAATTAAAAGAATGAATAGGATAACAGCACAAGTAACAGAAGTATTAAGTAATTACTTTGCTGCTGTCTCTGTGGCAAAGATAGAACAGATTGACATGATATTGATTGATGATATAAGTAATGAGTAAGTACACTTAAATAACAAATGTATGTTTCAATAAACCAGTCATATTCAAAAGACAGGGATTAAAACCCTGTTCCAACTGGATTGCATCCATATAGCAGAAAATTACTGCGCATATTTTATCCTTAATTAAAAAAGTGCTAGAAGTCTGATAGATAGCAAATATGGCTAGGATTTTCTACTCCTGTTCATGGGTAAAAAGAGGAGCCTGGAATGCAGGCTTCCCTGAAGCGCTGGGGAGGGGGATGCCTGGGGTACGAACTTTTAAAAGCCAAGGAGAGGACAGGGCAGGGGAGTCTTGGATATGGACTTCAATCCAGTCGAGTGGAGGGTTTATTATGCGCTGTTGGCTCCATGCAATCACAGGGATGATTTAGCATGGATTGAGCACTCCATGAAATCACAATGGGCTTGGGCTGGAAGAGGGGAGTGAGGTGGAGTATTATTGGCAGCCAGCAGTAATTACAGAGACAGGATGTAGAAATGAGGAAGGCTAATGGGGATTGTTTAGTTTGAACTCAATTAAAATTCTTGGGGATAGACTAGTTACGCAATTGTGCCCACTTAATCAGCACTTATGCATATGAGCACCAATGATTGCTGCTCAGCATTTAACCCTAGACACGAACTTCCAAAATAATGGATGCCATGGTATGGCTATACTATTGCCTGACTGAACAAGCAACTATACCACCTGAGGAAAGTGGCAATGGCACAAGATTGTGTACCTGACCTTCCGTGTGCAGAAGCGAAATCCCATAGAGGTCAACTGGAAGGAGTGGAATCCTGGAAGGAGCCACTGGCATAAAAACTGAGCGCTACAATTGCTTTCAGTGATACTGACAATCGGATGTTCTCCAAGTTCCCATGGCACCAGGTCCTGCAGGTCACCTGTGAAGCTCTCTATGGGATTTCACAAGCCTCCATACACAAGTATATCCTGGATGTCCGGGACACAATCTTCATGAGGACACACAACTTAGTCCATTTTGACTGGAACCAGGTAAACCAGGAAGTGAAAGCAATGGGATTTGCACAAACCTCTGGTTTTCTACTAGTACAGGGTGTCATTGATTGCACTCATGTGACACTCAGAGCTCCATAGTATCCAGCTGCCAACTTTGTGAATGAGAAGAGATCCATTCGCTGAATGTGCTAAGACAATTCTGCTCTATAATTAAGGAAAACATCTTTTCTCCAACCTATTAACCTGGTTATCATATTATGTTCTTCTGTACCATCATCTTCAAAAAATATTGCAAAAACATAAGAACTAGGAGCAGGAATAGGTCATCTGGCCCCTCGAGCCTGCTCTGGCATTCAATAAGATCATAACTGATCTTTTCCTGGACTTGGCTCCACTTACTTACCCGCTCACCATAACCCTTAATTACTGTTCAAAAATGTATCTATCCTTGCCTTAAAAACATTCAATGAGGAAGCCTGAACTGCTTCACTGGTCAGGGAATTCCACGGATTCACAACCCTTTGTGTAAAGAAGTTCCTCCTCAACTCAGTCCTAAATCTGCCTCCCCTTATTCTGAGGCCATGCCCCTTAGTTCTGGTTTCATCTGCCAGTGGAAACAACTTCCCTGCTTCTATCTTATCCATTCCCTTCATAATCTTATACTTTTCTATAAGATCTTTCCTCTTTCTTTTGAATTCCAGTGAGTATAGCCCTAGTCTCTCCTCATAGGCCAACTCTTTCAACTCTGGAATTAAATTAATGAATCTCCTCTGCACCCCCTCCAGTGCAGTATTTCCTTTCTCAAGTAAGGAGACCAAACTGTACACAATCTCCAGGAGTGGCTTCACCAGCACCTTATACAGCTACAGCATAGCCTCTCTGTTTTTTAACTCCATCCCTCTTGCCATGAAGCACAAAATTCCATTTGCCTTCTTAATTATCTGCTGCATCTGCAAATAAACTTCTTGAAACTCTTGCACAAGGACACCCAGTTCCCTCTGCACAGCAGCATGCTGCATTTTTTTATTATTTAAATAATAATTTTATTTTGCTGTTATTCCTACCAAAATAGATGACCTCATATTTACCAATATTGTACTCTATCTGCCAGACCTTTGCCCACTCACTTAGACTATCTATATCCCTTTGCAGATTTTCAGCATCCTCTGCACACTTTGCTCTGCCACTTATCTAAATGTCATCTGCGAATTTTGACACACTACACTTGGTCCCCAACTCCAAATCATCTATGTAAATCGTAAACAATTGCGGTCCCAACATTGATCCTTGAGGCACACCACTAGTCACTGATCGCTAACTAGTAGAACACCCATTTACCCCCACTCTTTGCTTTTTGTTAGTTAACCAATCCTCTATCCATGCTAATACATTAACCATAAAACTATGCACTTTTATTTTATGTTGCAGTCTTTGGTATGGCACCTTGTCAAATGCCTTCTGGAAATCCAGATACACCACATTCACAGGTTTCCCCATTGTCCACTGAGCATATAATGTTGCCAAAGAATTCCACCAATGTTCTATGTTCTATATAACTTCCCTTCATGAACCCATGCTGCGTGTTGCCAATGGGGCAATTCATATCCAGATGTTTCACTATTTCTTCCTTGATTTTAGATTCAAACGTTACCCTGACTACAGAAGTTAAGCTAACCAGCCTATAGTTACCTGTCGTTTGTCTACCTCCTTTTTTAAACAATGGCATCACATTTATTGCTTTTCAATCTGTGGGAACCACCTGAGAGTCCAGCAAATTTTGGTAAATTGCCACTAGTGCATTTGGTATTTCTCCCACTGTCTCTTTTAATACCCTGAGATGCCTTCCATTAGGACTAGGAGACCTGTCTACCTTTAGCCCCACTAACTTGACCAACATTACTTCTTTTGTGAGAATGATAGCTTCTAGGTCCTCACCTGTCATCAATTTTTGGCATGTTATTTATGTCTTACACTGTGAAGTTCAACACAAAATATCTCTTCAGTGCCTCAACCATTTTCTCTTTTCCAGTTATTACATCCTCCTTCTCATCTTCTAAAGGGCCAATGTTTACTTTAGCTATGCTTTTTTGTTTTATATATTTGTAGAAACTTTTGCTATCTGTTTTAATATTTTGAGCTAGTTAAACCCATCCAATTTGTAGGGGTTCCACCTCCCCCAGAACCAGTCCCAATGCCCCAGGAAGTTGAAACTCTCCTCCTGACACCATTTCTTCAGCCATGTACTTATCCGATATATCCTCTCATTTCTACTATGACTAGCATGTGGCACCGGTAGTAATCCTAAAATCATTATCTTTGAGGTCCGATTTCTTAACTATCTTCCTGGCTTCCTTTATTCCACTTACAGGACCTCATCCCTTTTTTCAAGTATGTCATTTGTACTGATATGTACTACAACCACTGGTTGTTTGCCCTCCCCGTTCGGAATGTCCTGCATCCTCTTGGAGACATCCTTGACCCTAGCACCAAGGATGCAACATACCATCCTGGGATCTCGTTTGCGGCCACAGAAATGCTGGTCTATTTCTCTTACAATTGAATTCCCTATAACTATAGCACCTGCACACTTTTTCCCCTCTGCAGCAGAACCAACCAGGGTGCAACAAGTTTGGCTGTTGCTGTTTTCCCTAGAGAGGTCCTTCTCCTCAACAGTATCTACAGCCATATCTCTGTTCGGTAGGGGAATGGTTGCAGGAGATTCCTGCACTACTTGCTTAACTCTCTTGCTCTGTCTGGTTGTCACTCATTCCCTTCCTACCTATGGTGAATGAGACTGTGGTGTGATCACTTCTCTATACATGCTATCTACGATACTGTCTGACTCACGGATGCTCCAGTCTCCAGGCGCTGCTCCAGGTCTGAAATTTGAGTTTCCAGGAGCTGCAGCTGGATACGCTTCCTGCACACATGCTGACCCAGGGGACTGGAACTGTCCCCAGCCTGTCACATGGAGCAAGAGAAGCAAATCACGGCTTGGAGCTCTCCTGTCGTGTCTAATCCCTTTGAAATAAAGTTTCAAAAGATGTTTTGTTTCAGATTATATCCAATTTTCTAAGGCCTTTCTTTCCTACTCCTTATTACTACCAAATATAACCTCTTGAAACTATAAACCACAGATATTACACAGAGACATTATTGTAGTGTACAACAACAAATACAATGCCAAGAGCAAAAAGAAAAAAATAACAATTACTGACCAATTAGCACTCTCCCTTATAGCTTCTGCTGCCTGTGTTCATCCAACTCCTCTCTCAGTGTAGGCAGAGCAACACTCTGAGGCCTCTGTTTTTATATGCACAATTTATAAGGCCTTGGAACTGGTTTTAACTAGTTGTAGAAACAACAGCCAAGTTAGTTGAGAGCCGACTCAGTTGATACCTGTAGCAGAAATGTGCTAAATTGCAGCTTTTAGCTCCCCAAATAAGAACTAATTTAACTCACCCTGAAAGCAAGTTTAATGACTACTTTCCTCCTAATAGCTCCCTGTGTTCACCCAACTCCAAAAGCACTCCTCTTGGTCAAATAGCACTCACTGTGTAGTATGGTTACTATAGTCTTGGTGTTCCCTATTTTAACTTCTCTATCTGCTCTGATTCATTCCTCATTATTAGAAACGTTCCATTTTCCCTTAACAGCACTACGACCGTACCTACTCATCTGGACTGCAGCAGTTCAAGAAGGTGGTTCACTACCACTTTCTCAAGGGCAATTAGGGATGGAAAGTAATAATTAGGGCCTTGCCAGAGTGAGCAACATGGTGGCATAGTAGTTAGCACTGCTACCTCACAGCTCCAAGGACTTGGGTTCAATTCCCAGATTGGGTCACTGTCTGTGTAGAGTTTGCATGTTCTCCCGTGTCTGCGCGGATTTTCTCTGGCTGCTCTGGTTCGCTCCCATGGTCCAAAAATGCATGGATTAAGTTGACTGGACTTGCTTAAATTAACCCTTACTGTCCTGGAATATGATATGTTAGAGAGATTAGCAGGTTAACTAAATAGGGATAGGGCCTACATGGTCAGTGCAGACACGATGGGCTGAATGACCTCCTTCTGCATGTAGGATTCTATGACCATGTCCCATGAAAGGATAATTTTTTAAAAATCTCAGAATAATGGATCAACCACTTTGGAGAAATATCTTCACTCGAGCAGTTGTAAGTCATCGGAATTCTTTATTCCAAAGATCTCTGAATGCTTATCATTGAATATATTCAAGACAGTGATCAAAGCGGGGACTAAGAGAACTAAGGGATATGTAGATAAGGTGGAAAGATGTAGTTGAGGTAAGCAATCAGGCATAGAATCATGGCCTGGTTACATGTAGAAGAAGATCATTTGTCCCATAATGTCTGTGCTGACCCTTTGAAGCAGCAATTCACCTAGTCCCACTCAACCCTGCACATTTCACCTTTTGATCCTTATTTCATTCCAATATGCCGAGCTGGATTGACAATGTGAATGCTGCAACTGTTTGGGTTGAGTAAATTTCAGAGGTTGGGTTAAAAGGGCAAAGATCTGAACTTCAGTCATGATATTTTTATTTGTTCCAATAATAATCCAATTCTCACTTGAATGCTTCATTGAACCAATACATTCACTTCGGACAGTGCACTCAATGCATGAAAAAGTTTTTCTTTATTGTTGCCATTGCTTCTTTTGCCAATTGTCTTTTATCTGTGTCCCCTCGATTCTCAGTCTTTCTGCCAATTCACTCTTCACCATTCTTCTTGCTTTCTCTTGCTTTTGTATCCAGTTCAAGTCCTTGCTCCAGCCAGAATGCATATCCTCTTTAACAGTTACAGACTGCTTAAGGAATATATGATAGCTTTAAATGATAATACCCTCTGTTATGTCTGTAGTGGGCATGTGCCCATTTAAGAGAATGGGTCAGGTGACCCGGCCACAGGCTCCACCCTGGGTGCAGCTTGCTTGAGCAGTCTTGTACTGACTGCTACAGATATGATGTTGAATAAACTGTTGTTGTTCATTTTACATCTACTTAGCTCAGGGTCTTCTTATAATTGGACCTCATTCATAATAACTGGCTATGAGACTGACTAATGGCCTACAAGCTGCGTGTTTCTGCCAGGTTTTCGGAATGAAGGAGGAAGACCAGATCTTGCCCAGATTCCAAAAACACTGTGAATTGACAATGTAGCAGGCTAAACTCGCAAGGAATGAGCCTAGCCATTGAGAGAAATGGTCACGAGGGGGGTCAGGCTGCATTCAATGGGAAGAGTAGAACACAGACTTTGAAGCAGATGCTACATGAGTGAATTAATTTCTAAGTATATATCATAACACACCACATGCAGTGACGCAGTGTTTCCCGGTGTCATTGATGTTTGGTCGCAAATTGAAGACCACTTTTAACCTGCTGCAATCAGAAGAGACGAGATAAGTGTTGGCAAAGAATCAGGAAGGTCAGATGGCTGAAAGGGAGGTGAATTCCAAATCAAGGAATTCCTGAAAGGGAGCGATAGTGCTGGTGAGAAACTACGCTTCCATCGAGATAAACGTCAACAGTGGAAACCTAGACAAGACCATTGTTTTCCACGGTTCAGCCCTAGGATGAGCTGAAGGAGGCAGATGGATCAGCTGGTCGCTGCACCACACCAAAGAAGGGAAGTCTTCTCAGATCCTGAATTGTTGCAGACAGAGCCAGAGGAATTAACCAAGCCCCATGTCCCTGAGGCAGGGGTAGCTGTCTCCTCAGAAAGGAGTCGTTGGCAGATCTATGAAGACAGTAAGCAATCTCGAGAAGAAGCTCTAGATGTGCAACAAGAACTTTCGGAAACTCGGGGAAGGACACCTGAGAAGGCCCCTGAATCCTCCCACAGTCCAAAGATTGGCCATTCTAAATTGTCTCTTAGTGTCCCAGGATGCATAGTTAGAGGGGTTAGTGGGTAAAATATGTAAGGATATGGGGATAGGGCCTGGGTGGGATTGCGGTTGGTTCAGACTCCATGGGCCGAATGGCCTCTTTCTGCACTGTAGGGTTCTATGATTCTAATCAAGGAGATGTCCCCTGCCTGCTACCACCTCCCCCCCCTCCCCCAGACATCCCCCAGAAAGAGTGACTATATCAATGTCGTCAGTAATGTGCCGGATGACTGGAGGATAGCTTGTTCAAGAAGGGGAAGAGAGACTTTCTGGGGAATTATAGGCCGTGAGTCTTACTTCTGTTGTGGGCAAAGTATTGGAGAGAATTATTAGGGATAGGATTTATAGTTATTTAGAGAGAAATGAATTGATTGGGGATAGTCAGCATGGTTTTGTGAAGGGTAGGTCGTGCCTTACTAACCTTATTGAGTTTTTTGAAAAAGTGACCAAAGAGGTGGATGGGGGTAAGGCAGTTGATGTGGTATATATGGACTTTAGTAAGGCGTTCGATAAGGTGGCCCATGGAAGGCTTCTGCAGAAAATGCAGATGTATGGGATTGAGGGTGATTTAGCTAATTGGATTAGGAATTGGCTAGCTGATAGAAGACAGAGGGTGGTGGTTGATGGGAGTTATTCATCATGGAGTTCGGTTACAAGTGGTGTACCTCAGGGGTCTGTTTTGGGGCCCCTGCTGTTTGTAATTTTTATAAATGATCTGGATGAGGGTATTGAAGGATGGATTAGTAAATTTGCGGATGACACCAAAGTCGGAGGAGTGGTAGATAGTGAAGAGGGGTGTTATAGTTTGCAGAGAGACTTGGACAAGTTGCAGAGCTGGGCCGAGAGGTGGCAAATGGAGTTTAATGTGGAAAAGTGTGAGGTAATTCACTTTGGCAGGAATAACAAATGTGTAGAGTATAGGGCTAATGGTAGGACTGTTGAAGAACAGAGGGATCTTGGTGTATATGTGCATAGATCCCTGAAAGTTGGCAATCAAGTTGATAAGGTTGTTAAGAAGACATATGGAGTCTTAGCTTTTATTGGTAGGGGGATTGAATTTCGGAGCCGCAACGTCATGTTGCAACTGTACAAAACTCTAGTGCGGCCGCACTTGGAGTATTGTGTGCAGTTCTGGTCCCCACATTATAAGAAAGATGTGGAGGCATTGGAGAGGGTACAGAGGAGGTTTACCAGGATGTTGCCTGGTATGGAGGGCAGGTCTTATGAAGAGAGGCTGAGGGATTTGAGGTTGTTTTCGTTAGAAAGAAGGCGGCTAAGAGGAGACCTTATTGAAACATATAAGATGATTAGAGGTTTAGATAGGGTGGACAGTGATAGCCTTTTTCCTAGGATGGAGAAAGCTAGCACGAGGGGACATAGCTTTAAATTAAGGGGTGGTAGTTATAGGACGGATGTCAGAGGTAGGTTCTTTACCCAGAGGGTGGTAAGGGTATGGAATGCCCTGCCTGCTGCAGTTGTAGATGCGCCAAGTTTGGTGGCGTTTAAGAGGTTAGTAGATAAGTTTATGGACGAAAAGGGAATGGTTTAGGTTAGAGGGTCATTGCTTTTTCCTAATTGGTCGGCGCAACATCGAAGGCCGAAGGGCCTGTTCTGCGCTGTAATGTTCTATGTTCTATGTTCTATGTAATATCTGATTTGTAGCTCACAGTTAAATGTTTCATGTTCCTTGTATATGTTGGCTTGTGTATATGTGTTGGGATTAATAGAACATATAACATTACAGCGCAGTACAGGCCCTTTGGCCCTCGATGTTGCTCCGACCAGTGGAACCAATCTAATGACCCTCTAACCTAAACTATTCCAATGCTATCCATATGCCCTATCCACTGACCATTTGAACACTCTTAAACTTGGTGAGTCCACAACTGCTGCAGGCAGGGCCTTCCATACTCTTACTACTCTTACTTAAGTAAAGACTTAACTCTGACATCCGCCCTATAATTACCACCCCTTAATTTGAAGCTATGTCCCCTTGTGTTAGCCATCACCATCCGAGGAAAAAGGCTCTCACTATCCACCCTATCTAACCCCCTGATCATTTTGTATGCCTCAATTAGGTCACCTCTTAACCTTCTCCACTTTCATCGTGGAGTTCGGTTAAAAGTGGTGTACCTCAGGGATCTGTTTTGGGGCCCCTGCTGTTTGTAATTTTTATAAATGATCTGGATGAGGGTATTGAAGGATGGATTAGTAAATTTGCAGATGACACTAAAGTCGGTGGAGTGGTAGATAGTGAAGAGGGGTGTTATAGTTTGCAGAGGGACTTGGACAAGTTGCAGAGCTGGGCCGAGAGGTGGCAAATGGAGTTTAATGTGGAAAAGTGTGAGGTAATGCACTATGGCAGAAATAATAAATGTGTAGAGTATAGGGCTAATGGTAGGATTCTTAGTAGTCTTGATGAACAGAGGGATCTTGGTGTGTATGTGCATAGATCCCTGAAAGTAGGCAGTCAAGTCGAGAAGGTTGTTAAGAAGGCATATGGAGTCTTAGCTTTTATTGGTAGGGGGATTGAATTTCGGAGCCGCAACATCATGTTGCAACTGTACAAAACTCTAGTGCGGCCGCACTTGGAGTATTGTGTGCAGTTCTGGTCCCCGCATTATAAAAAAGATGTGGAGGCATTGGAGAGGGTACAGAGGAGGTTTACCAGGATGTTGCCTGGTATGGAGGGCAGGTCTTATGAAGAGAGGCTGAGGGATTTGAGGTTGTTTTCGTTAGAAAGGAGGCGGCTAAGAGGGGACCTTATCGAAACATATAAGATGATTAGAGGTTTAGATAGGGTGGACAGTGATAGCCTTTTTCCTAGGATGGAGAAAGCTAGCACGAGGGGACACAGCTTTAAATTAAGGGGTGATAGTTATAGGACGGATATCAGAGGTAGGTTCTTTACCCAAAGGGTGGTTCGGGAGTGGAATGCCCTGCCTGCAGCAGTTGTAGATGCGCCAAGTTTGGTGGCGTTTAAGAGGTTAGTTGATAAGTATATGGAAGAGAAGGGAATGGTTTAGTTTGGAGGGGCATTGCTTTTTATATTGGTCGGCACAACATCGAAGGCCTAAGGGCCTGTTCTGTGCTGTAGTGTTCTATGTTCTATGTTCTTCTCTCGAACGAAAATAACCTCAAGTCCCTCAGCCTTTCCTCATAACCATATAAAATGTGCATCTGTTCTCTGGGAGGATGGGGGAGTGGTGGCGAGGTCACTAGACCCACTCTCTTTAAGCCAATGGGTCTAGTGACCCAGGGCACAAGCTGCTTGCTAGAGCAGTCTTGTACTGACTATGCGACTGACACGATGTTGAATAAACCGTTTCTGTTTGTTTTACATCTATCTACTTCATGGTTTCCTTATAGTCTATAATTAGAACTCGTACGTAATAGACTCATCATAAGCTGCACCTCCCCTGTTGATATGTGCAGCCACTCAACAGTACATTAAGGATTGACTGCACACAACTAATCAGCAAGCAGGAGAAAGTCTGCTGATTAAATTGCATTGCAATTTCCCTGTTGTCAGACCTTGACACATTTTGCAATCTTAGAATACTGCACAAGCCAAATAAGAACTCAGAGTTTAATAGGTTATCCCTAGTGTTTTAATGACATTGTTCCTCCATACACACAGAATTTTTAACTGCCTCATTCTGCAAATGTGTCCACATTCCGCACTCATTCGTTCTTAAATCCTGATGTTATTGTTTTACACGATGTGCCTTCAAAATGACAGCTTCACTTTCCATTTTGTTACAGCAAAATAAATTTGTCAGCTCTGCTCCAGCAATAGAACTGTTCTAACTATTGAATGAACAGAAAGACACCTCTGCATAACTGGAATCACCTTGATAAATTTCCTTATGTCAGAGTTTCCTTTGTGTCTTTCAATTCAGATCTAGCGCTGTCACAGAGGACCTGATTTTACCATTTTCATTCTAAACGCTGAATCTGGGGACTTAGAAATCTGCTTTTAGACACATTTAACCTGAAAGAAAAATTGCGGGTCCCATTCGTGCTGTGGGCGGGGCTTAGTGTGCCCGAAACAATTGGCTCTCTGAACTGTGCATGTGCAGTTAGAAAAATATTTGAAAAAGTGGGCCTGTGTTAGATTGCTCCCAGGCTACAAAAAGTGGAGAAAGTAGGCTGGGAATGAAAAGTGGGAGCGAGGTCCCCATAGATATTGCCCTATCTCTACAGACATAACTGTCCCCCTTATCTTCGCTACCCAGACCGATTGCGACTCCCTGTCCCCCCTCCCCCTGGCAACGATCACCTGCAGAGTGGCAGCGGACACCCCCTGGCCACCTCTCCCCACCAGAGATCCTTCTACCCTCCCACCAGTGACAATTGGGCCCTTCTCCCCCATCAGAGATACATCTTACCCACCTCCCGTGCCCCTCCCCACAGGGAATTGTCTGGCCTCATTTCCCACCCCTCCAACAGAATGGCCTCACTCCCCTACTCCCCATACCCAGAGAACGATCTGGCTCACCACACTCCCTCCACCCTTCCCAGAGAATGGTTTGGCCTCATTCACCCCTTCCTCTCCAGAGAGCAATCTACCCTCACTCCACCCACACTCCAAGAGAATGGCCTGGCCTCACTCAGGCCCTTTCCCTTCCCAGAGAATGATCTGGCCTCGCTGCCCATCCCCCAGAGATACACCTGACCTGCCTCCTCCTCCCCCCACCAGACAACGATCTGGCCTCACTCCCCTCCCCCCACTACCCCAACCAGAGAATGATCTGACCCACCTCCCTCTTCCCTCTCCACCGCTGATCTGAGTCAGAGAACTGTAGGAAGCTCTGAACTCGCCCTTCAGCAGCTGGAGCGCCCAACTCAGACTTTTATTCAGCATGTTTATTTCGGCACGATTCTGGATTGGCGAATGTGGTGGTAAAAGGGGAAATAGAACATAGAACATAGAACATAGAACAATACAGCACAGAACAGGCCCTTCGGCCTTCGATGTTGTGCCGACCAAAATAAAAAGCAATGCCCCTCCAAACTAAACCATTCCCTTCTCTTCCATATACTTATCAATTAACCTCTTAAACGCCACCAAACTTGGCGCATCTACAACAGCTGCAGGCAGGGCATTCCACTCCCTAATCACTCTTTGAGTAAAGAACCTACCTCTGATATCCGTCCTATAACTCATACCCCTTAATTTAAAGCTGTGTCCCCTCGTGCTAGCTTTCTCCATCCTAGGAAAAAGGCTATCACTGTCCACCCTATCTAAACCTCTAATCATCTTATATGCTTCAATAAGATCCCCTCTTAGCCGCCTCCTTTCTAACGAAAACAACCTCAAATCCTTCAACCTCTCTTCATAGGACCTGCCCTCCATACCAGGCAACATCCTGGTAAACCTCCTCTGTACCCTCTCCAATGCCTCCACATCTTTCTTATAATGTGGGGACCAGAACTGCACACAATACTCCAAGTGCGGCCGCACTAGAGTTTTGTACAGTTGCAACATGATGCTGCGGCTCCTAAATTCAATCCCCCTACCAATAAAAGCTAAGACTCCATATGCCTTCTTAACAACTTTATCCACTTGACTGCCTACTTTCAGGGATCTATTGACACATACACCAAGATCCTTCTGTTCCTCAACACTATTAAGAGCCCTACCATTAGCCCTATACTCTACACATTTATTGTTCCTGCCAAAGTGCATTACCTCACACTTTTCCACATTAAACTCCATTTGCCACCTCTCGGCCCAGCTCTGCAACTTGTCCAAGTCACTCTGTAAACTAAAACACCCCTCTTCACTATCTACCACTCCACCAACTTTAGTATCATCTGCAAATTTACTGATCCATCCCTCAATACCCTCATCCAGATCATTTATAAAAATTACAAACAGCAGGGGCCCCAAAACAGACCCCTGAGGCCCACCACTCGTCACCGAACTCCACGATGAATATCTCCCATCAACCACCACCCTCTGTCTTCTATCTGCCAGCCAATTCCTAATCCAATTAGCTAAATCACCCTCTATTCCACACATCTGCATTTTCTGTAGAAGTCTTCCATGGGCCACCTTATCAAACGCCTTACTAAAGTCCATATATACTACATCAACCGCCTTACCCCCATCCACCTCTCTGGTCACTTTCTCAAAAAACTCAATGAGGTTAGTAAGGCATGACCTACCCTTCACGAAACCATGCTGACTATCCCAATCAATTCATTTCTCTCTAAATAACTATAAATCCTATCCCTAATAATTCTCTCCAATACCTTGCCCACAACAGAAGTAAGACTCACTGGCCTATAATTCCCTGGAAGGTCTCTCTTCCCCTTCTTAAACAATGGGACCACATTCGCTATCCTCCAGTCCTCCGGAACCACACCCGTAACCAACGAGGACCTGAAGATCAGAGCCAGAGGCTCTGCAATCTCCTCTCTTGCCTCCCAGAGAATCCTAGGGTAAATCCCGTCCGGCCCAGGGGACTTATCCAACTTCAAACCCTCGAGAATTTCTAGCACATCCTCCCTATCTACTACAATACTTCCCAATTTGCAACCCTGTACCTCAGTGTTCTCCATAGCTACATTTCCAGCACTCTGCGTGAATACCGAAGAGAAATATTTATTCAGTGCCTCACCAATCTCTTCAGGCTCCACGCACAACTTCCCACTGCTGTCTATGACTGGCCCTAATCTTGCCCTAACCAATCTTCTATTCTTAACATATCGAAAGAAAGCTTTAGGATTCTCCTTAATCCTATCAGCCAACATCTTCTCGTGTCCCCTCTTAGCTCTCCTCAATTCACTTTTTACCTCCTTCCTGGCTAATCTATAGCTATCCATTGCACTATCTGAGCCTTCAAGCCTCATCCTGACATAAGCCTCCTTTTTCTTCTTAACCAGCAAATCAACTTTTTTCGTACACCAAGGCTCTCTTACTCAACCATTTCCTCCCTGCCTGACAGGGACATACTTATCAAGGACTCGCAGCAGCTGCTCCTTGAATAAGCACCACATTCCAGATGTTCCCAGTCCCTGTAGTTTCCTAGTCCAATCTATGCACCCTAATTCTCTCCTGATGGCCTCATAATTACCCTTCCCCCAGCTATAACTACTGCCCCCAGCCTCATGCCTATCCCTGTCCATCACTAAGGTGAACGTAACCGAATTGTGGTCACTATCACCAAAATGTTCACTAACTTCCAAGCCTAACACCTGGTCTGGCTCATTGCCCAGCACCAAATCCAATGTAGCCTCACCTCTAGTTGGCCTATCTACATACTGAGTCAAAAAACCTTCCTGCACACTCTGTACGAAAACTGACCCCTCTAACGAGCTAGAGCTATAGCTATTCCAATCAATATTAGCAAAGTTAAAGTCCCCCATCACAATTACCCTACTACTTTCACTCCTAATCAGAATTGACTTCGCAATCCTTTCCTCAACCTCTCTAGAACTATTAGGAGGTCTGTAAAAGACTCCCAACAGGGTGACCTCTCCTCTCCTGTTTCTAATCTCAGCCCATACTACCTCAACAGACAAGTCCTCATCAAACTTCTTTTCTATCACCGTGATACAGTCTTTGACCAATAACGCCACTCCTCCCCCCCTTCTACCTCCTTCTCTACTCCGACTAAAGCATTTGTACCCCGGAACCTGCAACATCCATTCCTGTCCCTGCTCTACCCAAGTCTCTGAAATGGCCACAACATCGAAGTTCCAGGTACTGGTCCAAGCTGCAAGTTCCTCCCCCTTATTGCGAATACTCCTTGCATTAAAGTATACGCATTTCAAACCATGCCCCACCCCACCCGTACGCCGCTGTGTTTTACAACTCTCTTCTATAACCCCCTTACTCTCATCCCTCTCAGCACCCCAACTACTTAGGATCCCACCCCCCCCCCGAATCAGTTTAAAGCCCCCATCATAGCCTTAGCAAATTTTCCCCCCAAGATATTAGTCCCCCTCTGGTTCAGGTGTAGACCATCTCTCTTGAAGAGGTCCCACCTATCCCAGAATGAGTCCCAATTGTTAAGGAACCTGAACCCCTCCCTCCTGCACCATCCACGCAGCCATGAGTTCAAACTATCCCTTTCTCTGTTCATCTCTAAACTATCTCTTGGCACAGGCAAGAGTCCAGAGATAACCACTCTGCCTGTTATGGACCTAAGCTTCCACCCTAACTCCATAAATTTCTGTTTAATATCCCCTTCCCTTGTCCTACCTACATCATGTGTCCCCACATGAACTATGACTTGGGGCTGACTCCCCTCACCCTTAAGAATCTTAAAAACCCGATCTGCAACATCCTGGACCCCAGCCCCTGGGAGGCAACACACCAGCCCTGAGTCCTGTTTATTACTATTTACCCTCCTATCTGTCCCTCTAACTATGGAGTTAGTTAATGCTGATAAGCTGGGCGGGCAGCTCATTAATTCAATTGAAACACATTTAAATCACTGTTGTGTCTGTTTCGGGTGTGAAGTGGATCGCAGCCGTTCCCATGTTTCAATGATGTGGCCATTTGTACAGATGTGGGTGTGGATCACGTTAATGGCCTCACACTCGACTTTACCACATTTTTGTGCCTGTTTAAATGGTAAAATAGAGCCCAGAGTTTATGTTTTCCATCATTGGTGCCATATTTATGGAGTCAAATTTAGTTCATCACAATAATGGGACAAGTGGTGTAGCTTTTTCTTTCAATTTGAGGCTATTGGCAGCATAAATTCTATCAAGATAGACAAGTCGCCGGGACCAGATGGGATGTACCCCAGGTCATTGTGGGAGGTGAAGGAAGTGGTTGCAGAGCCCCGGGAGATGATATTTGCGTCGTCCATGGAAACGGGAGAGGTTCCGGAGGATTGGAGGATTGCGGATGTGGTTCCTATCTTTAAGAAAGGGAACAGGGATAGTCCAGGAAATTACCAACCGGTGAGTTTGACTTCAGTGGTTGGTAAGCTGATGGAGAGGCTTCTGAGGGATAAGATATATGAACATTTGGAGAAGTTTGGACTGATTAGAAATAGTCAGCATGGTTTTGTCAAGGGCAGGTCATGCCTTACGAGCCTAGTTGAGTTCTTTGAAAATGTGACTGAACACATTGACGAAGGAAGGGTGGTGGACATAGTGTACATGGACTTTAGTAAGGCGTTTGATAAGGTCCCACATGCAAGGCTTCTGGAGAAGGCGAGAGGGCATGGGATCCAAGAGGCTTTGGCCTCGTGGATCCAGAACTGGCTTGCCGGCAGAAGGCAGAGAATGGTTGTGGATGGGTCTTGTTCTGCATGGAGGTCGGTAACCAGTGTAGTGCCCCAGGGATCTGTTCTGGGAGCCCTGCTGTTTGTCATTTTCATAAATGACCTGGATGAGGAAGTGGAGGGATGGGTTAGCAAGTTCACCGATGATACAAAGATTGGTGGTGTTGTGGATGGTCTGGAGGGATGCCAACAGTTGCAGTGGGACATAGATAGGATGCAAGACTGGGCGGAGAAGTGGCAGATGGACTTCAACGCAGATAAATGTGTAATGGTCCATTTTGGCAGGAATAATGGGATGAAGGGGGAGTACAATATAAGGGGTAGGAGTCTTAGCTGTGTTGTAGAGCAGAAGGATCTCGTGGTCTGGGTCAATAGGACTCTTAAATCGGCCTTGCAGGTGGAGGAAGTGGTCAAGAAGGCGTACGGTGGACTGGCCTTCAGTAATCGAGGAATAGAGTTTAGGAGTCAGGAGGTAATGATGCAGCTCTATAAGACTCTTGTCAGACCCCAGTTGGAGTATTGTGCGCAGTTCTGGTCGCCTCATTATAGGAAGGATGTAGAGGCTATTGAGAGGGTTCAGAGGAGATTTACAAGGATGCTGCCTGGATTGGGAGGCAGGCCTTATGAAGATAGGTTGAGGGAGCTGGGACTCTTCTCACTGGAGAGACGTAGGTTGAGAGGCGACCTGATAGAGGTTTATAAAACATTAAGAGGGATAGATAGGGTGGACGCTCAGAGACTATTTCCCCAAGCTGAAATGGTCACTATGAGAGGACACAGATTTAAGGTGCACGGAAGCAAATACAAAGGTGATGTCAGGGGTAGGTTTTTCACTCAGAGGGTGGTGAGTGAATGGAACCGACTGCCGTCGGAGGTTGTTGAGGCAAACTCACTGGGGTCTTTTAAGAGACTTCTGGATGAGTATATGGAAAAGAATAGGATAGGGGGTTATAGATAGGTCTGTGGATTGGTAGATGTGATCAGCGCAACTCGTGGGCCGAAGGGCCTGTTTGGGCTGTATTATTCTATGTTCTATATTCTATGTTCTATGTTAAATGTTTCTGCACTTTAATTTTATTCAGTGTTGACTTAATTATTTTGTTGATAACTGGTATGCCCCACTTTAACTACAAACTAAATGTATACTGGAGCTATTGTTTCTCGAAATCAACTGACAGCACTGATTTTCTGCAAATTCTGTTTTGAAATCTTGATGTGGCAACCTTCATGCAGTTAGGTTGCTGGAATTCAGAAATTTCATGCCTCACAAAGATGTTCCTTCAGAGATGTAGTTACAATAATTCCGAATGGTTTCACATATTAATGCCCTTTAGGCATTTTAATGAACAGAGCAAATATTAACTAAATATTGGAGAAATTGTATATTCTATATACTTATTAAATCATCATATAGATTCTTCATCAACGCATTGCAATTTTTGTACTAAATGATTCAAATATATGGAACAATAAAAGCTGAGAGCTAACATAGCATTTGCTGTTCTTGCCATTCAGAAAATATTGCAATGTTTGGATCTGCAGCCTATTGAAAGGTAGGGATAGAGTGAATGAACTGGAGTTATTGAAACACTTTGGGTACAATTCTCCCAGCCCGCAGTGCTATTCAAGTAGCACAGAGGACCGGGAAATTTTAGCATGGAGGGCACCGTAGTAGTGTTTGTGGCCATTATCCAACCAGTTGTGATTTTCCCGGGCATTTTTAACGGCGTAATCAGCTTTGCACTGGAAAACAGCATGAGATTGTTTAATGACAACTTTCAATATCATTAGCAAGCCCAGGACAGTACTCTAACCGAGAGAGGTTCCCTCTAGCGTGGATTAAAGCTGGCCCTCATCAATGGAGACCAGGTGTGATAGCCTCACTGGTGGGGGCAGAGGCCACTGAGGTACCCCCGGGAGATTAGGGGCAGGCGGGTGCTCCTTGGTTAGACTGGTACTCTGGCATTGCACTTTGGGCAGTGCCATGGGGGCGGGGCCAAATGGTGTGGGCCAATGAGTGCTTTTGGTGGGGTGTTACACTGCCACTCTGCATTGCGATTGGTGAGGGAGGGAGGAAAGGGGGCAATCAGAGCTAGCCATGGGGAGTGAGTGGTGGTTGGGGCTGGCCAGCGATTGGGGGTGAGGAGTATCAGAGAAGGCATTGGGAGATTGGCGGTGAGAAGGCCAACAATTGGAGGGCCAATGCACATGTGCTGATCTCCTTACTCAAAGATCAGTGCATGTGCTCTGGCCTATTCAGTGAACTGATGCTAGTGTCTTGAGCGTGGTTAGACCCCTCTGCCACCTGCATGAATTCTCTGGCGGGCTCTCTGAAGCAGAGTGCCAGAAATTCAACTTACTAAATGCATCCAAAAAACAGGGAGGACGTTCTCCTAATTTCATGCCAGTTAGTTTGTCCCCACTTGTCTCAGGATTTGTTTTGCATTTCTCTGTCTTAAGTTCCAATGCACCCATCCCTAAGGAGCTCAATCCTCTCTACACATGTTTTGAGCAAGAGGTCAATGAGAGCATGCCTTCTACCCTGGAAGCCCTGGATGAACCTGTATCTGAGGTCACTATTGTAGATATTACAGCAGCTTTCTCAGAAATAAACCCATGGAAAGCGACTGGCCAGGATGGGATACTTGGTTGAACATTCATTCCTGCGTGGATCAGCTGGTGAAGGTATTCGCAGACATCTTCAACCTCCCTTCACATGTGAATTGTGCCCACTATTTTCCTCTATAGCAGACACTATGCTAGGTAATGCCTAACATGGAGTTATTCATCATGGTACAAAGCTTATCTTGTCAAATGGAAGACTGCCACAGTGACATAGTCCTACGTAATGCCTTGTGCCTAATGTTCACCAATATTATTTACCACACTAAACACATGCACTTCAAACCAATCTTAGAGTATGCTGCATTCACTCTCTGTATGATCCCTCATATTTTTTAACCATTCTTTACTGTAGTGCTATTTGTCTGTCCCAGTCCTCCGTACACCTTGTTCCACTTCTCAAATGTTTCCTCTTGGTGCATATGTTCTAACAATCCACTACACCATCAGTTAACCAGCCAGCAGGATTATTTATCCTTCTAGCTCCAGAACTGGTTCCAATGCCTCAGAAATATAAGATCCACCTTCCTCCACTATTTCTCTAGAACAAAAAGAACAAAGAACAAAACAGCACGGGAAACAGGCCCTTCGGCCCAACAAGCCCATGCCACCACCTCGATATTCTCACCTCTACCCGTGATCCCTGTCCATGTTTATAGAAAGCTAAACATGAACTTGTTTCATCTCACTGTTCCTATATCAGCATGTGACACTTGAATTGCTGCTTTAGAAGTTTTTGTTTGTCGACTTCCTCTCTTGCTCCTAAAACTCTGAATGAAGAACATCTTCCCTCTGATCTCATTGGCTTTCACAAGAACCAAAACTTGTTACTCCTGTTTTTCAGACCATGCCTTTGTGGAGTCAGTGAGAGCCAGGAAGAAAGTCCTCATGCTGAGGATTGGAACAAGGAGACTACCAAATCTAACCAAGGTGACAGCTGAGTTCAGCAGGCATGACCTGTTCCGGTACATGTAGGTAGGGTGCCAGAAAAGGTTACACAATCTCAGCAAGGGTAAGTTCTGAGTGGGTATGGTCTAGTGTGGGGTCTAAGGAAGGGTGCCTGTCCAGAGTTGCACTCAAACTTGTGGGAATCTGGGAGTCTTGGAACACACATCTGTCCATTTGTTTTCAGGTTGAGGAAAATATATGAAACTCTGGTTCCATCAAAGGGTTAGGAGTGCATTCACATGTGTTTTGGGGATTAAGAATGGGGGGGGGGACGGTTAGCATGATATAGTGCCGGAGGTGAAGGGTTGTGTATTTAATGGAGCACTGCATTTACAGGAGGAACAATGCAGAGTGATCTGCCACTGGTGTGTCCTTGCTGGTGGGGTGGCTAACTTGACAATCCTCACCAGCCATGGGCTGGGAGACCTGGGGCTCGAGTGCGAGCAGGGAAGGAAGTCCTCAAGTCACAGAAAGGCTTGTACCCCTGAGGAAGTTAAGAGCCTAGTGGACTGAAATGAGACAGATTGAAAGTGAAATGATGATGTGGACATCTCACCCCTCATAAGGACTCAAGTGATGCACCAATCACTGAGTCACCATGATACAACTGATACCAATCGCACTAGGCTGAATATCATGGACATTGACTCTGTGTGATATGACTAATAATTCTGATTGAGTTTTATCCCTTAGATGAGACATCCACTGGAACCAGCTAGGCGGTCAATGACCCTCCATTGACATCACAACAAGGAACCTTGGAAGATGTATCCGAGGTGCACCTTCCCCCAGCACCAGCACTAGTACAGATGCTGGCATGTTGGTGGGACATAGCGTGTCGGGTCGCTTAGTAATGTACATAGCAAGTGTTCTCAGAGATGCAGAGAGGCCACCTCCAGCTTTTGAGGTCTCCAGCCATGATTAAAAAAATAAAGATATTTGAAAACAAAATGGGGTGCCAAAAAAAGGTGAGACATAATTTGAATTCTTAAAAATTGAACAAATGCTTTTCTAGCCTCTGTGCAAATTCACTAATTTTGAGGAAAGATCTAGTTATTGTGCATTGTCATAGTTGAAATTATAGTGAGACCACTCTTGCCCCATAATTGAATACTGATGGTTCTTTAATAATATCGAAGCAAATTACTGTGGATGTCTCAGTAATTCTCAGCAGTCTGATAGTATCTGGGGATAGAGAAAAGAGCTAACATTTTAAGTCTGGAAATAGGATGAAATTTATGTTGTGGAGCTGGAGGTGGGTTGCGAGAAGAGCTGGTTGTTGTCTGTGGGCTCCTGTCATGGTGCCTGGATGAGGGCAGTAGCTCCTCCACCTCCCTGGCAACTGAATACTCTGCCATGTTGCTGAGCGTACCCTCTCAGGAGCAGTGTACTCAGGCCCTGCTGACCAGAGAACGACAGCCAAGGTATCAATACCAACAGGACACCACAATCAGCAATCAGCCTCTGATGCTGCTGTCAGCGAGGGGGAGGGGGAAGGGGAGTGGGTTGGCAGATTGGGGGTATCAAGATATAGCACCAACAAACATAAGCCTAAAGCACAGTGAGCACGGCAGTAGGTTTGTGCTGTAGACTTATGTGTTTTTTCCATATCACAAGTATTTAAATCTGCTCTGATTCAATGTTTGTTGTTTGTTTCACATCAATCTTATACAGAAAAATGACTACGTGCTCACAAGTCTTGTGTATTCAATGGGTGTTTGCCTCAGCAATGCCTAGTAAAAAACTTTTGGGCAGCAAAAGTGATGCGATCTTAGACTTGTGGCATGATTATGTGTCAGATATTTGGGATGGAGGTGGTGGCTATGGGCTCAGTCGGAAGACAGGCAGTGCCAGCTTAGATGAACGAAAGCTGAATCAAGGCCTCCTTGTTGTTCCTACCTTCATGAAGATTCCTCATTTCAACCACATCATCCTCATTATGTACCTGCCTGGGATCTGTATCTGAGGCAAGCTCAGCGTCCTCTTGGTACAGTGGTTCCCCTAGCCAAAGTTATGAAATGCATAGCTGACAATGATGATTAGCGACAATAGCTCTGGTTGGTATTTCAAAAGACCTCTGGAGTGATCCAGGTATCAGGATATCATTTTCAGCATGCCTAGTTGCTAATGTGTCAGCAAGTGCATACTTTGACAATTATATTGTCAAGCTAATTGCTTTATTGAAGACAGGATGATTTTTATGGTGAAGTTCGGGAGAATTGATAAAATCAAAATTAAAAGCTATGCTTCAGGAACTTTTAAATACATAGATTTAAACAATAAGCACAACAAGCACGGAATGACATTAAACCAACAATCCTCTTTAGAAAACGTTAGTCGCATCCTAATAAATTGGGTCAGACCTTCACAAAAAGAGGAGCCAGCATCTAAGGAAGAAACTGATCAATTGAGAAGTTTAATTGGGCAGCTGAACTGCTTATGTAATCAGACTAGACCTGATACCATTTATGGTGTGTTGGAGCTGAGTACTGTGATGAAGCATGTCACAGGAAATTTTGAGAGTGAGCAAAATTTAAAGAAACTAAACTTGGAGAAATGCACACTCAAGTTCCTAACCCTGAGTGAACTAGATGATACGAGATTGGTCATCTTTAGCAGTACTTCGTACGCCAATCTTCCATGTGGCTTTCTGAGTAACGCAGGGTTCGTCACATTTTTGGTAAGAAAGAATGAAAGATGTTGCTTTTTGGATTGGGAAGTGAAAAAAATTAGAAGGGTGATGAAAGCACTTTAGCTGCAGAAACCCAGGTGTTGGTTTGAAGCCATGGATATGGGAATTTACTTATCCAATATACTGTCAGAAATACTGTATAAGGGGCAAAGTGAGAAAAGTCTGCTCATTGAGTCTCTGTGAGAATATCCATCCAAAAGCATCATTAAGAAAAGGCTAAGAATTAGAGCTAACTGGCATAAAAAATGTGAGAAGGAAGGCAGATTTCTGAGATATGATAGGTTGACACAAGTCACCAATTATTAGACTGCTTTATGGAAAGAAATACCTAGTCCAAGAAATTGCTCAATGTATTGGAGGTGGGGAGTCTCATGTCATAACAAAATGGAGAATTAATCTTAGCTTTATAACTATGCATATCTAAATATAGTAAAGAGAATGTGGGAGCTATAATATTAAAGCACGTAACTTGGTTTCCATTTGTTTGGATATAAAAATGTATTCTTGAACTTATCTTCTAAAATTTAATTTAAAAGAAAGAGTGGGGGATCTGTCAATGTATCAGCAAGTGCATGCTGTGACAATTACACTGTTAGGCTAATTCCCTTATTCAAGACAGGTCATAGAACATAGAACATAGAACATTACAGCACAGAACAGGCCCTTCGGCCTTCGATGTTGTGCCGACCAAAATAAAAAGCAATGCCCCTCCAAACTAAAACATTCCCTTCTCTTCCATATACTTATCAATTAACCTCTTAAACGCCACCAAACTTGGCGCATCTACACAGCTGCAGGCAGGGCATTCCACTCCCTAATCACTCTTTGAGTAAAGAACCTACCTCTGATATCCATCCTATAACTCATACCCCTTAATTTAAAGCTGTGTCCCCTTGTGCTAGCTTTCTCCATCCTAGGAAAAAAGCTATCACTGTCCACCCTATCTAAACCTCTAATCATCTTATATGCTTCAATAAGATCCCCTCTTAGCCGCCTCCTTTCTAACGAAAACAACCTCAATCCTTCAACCTCTCTTCATAGGACCTGCCCTCCATACCAGGCAACATCCTGGTAAACCTCCTCTGCACCCTCTCCAATGCCTCCACATCTTTCTTATAATGTGGCGACCAGAACTGCACACAATACTCCCAGTGCGGCCGCACTAGAGTTTTGTACAGTTGCAACATGATGCTGCGGCTCCTAAATTCAATCCCCCTACCAATAAAAGCTAAGACTCCATATGCCTTCTTAACAACTTTATCCACTTGACTGCCTACTTTCAGGGATCTATTGACACAGACACCAAGATCCTTCTGTTCCTCAACACTATTAAGAGCCCTACCATTAGCCCTATACTCTACACATTTATTGTTCCTGCCAAAGTGCATTACCTCACACTTTTCACATTAAACTCCATTTGCCACCTCTCGGCCCAGCTCTGCAACTTGTCCAAGTCACTCTGTAAACTATAACCCCCCTCTTCACTATCTACCACTCCACCAACTTTAGTATCATCTGCAAATTTACTGATCCATCCCTCAATACCCTCATCCGGATCATTTATAAAAATTACAAACAGCAGGGGCCCCAAAACAGACCCCTGAGGCACACCACTTGTCACCGAACTCCACGATGAATATCTCCCATCACCCACCACCCTCTGTCTTCTATCTGCCAGCCAATTCCTAATCCAATTAGCTAAATCACCCTCTATTCCACACATCTGCATTTTCTGTAGAAGTCTTCCATGGGCCACCTTATCAAACGCCTTACTAAAGTAAGGTCATGGTATTGGTTCAACTTCCAATAGTATAAATGAATATAGCTGGAACAGTTAAAGAAGCTGCTACTTTTACTTTATCCCTCAGTTTGTTTGATTTGGTTTAATTAGTTTAGACAAAAGTGTTGGAATTGTTGCTTTGGGGAAATTATATGGAGTTTGTGTCTCTGCCAAATCAAGTGCAGAACAAAGGTACTGAAGGTAAAAGACAAGCTGCAGTATTGTTCCCACATCGTATACTAACAGTTAATATTAACACTATTGATCTCTCTACCACAGCACTTGTGCATACATGGCAGCAATTGTATCTCTTTTCTACCCAGGGTGCCTGAGAGTCACCATCAGCCATTATTTCAAAGGGTACCCTTATCACCCAGCAATTATCTGCTGAAGCAAGGTGGAACCGTAAACATGGTGCAGGATAATAGACTGTTTATCTAAAGAGACTTTCTCTATAGATATATGTTTCTCATATTATTTATATGATTTATCAAGAACTTCATGTGGCATTTTCCCTTGAAAGCTGGAGTCTCCTATGACCGAATGGCCTCCTTCTGCTGTGTAGGGTTTCTACAATTCAATGATTCTTTATATATAGGAGCCTCCTATAATATTGGATCTCTTGTCATATCAAGGTTGTTGGATCGCTGTCTGTACACCAAGACAGTGGCATCTTCTGAGGGATCGTACTTATTGCCCTCCCTACTGGCCCTGAGAACATTATGCCTGTGCTCAGAGGTGTGCTTTCAACCCCCTGCCCTCCTCTCCTTTTAACCCCTTCCTCAGAGAGTTGCTCTTAGCTGATAAATTGTACCCATCTGGAGAGATATAAATAGGGTTGACCCAGGCATTGAGGTTGCTAAGGGGATACAAATTGCAGAAGTCACAAGACTGCCATGTCCTGAAAGCTCCAGGATAGATGCATAAACCTCCAAAGAAAGCAGTAAAAATGCTCCAAATCCACACCATTCTCTCAAAACCTTCTGCAACTCAGCCTGCCATTGCTTCAGACCCCTTTTATCCTGCCTTTAAATAAAAAAACAGCAAAACAGGATTGGCTGCATGTCCATGTTGCCCAGGCACCAGCCTAACAATAGCACGGACAATGCAATATTCTGGATAATCACATTTTTAATCCTCTCAGTAAGCTCCCTCATTGTTGGCAGGCATGCAGCCAATTCACACTTAAGCCTGCCAATCGAAATATCACAGGAATGCGTGATGACGTTTGAATGTTGCCAATGTCAGCGCGCACAATTAGCAGCATAAAATTCTGCCCTCTGTGTGAGTTTTTTTGTCCCACAGTGGCATATTTTGGACTGCATTTGTTCAATGTGCCAGCACTCACTGCTATTCAAATGAAAACAAGTTAATGAGCAGTATATTCCCAGAGGATTGATGTACTCTCTTCCTCTTATTATGCTGTCAGATGGCCACCCACTTGCTGTCCTGAATTTCCTGTGGCTGTGACCTGACCTGTTATATCTGAAGCTTAAAAACCTTGACTTCAATCTTCAGTATTTACAGACACTGACATTAATTCCCACGTGGTGCAGAATTACAGGCTGTTTCTCCATTCTAATTAGAGCCTCTCTGTACATATACATTTCTCATATTATTTATACAATTTATCAAGAAGCCCATTAACATCCATTTATTATTTATTCAATAATTATGTATGCCCAATTCTTATTTAATCCAATTCCAAAGTTTTTAATGTATATATATCTCTAATTTAATTTTATCACCTTCGATCTAATAGTTTACTCTGATTAGTTGTACTTTTACTTATTACATGATTTGTAGATAGATTTAATGCCATTTTAAGTTAGTAATTATTTAATTTAATGGTTTTAACTGTGTCTCAATCTACTTACTGTTTAATTCTGGGAATCTCACTTAGCTGGTCTTCCACATTTACTGTCATTTTTTACCGATTCTGCTACTGCTGCTCTGCTTCCACCTCCACAACTTCTCTGGAAATCCTTGGAATTGACTGATTCTGGTGCCGCTATTTGGTTTACTTCTCAGACTTTCAATCATGGTCATTAAACTATCTCTGTTCTACGGCCCAGAAATAGCAAGACATTTCCCTTCACCTCTAGCCTCTTGAATTAAAGCAGAAGCTAGTGGAAATGCTCAGAAGGTCAGTCTCAATAATGCTGACCATGAAACGATCATCAATTATAGTGAAAACCGATCTGGTTCACTAGTGTCCTTTAGAAAAGGAAATCTGTCATCTTTATCTGGTCTGGCCTACATAGAAATCTTGTGGTTGACTCTTAACTGTCTTCTAAAATGGACTAGAAGTTCAACGGCAATTAGGGATGGGTAACAAATGCTCTGCATAAGTCATGCAGACTGAAAACATTAACTCTTGTTTCTCTCTCCAAAGATGCTTCCACACCTTAATTTTTCCAGCATTTTCTGTTTTTATTTCAGATTTCCAGCATCCACACTTTACAGTCAATCAGGTTATTAGGCAAGGAACCTCAGAGAAAATCTTTAAAATTTCTATTAATTTTAGCAGGATGTTCAGGCCATTTGCTCTCTCAACCTCCCCTGGAATACTGGGCTGTTGTAAAGAAGTTGAGTGCTATCTGTAGTGTACATGGACTTTAGTAAGGCATTTGATAAGGTCCCACATGCAAGGCTTCTGGAGAAGGTGAGAAGGCATGGGATCCAAGGGGCTTTGGCCTCGTGGATCCAGAACTGGCTTGCCGGCAGAAGGCAGAGAATGGTTGTGGATGGGTCTTGTTCTGCATGGAGGTCGGTAACCAGTGGAGTGCGCCAGGGATCTGTTCTGGGAGCCCTGCTGTTTGTCATTTTCATAAATGACCTGGATGAGGAAGTGGAGGGATGGGTTAGCAAGTTCACCGACGATACAAAGGTCAGTGGTGTTGTGGATGGTCTGGAGGGATGCCAAAAGTTGCAGTGGGGCATAGACAGGATGCAAGACTGGGCGGAGAAGTGGCAGATGGACTTCAATGCAGATAAATGTGTAGTGGTCCATTTTGGCAGGAATAATGGGATGAAGGGGGAGTACAATATAAGGGGTAGGAGTCTTAGCTGTGTTGTAGAGCAGAAGGATCTCGGGGTCTGGGTCCATAGGACTCTTAAATGGGCCTCGCAGGTGGAGGAAGTGGTCAAGAAGGTGTACGGTGTACTGGCCTTCATTAATTGAGGAATAGAGTTTAGGAGTCAGGAGGTAATGATGCAGCTCTATAAGACTCTTGTCAGACCCCAGTTGGAGTATTGTGCACAGTTCTGGTCGCCTCATTATAGGAAGGATGTAGAGGCTATTGAGAGAGTTCAGAGGAGATTTACAAGGATGCTGCCTGGATTGGGAGGCAGGCCTTATGAGGATAGGTTGAGGGAACTGGGACTCTTCTCACTGGAGAGACGTAGCTTTTTAGCTTTTATTGGTAGGGGGATTGAATTTAGGAGCCGCAGCATCATGTTGCAACTGTACAAAACTCTAGTGCGGCCGCACTGGAGTATTGTGTGCAGTTCTGGTCCCCACATTATAGAAAGATGTGAGGCATTGGAGAGGGTACAGAGGAGGTTTACCAGGATGTTGCCTGGTATGGAGGGCAGGTCCTATGAAGAGAGGTGAAAGGATTTGAGGTTGTTTTCGTTAGAAAGGAGGCGGCTAAGAGGGGATCTTTTGAAGCATATAAGATGATTAGAGTTTAAGATAGGGTGGACAGTGATAGCCTTTTTCCTAGGATGGAGAAAGCTAGCACGAGGGGACACAGCTTTAAATTAAGGGGTATGAGTTATAGGACGGATATCAGAGGTAGGTTCTTTACTCAAAGAGTGATTAGGGAGTGGAATGCCCTGCCTGCAGCTGTTGTAGATGCGCCAAGTTTGGTGGCGTTTAAGAGGTTAATTGATAAGTATATGGAAGAGAAGGGAATGGTTTAGTTTGGAGGGGCATTGCTTTTTATTTTGGTCGGCACAACATCGAAGGCCGAAGGGCCTGTTCTGTGCTGTAATGTTCTATGTTCTATGTTCTATGTAGGTTGAGAGGCGACCTGATAGAGGTTTATAAAATGTTGAGAGGAATAGATAGGGTGGACTCTCAGAGACTATTTCCCCGAGTGGAAATGGTCACTATGAGAGGACACAGATTTAAGATGCAGGGTAGCAACTACAAAGGAGATGTTGGGCGTAGGTTTTTCACTCAGAGGGTGGTGAGTGAATGGAACCGACTGCCATCGGAGGTTGTTGAGGCAAACTCAGTGGGGTCTTTTAAGAGACTTCTGGATGAGTATATGGAAAAGAATAGGATAGGGGGTTATAGATAGGTCTGTGGATTGGTAGATGTGATCAGCGCAACTCGTGGGCCGAAGGGCCTGTTTGTGCTGTATTGTTCTATGTTCTATGTGGGTGGCGTGGGAAACCAAACCATGTTTATGCCACTAGGTGTTATAGACTGGCCAGTACAGAGTTTAAAGGCCCCACAGATACTTTGAAATACTAAGGAGAGAAAGTAAATGGTGAAGACGTAGGGTGGCATATGGGTGGGTGAGGAGGTAGGGTGGCAGCTGGGTGAGTATAGGGTGATAGTGGGTGGGTGGATGTGAGTAGGGTGGGGGAGTAGGGTGGCAGGCAAGTGGGTGAGGGGGTAGGATGGCAGGTGGGTGGGTCAAGGGACAGGGTGACAGGTGGGTGAAAGGGTAGGGTGGCAGGTGGGCGAGTGGGTATGGTAGCAGGTATGTGAGTAATGAGATAGGATGGTGGGTGAGCGGATGAGGGTGTAGCATGCCATGTGAGTGGGTAGATGAGGGAGTAGGGTGGCATGTGGGTGTGTGAGGGGATAGGCTGGTAGGTGAGTGAGAAAGATAGGATAGCATGAGTGAGGGGATAAGATGGTGGGTGGGTGAGGGGATAGGGTGGCAAGTGGGTGGGTGAGAGATCACTGTTAAGACTCTTGCTTTCCCTGAGCATAATTTCAAAACTTGTGGATAATACAATATTGGAAATATTGTCAACTGTGCCAAGGCTATTTTGCACTTCAGAAGATAGACAGGTTAGTGCATTAGGCAGTCAAGTCACAGATTAAGTTCAATGCAGAGAAATGTGAAGTGATTCATTTTGACAAGAAGAATATGGAGAGACAGTATAAAATAAAAGGAGAAATCCTAAAGGAGTTGTAGGAACAGAGAGACCTCAGTGTGTATGAAAATAAGTCATTGAAGATAACAGGGCTGAGAGAGCAATAAAGAAAGCGTAATAGTATCCTAGGTTTTATTAGGGGAGTCATGTTGAAATTCTGTAAGACACTTTTGAGAAGTGGCAGGTACAGATTCAAAATAATTGGTAGAAGGGATAGAAATGATGTGAGGAAGAATGTTTTCATCCAGCAGTGCTAATATTAAATGAAAGTATATGATGGGAGAAAAATACAGTAGCTTGTCTTTTATTGTCAGCACATGTATTCTGCTTCCATTTCAAAACAGCAATAAACTCCATATAAAATTCCCAGCACAATTATTCCAGCTGGAGCTTGAGTCAATGCCATTACCTGTCTTCAATAACACAACTAGCTTACCAATTAAGTTGTCACAGCGTGCACTTGCTGATACATTGACAAGAGGGTGGCTGCAGTCTGGAACAGGGAGGATGTGGAAGCAAGTTTGATTGAGGTGTTTAAAAAGGAACTGGATTGCTTTCTATTGCTATTGCACCCTCTTCTTTCTTTTTCCTCTATGTACTCATGAACAGTATGAATTGTCTATATAGCATACAAGAAACAATATTTTTCACTATATCCCAATATATGTGATAATAATAAATCAAATCAAAAACTCTAAAAAGGAAGAACGTGTAAGATACAGCAGCAGAGTCAGTAGAATGTTATTTCAGAGAGCCAGTACAGATTTGATGGGTCAGATGGACTCCTGCACTGTAAAGATTCTGTGATTACGATAGGATGGCAGGTAGATGATTGAGGGGATAGAGTGAAAGGTGAGTGATGTTTGTGAGTGATGGTCAGATTAGGAAGGGGTTAGTTGGTGGGTGAAGGGGTTGGTCAGAAGTTTCGTCAAGTGATGTTAAGATAGTTCGATATTTGGTGGGAATAGTGTCGAGTGTCAGGGGCATAATTAAGTTGGAGAATTAGTTGGGAGTTTTGGATAGTTAGGCTATAGGTACTGTGGGGATTGCAGATTAGTCAGATGTATTTGGGGAGTTCATGGATGTCATTGGGCTGGCTTGCTGGATCTGGGGGTGAAATGGGTATGGGGTTTAGTCAGGGGGGCTCCAGTTGAGGCTTGGAGAAGTTATCCTGGAAATAGAACAGGTTTTACACTTTTCCTGAGTAATTATTCTGGTAAGTGAGTTTGAACTATCTAACATTTCTGACACTAAATCAAAGATTCAAAGTGTTCCAGATGTAAGGGAACACTTCTGATGTCTATCAGAAGCCCAAACTTCCCAGGCATTTCCCACATGGTCGGCGCATCGGGACATCCAAGGAGTCCCCCTGGAATCATTTGGAGATGCTTCTGGGGTCTGATCATCCAGAGACTAGAAGTTCCAGGCCATAGGAATTGCTATTTGCTTGAAATAGTGACTGTCCATTTGTAATTCCTTGTGATTTAAATAGTGGGGGGTGTAGCTGAAATTTCAAATATCCAAAATCAAAAAGTTAATGATTACATTTTTCAAAATAATGTGATGGAAATGAATCTATTGAATTTTAAAATATATTTAAAGCATTTTTACTTGTAAACTTCAATCTCTTCCAACAAATCTTGAACTTAATAAGAGAGAAATTGATTAATTCACAAAAGCAGACTGAACCTGGGAAGGTACATCACTGAGGCTATGGCCACTGTTGGTGCTGAAGTGATTGATGAGACAATCTGAATACCTAATCTTCTTTGTATTTTTCCCTCACACTAGAATCTCATCTCTTCTTTCTCACAAGCTACAGATGGTGTAAGCACACTTTCTCACTTTGTCACATGCCCAAGACCTGGAGTCTCCCTTTAAAGGTCAAAGCTATGAAGATAAGGGGAAATTATTCCTCAATCTTACACTCATAACCACCAATCAATTCAGATACTGTATATATTTTAGAGGTCAGAGCGTTGGAGGGATCTGTCTTTGGTGACATATCGAGCATGAATGCACAGAATCAGCATTCATTTCAGAGGGCAAGTGCCAATATTCCAGAGAGAGATTTGACAATTTATTTCTGTTGCAGTTGAGGCTTTTCAATTGGTCAGGCTACAAAGGAAAGCTGATAGGTGTAAATAATCAAATGCTGGATGCATTGGAAAGCTTGTATTCGATGTTAAGGAGCATAGAGAAATCCAGCACCAAGTTGATGCAGGATTTATTATAGAATTAGAGTCCATTATTTTAGCATGAAATCTAGTAGTACACCATGATGCAGTGTTTGCTAACTAGTGTCAGAGCTTCTAATATAACACAGGTTGCTTCTATTGCATGGCTAAGAGTTTAGTGCAAGCATAGTAGGTGATTCTCCGACATCAGCATGCCTGGCGCAGATCGTACTAACCCCGGAGAATAGCATGCTGACCTAAAAATCAGTTTCATGCCCGGCAGCAAACAGTTTGCGATTCTCCCAGTCCCTTTCTAATGGAGTGAACTGGATTGTGCCCAGAAAGGCAGTGCCCACCTGGCAGTGCTCACTAAACACCCCAGCAGTGGCCACCAGACAACCTGGCAATGTCAGCACAGTACTGTCAATGTGCCAGGGCAGTGACAAGAGCATAAATGAGGACTATGATGGGGGGGGGGCTATGACACAGGATGCTTTGGAAGGGGTCATGCAGAGGGGGATCATGTCGGGGCTAATGATGGGGGAGAGGCAGGTCAGAAGTCAGGAGGGGCTCCCATTGGGAGGGCCCCAATGCCAGTGACTCATGTCGGGGAGGGGGTGGGGGAACATGTCAACAAAAAGAGGGATCCTTTTCATGAGGGAGGGTGGGGGTCTCCTATTGCACTGTGAGTTCAGGCTGCCTCTGCGAAGCAGTGTCTGGTGCAAATCTCCCAACTCTCCAAAAAAGGTGACTTGAGTGTGGGAGGGCTGTGATGTGGAGTGTTCCTAAGAGACTGATATGGATCATTCCATTTTTCCTGTCTTTCTGACAATTAGTTGTTTTTTTTGGGAGAATTCTGCCCTTAATCTGTTGATCATCATGACCCTGATTACTTTTGTTCAGATGGGCTCATGTCACTGCATTAATCTGTTCTCTATTCATTCAGTGGAAGCATCAAGGTGCTATCCAGTGAGAGTGCAGGTGGTGTTGTGGGACACAAACCTGCTTTCCTTTTCCGAAATGACAGCATTTTTGCTCCCACCAGGCAACTCTGCTGATGGCTTTGCTGTTGCTTGTTGAGACTGATGCAGTCCAGGCCAAGACGTTGCAGTCTGTGCAGAGATCACCCTCCAGGGTCATCTGCAGTCCCTTCAGTTGGAGACCAGCAATTTTCCTCCAGCCATGCTATGGCCAGTGGGATAGCAGGGAGCATCTGGACAGACAAAAGTGCACAGCAGGATATAGGTAAATATGCAACTGCACTCACCTCTCCAGACCTGGTTAGGATCTCTGATTATCATGCAGAAAATTGAGATTGCTGTGCTTTAGTGATAACAGCTAGAAATACATGCAGTTGTGGCTCAAAGCAGGAAGGATAGGATTGGTCTGCGATCATGTACAACATCTGATGTTGAGTTCCACTGCACCCAATGGCATCAAGAAATTATTTTGCAAGACATTTTATCTATGGCCTTACAATACATCACTGATTATTGCCAATCTGGCCTGCAACTGAGTGACTTAGTGCTGGTGCAGGAGGGGTATGAGAGTCAAAGGGAGTATGGAATTGGGAGTACTACTCAAGACACTGTTACCACAACTCAGCTAATAGCTGACATGCTGTCTTATGAGCCTGCTCTGCTCTACATATATGCATGTGAGCAATCTTTGGGAGGAGCTACAGGGTTAGCTTCTAAGCAGGAATAGAAAGGATCTGAACTGCCTGTCAATATCTCTAATTCAGGCAAAGCCTCACTGAATGTATCATTTAGAAGTGGTAGGGAATATTATAGAACATAGAACATTACAGCGCAGAACAGGCCCTTCGGCCTTCGATGTTGCGTCAATTAGGAAAAAGCAGTGACCCTCTAACCTAAACCATTCCCTTTTTGTCCATAAACTTATCTACTAACCTCTTAAACGCCACCAAACTTGGCGCATCTACAACTGACGCAGGCAAGGCATTCCATACCCTTACCACCCTTTGGGTAAAGAACCTACCTCTGACATCTGTCCTAAAACCCCCACCCCTTAATTTAAAGCTATGTCCCCTCGTGCTAGCTTTCTCCATCCTAGGAAAAAGGCTATCACTGTCCACCCTATCTAAACCTCTAATCATCTTATATGTTTCAATAAGGTCTCCTCTGAGCCGCCTTCTTTCTAACGAAAACAACCTCAAATCCCTCAGCCTCTCTTCATAAGACCTGCCCTCCATACCAGGCAACATCCTGGTAACCTCCTCTGTACCCTCTCCAATGCCTCCACATCTTTCTTATAATGTGGGGACCAGAACTGCACACAATACTCCAAGTGCGGCCGCACTAGAGTTTTGTACAGTTGCAACATGACGTTGCGGCTCCGAAATTCAATCCCCCTACCAATAAAAGCTAAGACTCCATATGCCTTCTTAACAACATTATCGACTTGATTGCCAACTTTCAGGGATCTATGCACATATACACCAAGATCCCTCTGTTCATCAACACTATTAAGAGTCCTATCATTAGCCCTATACTCTACACATTTGTTATTCCTGCCAAAGTGAATTACCTCACACTTTTCCGCATTAAACTCCATTTGCCACCTCTCGGCCCAGCTCTGCAACTTGTCCAAGTCTCTCTGCAAACTGTAACACCCCTCTTCACTATCTACCACTCCTCCGACTTTGGTGTCATTCCCAAAATTACTAATCCATTCTTCAATACTGTCATCCAGATCATTTATAAAAATTACAAACAGCAGGGGCCCCAAAACAGATCCGTGAGGTACATCACTTGTAACCGAACTCCACGATGAATATCTCCCATCAACCACCACCCTCTGTCTTCTATCTGCTAGCCAATTCCTAATCCAATTAGCTAAATCACCCTGTATCCCATACATCTGCATTTTCTGCAGAAGCTTTCCATGGGCCACCTTATCGAACGCCTTACTAAAGTCCATATATACCACATCAACTGCCTTACCCCCATCCACCTCTCTGGTCACTTTTTCAAAAAACTCAATAAGGTTAGTAAGGCACGACCTACCCTTCACAAAAACCATGCTGACTATCCCCAATCAATTCATTTCTCTCTAAATAACTATAAATCCTATCCCTAATAATTCTCTCCAATACTTTGCCCACAACAGAAGTAAGACTCACGGCCTATAATTCGCCGGAAAGTCTCTCTTCCCCTTCTTGAACAATGGGACCACATTTGCTATCCTCCAGCCTTCCGGCACTATACCCGTAACCAACGGCGACCTGAAGATCAGAGTCAGAGGCTCTGCAATCGCCTCTCTCGCCTCCCAGAGAATCCTAAGGTAAATCCCATCTGCCCCAGGGGACTTATCCAACTTCAAACCCTCAAGTATATCTAGCACATCCTCTTTATCTACTTCAATACTTTCCAGTTTGCAACCCTGTATCCCAGTGTCCTCCACAGCTACATTTACATCTCCCTGCGTGAATACCGCAGGGAAATATTTGTTCCCTGCCTCTCCAATCTCTTCAGGCTCCACGCACAACTTCCCACTGCTGTCTATGACTGGCCCTAATCTTGTCCTAACCAATCTTCTATTCTTAACATATCTAAAGAAAGCTTTAGGATTCTCCTTAATCCTATCAGCCAAAGTCTTCTCATGTCCCCTTTTAGCTCTCCTCAACTCACTCTTTAGCTCCCTCCTGGCTAATCTATAACTATCCATTGCACTAACTGAGCCTTCAAGCCTCATCCTGACATAAGCCTCCTTTTTCCTTTTAACCAGCGAATTAACTTTTTTTAGTACACCATGGTTCCCTTACTCGACCATTTCCTCCTTGCCTGACAGGGACATACTTATCAAGGACTCGCAGTAGCTGCTCCTTGAATAAGCTCCACATTTCAGATGTTCCCAGTCCCTGTAGTTTTCTAGTCCAACCTATGCACCCTAATTCCCTCCTTATGGCCTCATAATTACCATTCCCCCAGCTATAACTACTGCCCCCAGCTTCATGTCTATCCCTATCCATCACTAAGGTGAACGTAACCAAATTGTGGTCACTATCACCAAAATGTTCACCAACCTCCAAGCCTAATACCTGTGATATTAGTCAATGAAATATAGGAGAAGTGATGGTATTGTGGTTATGGTACTTCACTAGTAATCCAGAAGTGCAGGCTAATAATTTGATTCATAGGTTCAGATCCCACTATGATAGGATCAATTTGTATGAATAAATCTGGAAATAAAATTCTTAATGGTGATGCTGAAATCATTACTGATTGTAATAAAATAAAAATAAAATGAGGATATTCACTAATATCCTTTGAGGAAGGAAATCTGCCCTACCCCCCCACCTGGTTTAGCCTACATGCAACTCCAGACTCAGAGCAATGTAGTTGACCTTTAGATGTCCTCTGAAATGGCTAAACAAGCTATTCAGTTGTATCAAACTGTTACAGAGTCAAAAAGAAATGAAACCAGATGGACTATTGGCATCAACCAGGATTGGAAGGACAATGGCATATCTTTCCTGTCGACCCTGCCACATTCTCCTTCCTAGCATCTGGGGGTACAGTCAAAATAGGGAAAGATATCTCACAGATTAGTTAAGAGATAGTCTGACATAGTCCTTTTAACCATAACATCCTTCACAGACAATGTTTCAGACACCAAATCACCATTTGTGAGTATGTATTGTCCCATCAACAGACAGACCCACCATAGATAATGCAGCACTATGGTATATAGTCAGACAGAGTTGCCCTGTGAGTCTTCAATATCCACTCTGGATTTTATGAAGTCTCATGGCATCACATCAAATATGGGAAGGATACCTACCGCTGATTATCATATACTGCCCCCTCTGGAAGCACTTCAATATCCACCACCAAGGGTGGATTGATAGCACCATTAGTGGCTGAACAGGCTGAGTCCTGCAGGACATAGCTGCTATACTGCATCTTTGGCAAATGATGAGGGAACCAACAGGATAAAAAAAATCTATTAGGCCTTATTATTACCAAATTATCTGACGCATCTATCAAAGAATTAAAGAGACCACCACACAGTCCTTGTGGGGACAAAGTCCCATCTTCACAATGAGGATACCCTACATTGTGTTATGCGGCACTACCATCGTGTTGAATGGATAAACTTCGAACATATCTAGCAGCTCAAGACAGGGCAACCATGAGGCATTGTGAACCATCAGCAGCAGCAGCATTATATTCAACTATAATCTGTAACCTCATGACCTGACATATCCCCCATTCTACCATTACCACCAAACCAGAGAATCGACCCTAGTTCAATGAAGAATACAGGAGATCATGCCAGGGACAGCACTAGAACATAGAACATAGAACATTACAGCACAGAACAGGCCCTTCGGCCTTCGATGTTGTGCCGACCAAAATAAAAAGCAATGCCCTTCCAAACTAAACCATTCCCTTCTCTTCCATATACTTATCAATTAACCTCTTAAACGCCACCAAACTTGGCGCATCTACAACAGCTGCAGGCAGGGCATTCCACTCCCTAATCACTCTTTGAGTAAAGAACTACCTCTGATATCCGTCCTATAACTCATACCCCTTAATTTAAAGCTGTGTCCCCTCGTGCTAGCTTTCTCCATCCTAGGAAAAAGGCTATCACTGTCCATAGCAATGCATTTTAAAATCACTAGGCATTTTAAAAATGAGGTGTCAGCCTGGTGAAGCTAGAACTCAAGGCCATTTCATGTCAAACAGCATAAGTGGCAAGTAATAGATAGAGCTAGGCAATTCCAGAACCAGTAAATCAGATCTAAACTCTGCAGTCCTGCCATAGCCAGCCATGAATGGTGGTGGACCATTACATAACCCACTGGAAGAGGGGGCTTCACAAATATCCCCATCCTAAATAAAGGAGAATCCTAGCACATCAGTGCAAAAGATAATTTACACCAATCTTCAGTCAGATTTGTTTTTCAGAACTTGCTGTGTCCCTAGCCAAGCTGTTCCAGTACAGGTACAACATTGGCATATACTCTCAATGTGTCTTGTACACAAGAAACAGGAAAAATCCAACCTGGCCAATTACCATCTCATCAGTCTGCTCTTGGTCAACAGTAAAGTGATGGAAGGGGTCATTAACAGTGCTGTTTAATGACACTTGCTTTACAATAACTTGCTCATCCAGACATACTGTCTTCCATTGCCTCCTGTCTGGAAAAAAAATGCAAAAGTCAGGTCACGTACCAACCAACTCAAGAACAGTTTCTTCCCTGCTGCCATCAGATATTTGAATGGACCTACCTCATATTAAGTTGATCTTTCCCAATGTCCTAGCTATGATTGTAACAGTACACTCTGCACTTTGTTTTTCCTTCTCTATGAACGGTATGCTTTGTTTGTGTAGTGCACCCTCAACAATATTTTTCACTGCATACTAATACATGTGACAATAATAAATCAAATTTAAAAAATGGAAGCTCAGCTTGAGTTCTGCCAGGGACAGTCAGCTCTTGACCTCACTACAGCCTTGGTTCAAACATGGACAAAAGAGCTGAATGTCAGAGATGGGTTCAAGAACCCATCAAGAAAGCAGTTCACCACCACGTTCACAAGGGCAATTCGAGATGGGCAATAGGTGCTGGTTTAGCTACCAATATTCACATTCCATTAATGTTTCAAAAAGTTAAAAAGAGAGCTGAATACAGGAAGAAAAGGATTTATTATTGCTGTTTCAGTGCCAGAGCTTTCCAGTTATCTAAAGAGTTTGGAAAAGGTATTTTTGAGGATTCTGTTCCATCAAGATGGTTGTGACTTGAATAAGAAATATTCAAGGACATTTAGACAGGATAGAGCTGCTAGTGATTTTGATTGAATATAAATGGGTTGAAATGATTGAGTGGAAATCAGAGATTGACTCAGAAAAGGCTGGGCTTGAAAACTTAAAATCACACTTGGTTGCACATTTGTGTAGAAGTAATATGAGTTTGCAACTATTTGAGGTGTATCTTTATTCTAGTGAAATCTGTTTCTATATTCAAAATATCCCTCATCTATTAATGTATGATTTGTTACAAGAAAAGTTTTAAAAAGTGAAATCTTGACCAGTAGTGTTTTTCCTGTTTCTTTTTGGGGGAATTTCTTTCTTTTTAATAAATTATTTACCTACAGGGTTCTTAACACTATAGCTTTTGATACAATGACAAAAACAATCTTTGGTGAGAGCACACTTGGAATATGCCATACAGTTTTTGCTTCTTTACCCGAGAAAAGCCCTCAAGGGATCAAATGAATATAGACACCTGAAGTGACCCTTTAGCCCCTGGAGCATGGTCCACCTCCACTCAGTGAGGTCATGACTAGTTAGCCATCTAACTCTTTATGACCAACCCCATATCCCTTAACAATCCATGCTGGCTTTCCTTAATTAACTTGCATTTTCCTAACTTTTTTTTCCTGAATTATCCTTTCCAGAAGCTTCCCAACAGTAAAATTGATGGATTTGTGGTTGCTGAGCTTATCGATACATTTTTTTTCAATAATAGTGTAACATTTGCAATTTTCCAAACCTCAGGCATCACCTCTTTTAAAAAAAAAACTAGAACTGTGGCCAATGACACTGCAATTTCCTCTCAATTTCCACTCTTGATTTCCTTAACATCCTCGGATGTATCTCATCTGGACCTGGTGTCTTATCAACTTCCAAGTACAGACAGCCTATTCAATTTTATTTTCTTATCAATTCAAACCCATCAGGTGTTTGAACTCCTTCACGATGATCTGTGCAGAATCTTCCACAGCCATGCTGCGGATTCCATGTGCAAATAACCTTTTTGGTCCCAATCCTCCCTTCATCGCCCTTTTACTCTAAAGTTGTTTGGATTCTCTTTTGTGTTAGCTGCCAGTTTTTTCTCCTATTGAATGAAGCAGACTCAAATGACCAAAATTCATACTCCTGCTCCTATTTCTTATTCTTTAATATTCTTGAATGGTTAATTGGATTACCTTCTCAGGTAAAAGAACCAGCCCATCTCTGGTTATGCTGACAAACCTCTATCATCAGCTGCATGGCGTAAGTCTCAAACATAATGGGATATTTTTTGGACACATCCACCCTGTACAAAGCCTTTTAGATACTGGCCAGTGTATAAATACTTGCCACAATCTGGTGAATCAAGTGTCAGCTCCTATCGACATTGTAATTCATATCAAGTGACATTCTAGGGACTCCAGTTACTCTACAAATGTATTCTGGACAAGATAATTTCCCAAAGGGTTCCAATTGTCAGACTTTATTTGAATAATACAGTGTTTAGCACTGCTGCCTCACAGCACCACGGACCCGGGTTCTTGCCTTCGGCACTGCCTGCATGGAGTCTGCACATTCTCTCAGTGCCTGCATGGATTCTCTCTGGGTGCTCCAGTTTCCTTCCACAGTCAAAGATGTGCGGCTTAGGTAGATTGGCCATGCTTAGGTAAATTGGCCATGCTAAAATTGCCCCTTAGTGTCAAGGAGACTAGCCAGGGTAAATGCATAGGTTTATGAAGATGGGCCAGGGTGGGATTGCAGTCAGTGCAGACTTGAGGGGCTGAATGGCCTCCTTCCGTAGTATAGGATTCTATGATTTATTCACCCCACCTATCCCCATTGGAGACAAAGTGTCTGTCTTCAGTGCTCTTTTGTCTAGTTCATTGCCTCTTGAAGTGTTTCCCTCGTGACTGCAACATTGGAGGTGAATGGCTGCTGTGACTTGAGCTTCATGTGATCTGTAATCTCCAGAGTCTTGGGTTTGAGGCGGCCCAGAATGAGCTCGCAGCAGCTCAGTGCAGTTTGACTCCAGCGTGGGTGTTGTTTTAGTTGGTGAAGACATGAGGATTCAGATTTGCTGTCAACCTGCAAGATGGCAACATGCTCTTTTCTCATTTCCTGACTGCTGATCTGAGTTATCAGGCTCAGCTATCCCAATGATCTGTAAGAATGCTGACTTAAAAGCCTCCAAACAGCCATCGCTCATCAGAAAGAATGGGAACCTTGTTGTGTTGTTCTACATCTCTATTGGAGAATCTAGAATGAAGCCACACTTTTCACAAACTTCCTTTGAAAAATGCAAGCTCTCAGAGCAGTTACACTGTTAGATTTCCCTATCACTAAAGTGCCTGCAGGGAACATCAACCTCATAGTATTTAAACAACAGCAACCCATGTCCGTGTTTTTGAATATTTTCATTCTGTTAAATATACAGATAAATCATATTTATTTTTTCTTCATGAGTGGAAAATTCATTTCTTGGCAGAGAGTACTGTGTAGTTATCTGCAGTTACCATTACTCACTCAGCCACTTTAATAAAATAAATAAACATGACTTGTACGTAATTCAATGTAAAATCAACACAGAAAAACTTTTGACTTGTCCCCGAAGAATAATCTGCCTCACAAAAATGTTGTAGAAATACAAAACAGTAGGATATTGATACAATATACTTTGATACATTGTAAAGACCCTTTTCAGAATTAAATTTTATGGCTCAATATAAATCCAGTAAGAAACCTCACAACACCAGGTTAAAGTCCAACAGGTTTATTTGGCAACACTAGCTTTCAGAGTCTCAAGCTTCTTGTAAATTATGAATTTACAAGTTCATAAACTCAGTTTGCAAGATAATATTTGAAATGTGAGTCTTTGAATTATCTGTAAAGACTCGCATCCCACCCATTATATAACACAAGTTCTCACTCACCTGAAGAAAGAGCTTGATGCTCTGAAAACTAGTGCTGCCAAATAAACCTATTGGACTTTAACCTGGTGTTTCGAGATCTCTTACTGTGCTTATCCCTGTCCAACACTGGCATCTCCACACCAATATAAGTCTCCAGAAGGACTTTTTTACAGATCAGCCTTATTAAAAACAAACATCCTGGAATAGATTTTCTGTGAAGGGCTCTTTCATTCTCTTGGAAATCTGAGAGAAAAAGTATAAACAGCCATATCTTTGGAACTGTTACTGACCCTCCAACATAGTTATGCTGAAAGTCTGGAGAGGTCTAGAAATCCATTCTTCTTATATTTACCTTGTTTGTGAGAAGGTTCTATTTTGAAGATTGGATAGGATTCCAGTATATTTCTCACCACATCAATAAAACAGTGAGTTGGGCTAAAATTTCCAGTTCCTTTGCAAAATAACTTGGAGGCAGGTGGTGGTGTTGAGGAAGGGGGTTTGGGAGAGTGAGGAATACTGAGTCAGAAGATATTGGCCTGAAAACCTGTAATTGCTTACAGATTATCCAGATAGCAGGAGACGTTGCACATGGGCATTGCAGGACAATAATCAAGACAATTAATTTGCCAATTGAGAGGAATTTAATATGGAGTGAATTGAATACTGCAAATGGCACACAGGAACCACAGATCTTCATAGTCTTACCCAGCTAAAGGAGATGACAAGTATGTAGTAGCATTCTAGCATCGTCAAAATGGAACAAAAGGATTGATAAAGAGAAAATGGGAGGATTTTCCAGGTCCACTAGCCACTGGCAAGAATTGTGATGGCCTAGAGAATTGGATGTCAGGAAAAAAAATAGATTTGGCACACGATTCATTCTAATCGAATTACCAGTTTTGATGGCCCATTCATTAGCCTACCGCCATTCACCCGCCTCTCCAGTGGGAAATGCACCAGGTGGGCTTTGGTGCTCATAATAAGCAGCATGGGTCTGGCATGCTATATACATTGGCAGTGCCAACAGTTCCCTGCCCCTTGCCGTTTTGGCATGAACAATCTGACCTATGCCTTGGACTGAGGGGGTATCGAGGAGATATGTTCAGTGGCCATTTGCCCCTCTGATGTTGCTAGGCTGAGGTGGCACAATCTTTCAAGTATCCTGGGGATTGAACATAGAACATAGAACATAGAACATAGAACATAGAACACTACAGCACAAACAGGCCCTTCGGCCCACAAGTTGTGCCGAACACATCAAAACCTACCCAGCCATAGACCTATCTATAACCCCCAATCCCATTGGATCCCATATACTCATCCAGAAGTCTTTTAAAAGACCCCAGCGAGTTTGCCTCGACCACCACCGACGGCAGCCGATTCCATTCACTCACCACCCTCTGAGTGAAAAACTTTCCCCTAGCATCCCCTCTGTACTTGCTTCCCTGCACCTTAAATCTGTGCCCTCTCGTCGCGACCATTTCAGCCCTGGGAAATAGTCTCTGAGAGTCCACCCTATCTATTCCTCAAATCTATTGGATGGCCTTGGGATGGGAACAAAGGGGTTGACCTTGCTGGGATGGATGTGTCATGGCTGGACTGCTCTAACCCTGGCAGACCTGAAGATCACCCCAGACATGATGATTTCAGATATCCCTGTGATTAATATCTGCATTGCTGCCTGTTATCGGTATTCCATTCTCCACAGTTGTGCACTCAGTCCCAATGTATTCTCACAGCTTTGATTTGAAATCTCTGAGCCTTCCTGGCAAGTTGAAACCATTTAAAATCTTGTCTATTGCACTGAATGTAGAAATGTAGAAGATAGGAGGAGGAAGAGACCATTTGACCCTTTGTGTTTGCTCCGCCATTCCACATAACAGCCTAATCCTGCTTTCTCCCCATAATGTTTGATCCCATTTGCCCCAAATGCTATATTTAATCATCTTTTGAACACGTTCAAATACTTCCTGTGGTATTGAATTCCATCCATTCTTTGGATGGAGAAATGTCTCCTCACTTCCATCCTAAGTGGTCTGCCCCAAATCTTCAGACTGTGATCCCTGGTTCTAGACTCCCCCACCATCGGGAATATCCTCCCTGCATCTACCTTGTCTAGTCCTGTGGGAATTTTGTAAGTTTCAATGAGATCCTCTCTCATACATCTGAACTCCAGGAAAACAATCATAACCTGGTCAATCTGTCCTCATACATTACTCCTGCCATCCGCGTAAACCTTCGCTGTGCTCCCTCGAGATCAATAGCATCCTGACTTGGAAGAGGGAGTAAGTGGAGTGATCAGCAAGTTTGCAGACGATACAAAGATGGCTGGACTTGTGGATAGTGAGGAGCATTGTCAGGTGATGCAGCAGGACATAGATAGGCTGGTAGCTTGGGCAGATAGATGGCAGATGGAATTCAATCCTGATAAATGTGAGGTGATGCATTTCGGGAGAAAGAATGTAGGGGGGAGGTATATGATAAAGGGTAGACCTATTAAGAGTATAGAAACGCAGAGGACCTGGGGGTGCAGGTGAACAAGTCTCTGAAGGTGGCAGAGCAAGTGGAGAAGGTTGTGAAGAAAGCATATAGTATGCTAGCCTTTATAGGAAGGGGTATAGAGTACAAGAGTTGGCCTTTAATGTTGCAGGTGTATAAAACGCTGGTTAGACCTCATTTGGAATACTGTGTCCAGTTCTGGTCGCCTTACTACTGGAAGGATGTGGAGACTCTGGAGAGAGTGCAGAGGAGGTTTGCCAGGATGCTGCCTGGTATGGAAGGTCTGAGTTACAAGGAGAGATTAGGCAAATTGAGACTGTTTTCCTTAGAAAGATGTAGACTTAGAGGAGATCTGATAGAGGTGTACAAGATTTTGAAGGGGATAGATAGAGTAAACAGGGTTAAGATTTTTCCTAGGATGGACTTGAAGAGCACGAGGGGTCACGGGCTTAGGGTGAGGGGGGTAAGGTATAATTTGGATGCTAGAGGGATTTTTTCACAGAGAGGGTGGTGGGAGTATGGAATGCGCTGCCAAGTAAAGTGGTGGAGGCAGGTAGTCTGGAGTTATTTAAGCAATACTTAGATGGGCACATGAACAGAATGGGAATGGAGGGGTATAGAAAACTGATTTAAAATAAGGATCATGAGCCTTGGGAATCCCTAGGAAGTGTGTAAATAGATGATGATATTGATGTACTTGTTTTTATCCTACAGGTGCTTTGGTCCACCTTGTCGTCTAACAAAGGGCATACACGCGATGGGTTGTGAGAGGGCTGCTCTTGGATCTTTTTTGAGAGTATCCTAGTGCTTCACGTCGTTAGTGTACGCTTGACCTGGACCATCTGATGGGCAACACAACAGCTCAGTGACTATCGCTGTGCTGTGCAGATACATGGATTTGAGCCTGTGTCTGTAGGAGTTTGTGCATTCTCCCCATGCTTGCGTGGGTTTTCTCCGGGAGCTCTGGTTTCCTCCCACATCCCAAAGGTATGCTCTTAGGCTAATTGGCAAAACAAATTCTCCCTAAACTGTCTCAAATTTGGTTTTTAATCCATAGATCTATAAACATAGACAGGGATCGCAGATAGAGGTGGGAACATCGGGGTGGCGGCGCGGGCTCGTTGGGCCGAAGGGCCTGTTTCCCGTGCTGTTTTGTTCTTTGTTCTTTGTTCCTCAGAAAAGGAGACCAAAACTGCACACAATACTCTAGATGTGGCCTCAGGAAGGCCCTGTGTAATTGCAATAACAGATCCTAGCTCCTGTGCTCGAACCCTCTCACTATGAAGGCCATCATACAATTGTAGATGCAGATGTATTAGTTGATAAGTATATGGAAGAGAAGGGAATGGTTTAGTTTGGAGGGGCATTGCTTTTTATATTGGTCGGCGCAACATCGAAGGCCGAAGGGCCTGTTCTGTCTGTAATGTTCTATGTTCTATGTTCTATTTGTTTTCTTCACTGCCTGCTGCATCTGAATGGTTACCTTCAGTGACTGGTGCACAAGGACACCAAGGTCCTGTTGCACATTTCCTTCTCTCAATTTAAAGCCATTCAGGTTAAGTCATCTACCTTCTTGTTTTCACTTCCAAAGTGAACAACCTCACATTTATCCAAACTGTACTATATCTGCCATTGATTAGCCCACTCGCCCAACCTGTCCAGATCATGCTGAAGGATCTCTGTATTCTCGTTACAGTTCACCCTCCCATCCAACTTGGTATCATCTGCAAACTTTGTCACATTTTGTTCCCTCATCCAAATCATTAATATATATTGTGATTAACTGGGGTCCCAGCACTGATCCCTGTGGCACCCCACTAGTTACTGCCTGCCAATTTGAAAAGTATCCATTTATTCATACTCTTTGTTTCCTCTCTGTCAACTAGTTTTCTATCCATCTCAATACACTTCCCCCAATTCTATGCACTTTAGTCTTGTACAATAACCTCTTATGCAAGACTTTATCAAACACTTTCTGGAAATCCAGTTAACCACATCGATTGGCTCCCCCTGGTCAACTCCACTAGTTACATCTTCAAAGAATTCCAATAGATTTGTCAAACATGATTTCTCCTTCATAAATCCATGCTGACTCTGTCTGATCATGACATTGGTTTCTAAATGCTCTGCTATAAAGTTCTTGCAAATGGATTTGAAAATTTTCCCACTACCAATGTTAGGTTTACTGGTCTACAATTTTCCCTGTTTTCTCCCTACCTCCCTTTTTGAATATTGGAGTGACATTACCTACAGGGACTGTTTCAGAATCTACAGAATCCTGGAAGATGACCATCAATGCACCCACGATTTTGAGAGCCACAACCTTAAGTACTCTGGAATGCAGATCATCAGGCCCTAGGGATTTATCTGCTTCAATCCCATCAATTTTCCCAGCACCATTTCTCTACTAATATTGATCTCCCTCAGTTTTTGCCTCTCACAAAATCTTGCATTCTCCACCATTTCTGGTATCTGATTTGTGTTCTTTTTTATGAAGACAGAACCAAAGTATGTATTCAACTGTTCAGCCTTTGATCTCTATCAATTTCAAGATGCAGTACTTTCAAATAGATTTCAATTGACAGCTTATTGGATTTCTACTCAACTTCCAGTTGTCTGTGTAAATTTTAATTTTGCTTTGTACTTGAATGCATCTTACGTACCTTCATTTTTCATAACCTGAATACTTATATAGTCTTAAGAAGTGGTTTGAAAAAGAAAACATTAAGTCACTTGTTCCCTTTGAAGAAATCAGAGCTACCAATCAGGTTTTAGAGTTTGTGTAAGCATTGCAGTACCCCATCAGTCACTACCTGTCATTTGTAAAAAATACCCATTTATTCATTCTTTGTTTCCTGCCTGCTAATGAGCTGTCATCTATTTCAGTGCACTACTACTTATACCTTTGAAGAATTCCCATAGATTTATCAAGCATGATTTTCCTTGCATAAATCTATTCTGACCATCCAATCCTGCTGCTGTTTCCCAAGTGCTTTCTATTAAATCTTTTATCATGGCCTCAAGCATTTTCCTCATTCCTGACATCAGGCAAACTGGTCTATAATTCCATTTTTCTGTCACCTCCCCTTTTAAATAATGGGGGAGATGGGTAAAAACTGGACAGATTACATAAGGGCAGGAATTATTTGCTAGAGTATTTGGTGAGGGTTTGAACTAAAATGGCAGGGTGATGCGCTCCTACGCAAGAAGTCAAGAGTTGGGTGAAAAGAGTTGGGCGGACTTTAAAAGGCGTTCGATAAGGTTCCCCATGGAAGGCTTCTGCAGAAAATGCAGATGTATGGTATCGAGGGTGATTTAGCTAATTAGATTAGGAATTGGCTAGCTGATAGAAGACAGAGGGTGGTGGTTGATGGGAATTATTCATCGTGGAGTTCGGTTACAAGTGGCGTACCTCAGGGATCTGTTTTGGGGCCTCTGCTGTTTGTAATTTTTATAAATGATCTGGTCGAGGGTATAGAAGGATGGATTACTAAATTTGCTGACGACACCAAGGTTGGAGGAGTGGTAGATAGTGAAGAGGGGTGTTATAGTTTGCAGAGAGACTTAGACAAGTTGCAGAGCTGGCCCGAGAGGTGGCAAATGGAGTTTAATGCGGAAAAGTGTGAGGTAATTCACTTTGGCAGAAATAACAAATGTATAGGTATAGGGCTAATGGTAGGACTCTTAATAGTGTTGACGAACAGAGGGATCTCGGTGTATATGTGCATAGATCCCTGAAAGTTGGCACTCAGGTTGATAAGGTTGTTAAGAAGGCATACGGAGTCTTAGAACATAGAACAATATAGCACAAACAAGCCCTTCGGCCCAGTATTTGGCCCAAGACTAAAAGCCAGTCTTGGTAGGGGGATTGAATTTCGGAGCCGCAACGTCATGTTGCAAGTGTACAAAACTCTGGTGTGGCCGCAATTGGAGTATTGTGTACAGTTCTGGTCGCCACATTATAGGAAAGATGTGGAGGCATTGGAGAGGGTGCAGAGGAGGTTTACCAGGATGTTGCCTGGTATGGAGGGAAGGTCTTATGACGAAAGGCTGAGGGATTTGAGGTTATTTTCATTGAAGAGAAGGCGGCTAAGAGGTGACCTTATTGAGGCATATAAGATGATCAGAGGATTAGACAGGGTGGACAGTGATAGCATTTTTCCTCGGATGGAGAAGGATAGCACGAGGGAACATAGCTTTAAATTAAGGGGTGGTAGTTATAGGACGGATGTCAGAGGTAGGTTCTTTACCCAGAGGGTGGTAAGGGTGTGGAATGCTCTGCCTGCAGCAGTTGTAGATGTGTCAAGTTTGGGGGCGTTTAAGTGGTCAGTGGATAGGTTATGGATGAAAAGGGAATGGTTTAGGTTAGAGGGTCATTGCTTTTTCTCCATTGGTCGACGCAACATCGAGGGCCGAAGGGCCTGTTCTGTGCTGTAATGTTCTATGTTCTATGAAAAGTCATATAGGGGATAAGAAAAGTGATGAGTAGAGAAAAAAAGGACCAGAATCAAACAGGGCTAAAATGAACAATAATGGGAATTGCACAAGGAATGTTAAAAAGACAAGTCTTAAGACTTTGTACCTTAATGCGTGGAACATTTGCAATAAAGTGGATGAATTAATCATGCAAATAAACATGAAAAAATATCTTTAACCAGAATACTATCTCTGTGAGTCTTTACTTTAGTTGAGTAATTAAGTGAGAGCTGGCTTAATATCTTATCCTTTGAAAAAAGCTCCAAGATGATGAGGGATGAGAATTGAATATCCAGGGATATTCAATATTTAGGAAGAACAAGCAAAAAGAAAAGGAGATAGAACATAGAACATAGAACATTACAGCACAGAACAGGCCCTTCGGCCTTCGATGTTGCGCCGACCAATATAAAAAGCAATGCCCCTCCAAACTAAACCATTCCCTTCTCTTCCATATACTTATCAACTAACCTCTTAAACGCCACCAAACTTGGCGCATCTACAACTGCTGCAGGCAGGGCATTCCACTCCCGAACCACCCTTTGGGTAAAGAACCTACCTCTGATATCCGTCCTATAACTATCACCCCTTAATTTAAAGCTGTGTCCCCTCGTGCTAGCTTTCTCCATCCTAGGAAAAAGGCTATCACTGTCCACCCTATCTAAACCTCTAATCATCTTATATGTTTCGATAAGGTCCCCTCTTAGCCGCCTCCTTTCTAACGAAAACAACCTCAAATCCCTCAGCCTCTCTTCATAAGACCTGCCCTCCATACCAGGCAACATCCTGGTAAACCTCCTCTGTACCCTCTCCAATGCCTCCACATCTTTCTTATAATGTGGGGACCAGAACTGCACACAATACTCCAAGTGCGGCCGCACTAGAGTTTTGTACAGTTGCAACATGACGTTGCGGCTCCGAAATTCAATCCCCCTACCAATAAAAGCTAAGACTCCATATGCCTTCTTAACAACCTTATCGACTTGACTGCCTACTTTCAGGGATCTATGCACATATACACCAAGATCCCTCTGTTCATCAACACTATTAAGAATCCTACCATTAGCCCTATACTCTACACATTTATTATTCCTGCCAAAGTGCATTACCTCACACTTTTCCACATTAAACTCCATTTGCCACCTCTCGGCCCAGCTCTGCAACTTGTCCAAGTCTCTCTGCAAACTATAACACCCCTCTTCACTATCTACCACTCCACCGACTTTAGTGTCATCTGCAAATTTACTAATCCATCCTTCAATACCCTCATCCAGATCATTTATAAAAATTACAAACAGCAGGGGCCCCAAAACAGACCCCTGAGGTACACCACTTGTCACCGAACTCCACGATGAATATCTCCCATCAACCACCACCCTCTGTCTTCTATCTGCTAGCCAATTCCTAATCCAATTAGCTAAATCACCCTCTATCCCATACATCTGCATTTTCTGCAGAAGTCTTCCATGGGCCACCTTATCAAACGCCTTACTAAAGTCCATATATACCACATCAACCGCCTTACCCCCATCCACCTCTTTAGTCACTTTTTCAAAAAACTCAATGAGGTTAGTAAGGCACGACCTACCCTTCACAAAACCATGCTGACTATCCCCAATCAATTCATTCCTCTCTAAATAACTATAAATCCAATCCCTAATTATTCTCTCCAATACTTTGCCCATAGATAGAGTTGCATTGCTAATTAAAGAAGAAATTAATGCAATAATGAGGAAGTATTAGCTTTGACAGTGTGGAATCTATATGGATTGGGCTGTGTAGGAGTTTTTCAGAGATCTAAGTGCTGGCTTTTATTCAGGAGATTTCTCTTTATTAAATACAGCTTAGCAAATACAAAAAACACATGGAGACAGTAAATTCTACTTAAAAGTGTATTTTATTGACACAGACCTGCTCTCCATGTGTAGGAGAGCAATTTGGGAACAGTCCAAATTACTCTAAATTACATTGTCAAGATGCACTGTAGTCATACATTTTCAGAAATCATCTGCCTGCCTACTTTGTCCATTTTAACCTGATGGACCAATCATGTTGGTAATAATTATTTACTGTGGAAAATGCATGTCTTTGCAGGGCTAGAGAAAAGGAGTTGGCTTAGATAGAGTGTTCTTTTGCAGAGTTAGTACAGATTCAATGGGCTGAATGGTCTTTTTCTGCCTTGTACAGATTCTATGATTATCATATTGTCATGCATGGAGCTGCTTCCACATACAGGATGTTTCTGGAATGTTCTTTCTCAATCTGTTACCATGTAATTCAATATCTCGTATTGTAATTTTAGCCCCACATTAACCTTTGCTCTGTCAAGCACCTTTTCATTACAATAGCATGCAGACATATAATACAACACTTTGCTTTGCCAGCCAGGCTACTGTCCACCCACCGCTGGGGAAGAAGACCATCCACCTTATTCTCATAGCCAAGAGGAGAGCCTGAAGACAATCTTTGCTCAATTGTGCGGCCATCTTCCTTCTGCCATTGTCTCTGCTAATTACCTTCCTTTGTCCATGTTTTCAGGTTAATCTCCATTCCATTTAGTGTTGGCAGCCCATTAGCTATGGCACCAGGAGCTGCCACATCAACACCTGATGCAGCTCCACTTTCCCCCATCCCACCTCTACTTCCTTTGTGGACAATTCCTGGGCCTCCTGAAGGATAATTGGCCAGCCACTAGATAATTAGAAGTGACCAACTGAGTCCAGGCCTAGCTGCCAAATCGGGACAATATTTTTCTATGTAAAGCAATACTTTTGCCTTATTTACAAGTTTATCAAAACTTCTATTAACCAATAAGAACAGCAGAAATTCCTCCTGCTAAATGATTGGGAGATAACAACAATCTTTGGATTGTGGGAGAAAACCAGAGAACTTGGGAGAAAACCTATGCAAACACAGGGAGAATGTGCAAACCCCACACACTCACCCGAGGCTGGATTTGAACCTAGGTCCCGGGTGCTGTGAGACAGCAGTGCTAACCACTGTGCCATCGTGCTGCCTTTCTGGGATTTTCTGTTTTGATCATGTTAGATGGGAGCTATACAAGAAGTAAAAATCTAGGTAGTTTCCCTGCCTTGAAGGCAGAAGCTTTCAGCCTTAAGCCTCAGTCCCGGACTTGATTGCCTTGGAAGGTGTGTTTATAGGACAGTCAAACAGGTTATCTACTAGTCTACAAATCTTTCAACATCTTATGGCAGGGAGGTAAGAGGAAGAGAGTTGCCTCACCAGCTAAACTTAATGCAAAATGGCATCCCTCAAGCTGTCACCTCTGATTCAGGAAAAATAAACCAAGAAAATGGGTATAAGCATGAGCTCTATCTGTCCTATTTGCCTCTAAGCATGGAAAGGGAAATAGATATGAGAAGTGATCAATGTTAGGCTGTGCTTTTCTTACATATGCAGAAAATCCATTTCCATCTTTGAGAAACTTGAAAGAACACAAACAAAAAATTTAACACCGGAGTTTCTTTGTGCCTGTTAAACACTGACTTTTAACTTAGCCCTGGAAAACTGGAAAAAATTTTACCTGTGGGGAGAATCACCTATGGCTAAACAGAAAGTTTTGCAGTGACTGTCACACTGATAGTGTAGTGATAATGCCATTTCTGAATTGGAAAATTGGGAATGCAAGTCCCATTCCAGAGATGTGTAGGCAAAGTCTTGACCGCCAAAACAGTGCAGAATTAAAGGAATATCTGATGAGAAACTGAGATGCCTTTCTGATGAGAAACTGAACTGGAGCCATTTTTGGTAAATTAAACAATCCTACACACATCTTTGGAGAATAGTTGGGAGGTTTTCCCTGGTGTCCTGACATAATATTAATCCTTCAACAACACCATTAAAAAACAGATTATCTGATCATTATCACACTGTTGTTGATCAGCCCTTGCTGTGCTCAACTCATCTGCTGCATTGCCTACGTATCAAAGTAAAAATTAGTGCATGTTTTTCTTTGGTACACAAAAAAATAAGTTTGAACATTTTGAATTGTTTTGAGTCTGGACCATTAATTCTAAAATGTTTGCCAACTTTCTTATTCCAGTTGGTCATGGGTTGTTTCCAACTTTGGATTTGAGGCATAAATCATGCATTGGACATTCAATTGAAAGTTACAAGTGACTTTCCAGTGATTGATTCAGATAAAATTATGCACAGTATGTGCCAAAATTTCAGACATCCATTGAGAAAGGGTGAGCCTCTCGTCAGAACGATAGGATTGGATTGTTTGGAAGCCATCGTTTCCACCCACTTGCTGAAAGGTCAAGGAGGAGTCCACCCACAATACCTATGACTTTTCTGCAGCAACTTAGTACTGGGTGAAGCATTTTGGAACCTCCCCCATCAATTATCACTATCTTCCATGCATTTTCCATGATGAGTGTGGCTCTGATACAGTTAGATTGTATTCATGCTTCTTGATAGCCTTCACAACCTGAGAGTTCAGCTGTTCTCAGTAGTAGGTTTTCGTGTTCCTGTTCAGCCCCTGATCCATTGGCTGGAACTTGGCCATAGTGTTGGGTAAATTCCACTCTTGAAGCCAGCAGTGTCAAGGTTCACAGGCTAACTGTCTGTAATGATGACTATCTTTTTTTACTGATATGTTTTGTCCACTTTCCTAACCCATGTCTTAAATGTTTAAGATAATGCAGATGGTTTTATTAGCCTCATATTGAGTGGATATTGTCTTGACATTCACAAAGCAACACAGCTTCTCGAACTTGGTATCATCCATGTTGGCGTATCTCAATGATACGCTCCTTACTCTGCTTTTCACCACAATATGTTTTGCCCTCAAATATCAACGAACTCTGGCAAAAGATGATAAAACAGTATGGTTTCATTTGTGTTAAAAATGTTTTTTGATGCATATTCATTTGAGATGTGGACAAAACCATTTTGGAGCCAGTCATCTGTCATAGCTGCCATCATCGTTGCACCTTCGCCATTTACTGCATGGAAGACGATGTCATGCCTTGTCTTAAATTTGCACAGTCATCCACTGATATGGGTAAATTTCATGTAGCCCAGCTTCTTTACCAGGAAAACTCCCTTTTCCAGCAGGATTGTACCAGTGATGGGAACTTTTTCTCTTTGGGCTGCGTTGAACCACATTGACAAAAGCTGCTTCAAAGTCAGGTTAGGCAGCCATTCTCATCCACTTTCATACTGTAGAGAATACCCATTTATCCAACTGTTCCACGGTGTTTGTCTCCTGGAACATAATGGTGGACAAATTTGATGATAGCATCTCCTACTTCTCACGACATCCCTTCATACTTCACGCCACAGTTTTCCACTTTCTGTGTCAACTTCACCCTCTTTTACATCAATGACATGTTTAACTTTCTCTCAGATTTAGCCATATATGTAGGTTTAGCATATCCTTTCACAAGGAGGTCTCAATGTCAAATAACAGCTTCCTCAGCAGTCCATAATTTTGTACTCGTGTGTGATCTTACTCCACATTGATGTAGTCAGTTGACAAACTTGGACATGTTTAATTAATTCAAAGTTACCAGTCATTGTGTGAACAATTAATAAAGAATATTTATTAACTTAAAAAAAAACACATGACAAGAAGGACACTACAACTCTTAAGTACACTGATATCTGTACACATACAATTCTTCAGGAAACAAACTCATGTATCCCAAACTACCTATGTTACCTGAATTCTTTTTCCCTAACAACATCCAATATTAAATAATTCTTATGAACTAAGTCCAGCAAATAACTACCGCACACAGTTTAAATCTGGGATGGTGGTTTCAGGCAACTCATTGATCAGAGTCTTCATTCTGGTCTGTGGACAGTTAAAGCTTTGAAATTCCCTGGTCACTTTTATCTCCATGTCTCCTAAACACCTGGTAGCAATCTCTCTATCCCCATCCTATTTATGTATTTGTCAAGATACCCCTTAAAAGTCACTATTGTATCTGCTTCCATTATCTCCTCTGGCAATGAGTTCCAGGCAACTACCACTACACTGTATAAAAAATCTGCCTCGTACATCTCCTTTAAACCTTGTCCCTCATACCTTAAACCTGTATCCTCCAGTAATTAACTCTCCTATCCTAGGACAAAGCTTCTGACTATCCACTCTGTCCAAGCCTCTCATCATCTTGTAGACTTCTATCAGGTCACTCCTCAACCTCCATCGTTCCAGTGAGAACAAACCAAGTTTCTCCAACCTCTCCTCTTGGCTAATGCTCTCCATACAAGGCAACATCCTGGTAAATATTTTCTGTACCCTTTCCAAAGCTTCTACATCCTTCTGTTAGTGTGGCGACCAGAATTGAACACTATATTCCAAGTGTAGCCTAACCAAGGTTCTATAAAGCTGCTACATGACTTGTCAATTTTTAATCTCAATGCCCCGGCTAATGAAGGCAAACATGCTGTATGCCTTCTTGACTATCTTCTCCACCTGCATTGCCACTTTCAGTGACCTGTCTACCTGTATAACCCATATCCCTTTGTCTATCAATACTCTTAAGTGTTCTGCTATTTACTGTATATTTCCTATCTGTGTTAGACCTTCTCAGGTGCATTACCTCACATTTGTCCAGATTAAACTCCGTCTGCCTCCTCTGCGTCCAGTCTCCAACCAATCTATACCCTGTTGTATCCTCTGATGGTCCTCTTTGCTATCAACAAATCCACCAATCATTGTGTCATCTGCAAACTTACTAATCAGACCAGTTACATTTTCCTCCAAATCATTTATATATATTACAAATAACAAATATCCCAGCACTGATCCCTGAGGAATGCCACTTGTCACAGCCCTCCATTCAGAAATGCACCTGTCCACTGCTACCTTCTTTGACCAAGCCAGTTTTGTATCCATCTTGCCACCTCACTTCTGATCCCATGTGACATCACCTTCTGCATTAGTCTCCATGAATGGCCTTGTCAAAGACCTTACTGAAGTCCATGTTAACAACGTCCATTGCCCTACCCTTGTTAATCATCTTTGTCACTTTCTCAAAGAACTCGATTAAATTAGTGAGATACGATTTCCCCTTCACAAAACTATATTGCCCCTCATTAATATGTCAACTTATTTCCAAGTGGGAATAAATCCTGTCTTGAAGAATCATCTCCAACAATTTCCCTACCACTGATTTCAGGCTCACCAGCCTGTAATTAGCTGGATTATTCTTCCTACTATTTAAACAATGGAACAACATTGGCTATTCTCCAATCCTCTGGGATACAAAGATTTCTCTCAAGGCCCCAGCAATTTCCCCCCTTGCCTCAGTATACTATGGTATATCCTAATAGGCCCTGGGGACTTGCCTTTCTTAATGTTTCTCAAGAACCCCAATACCTCCTTTTTGATTTCAAAATGACTCAGACTATCTACACGTCCTTTCCCAGACTCATCATCCACCAAGTCCTTCTCTTTTGTGAATGCTGAAACAAAATACTCATTTAATACCTCACCCATTTCCTCTGGTTCCACACATAGATTCCCTCCCTTGTCTTTGAGTGGGCCAACTCTCTCCCTGGCTACCCTCTTGCTCTTTATATAAGTATAAAAAGCCTTGGGATTTTCCTTAATCCTCCTGGCAAATGCTTTTACATGACCCTTTTTAGTCCTCCTTACTTCTTGCTTAAGTTTCTGTCTACTTTCCTTGTATTCCACACTAGCTTCATATGTTCCCAGCATCCTAGCTTTGACAAATGCTTCCTTTTTCTCTTTGACTCGGCTCACATTATCTCTCGTTATTCAAGGTTCCCAAAACTTGCCATACTTATTTTCATCTTTAGAGGGATGTGCCGGTCCTGAATCCCTATCAACTTGTACTTGAAAGCCTCCCGCATATCAGACGTTGATTTGCCCTCAAACATTTGCTTGCAATCTACAATCTTCAGTTTCTGCCTAATGTTGTTAATTAACCTTCCCCTAATTTAGCACCTTAACTTGAGGACTATACTTACCTTTATCCATCAGTACCTTAAAGCTTATTGAATTGTGGTCACTGTTCCAATGTAGTCCTAGTTGGACTATCCACATACTGTTTCAGGAAGCCCTCCTGGATGCCCCTTACAAATTCTGTCCCATCCATGCCCCTAGCACTAAGTCCAGTCAATATAGGGAAATTAAAATTTCCCACCACAACAACCCAGTCACTTCAAAATCTGCTGACATATCTGTTCCTCTATCTCCCACTGGTAGTTAGGTGGCCTATAGTAAACCCCCCACACAGTGACTATTGCCTTCCTATTCCTGAGCTCTATCCATATTATCTCGCTGTATGAGTCCTCCGAGGTCTCCTCCTGGAGTACAGCCGTGATATCCTTTTTAATCAGTAGTGAATCTCTCCCACTCCTTTTACATCCCCCTCAAACCATCTGAAACATCTGTGTCCTGGAATGTTAAACTGCCAATCCTGCCCTTCCCTTAACCAAGTCTCTGTAATGGCAACAACATTGTAGTTCCTAATAGTAATCCAAGCTCTAAGTTCATCTGCCTTACCTGTTAAACTTCTCGCATTGAAACAAATCACTTGGGTCCACCAGACCCTCTTTGATTAGCAAACACACGCTGCCTGCTGTTTTTCTGAGTCTTACTGTCCCTACTTTCTGGTTTCCCTTCAACTAATTCACCTTGGCTTTGGTTCCCACCCCCCTGCCAAACTGATTTAAATCCTCTCATGTGACACTAGCAAATCTTCTGGCCAGAATATTTATGCCCTTCCAGTTTAGGTGCAATGTGTCTTTCTTATAGAGGTCCCATCTGCTCGTGAAGAGAGCCCAATGGTCCAGATATCTGAACCCTCCCTCCTACACAAGCTGTTTAGCCATGTCTTGAGCTGCAATATCTGCCTATTCCTAGTCTCACTAGCATGTGGCACAGGGTGTAATCCTGAGATTACAACCTAGATGTCCTGGTTTTTAACTTTCCACCCAACTCTCTAAACTGCTGCTGTAGGACCTCATTACTCTTGTCATTAGTGCCAATATGTATCTCAATCTGTGGCTGTGCATCCGTAACCAGCACCCATGTTGCAATTCCCGCTGTGAAGGCTAATGAATGACAGGATGCCATTCAATATTTTGTCCAACCTGCTAATGATATATCAATAAGGGGTTTTACATATTATTAGGTTGCCATCTACTTTGGGTGGGATTAAGGCCAGCACGACTGGTCAGGCAAATCTGAAATGCTTTGCCATCTGGTGGGAATCCCATTTTAGGCACAACGCCAAAATCAGCAGGTAATCTGAATTATCACCAATAGTTAATGGGGCTGGTGAATTTCACCCCCACCCCTTCATATCTGCCAGTGCTGTAGTTCTGATTGTTACATATTTAACTGGTTGCATGATTGCTTAAAGGCTGATCACATGATTTGATGGTGATGTTATTAGGGTAGTTCAGTGGCTTCTGTTTGGTTTCATTTTCTACACTGTACAGATAGCATCTCCTACAAAAGACCTTGCTATTGCTAATTTTATGCAAACAACATTTTTTTTTGTTTAAACCTACAGTCCCCAACGTAATTAAGATATTACAAAAAGAAAATTGGTGGTGAGTTAGGATTTTGTCTACAGAGAACATCGAGTAAAGATCCTAAATAAAAAACATTGCATGACCTCACACTTTGAATATTAGAAGGTTGTGGAAAATTAACAACAGAATTAAAGATTGAATTGCCAGTAGAGGAAAATCAAATAAGAAAAGAGAAAAAAATAAGTATTGCGTTTCTTACTGAAAAAAAAATTGGTAGATTCCTCTAAATTACAGAGTCATGAACAGGTTGCAGTGTGTAATAGCAGAGTAAGAGACACTAATAAATTGACAAAGAATGGAAGCTTTGTGTGTGTTTTTAAAAGAGGCTTTTTTTCTCGATCAAAAAAGGGTGAGATTTCTAGCAGTATCTGGCATATTTGCAAAGAGAAGGAATACTTTGCTGTATGGCTGGAGCTATTTGAAGGAAAAAAACAAGTCAACAGTCTCCAGTGTAAAAAGGGCAGTACTGGGAAGACTGAGCAAAAAACAACTGAGCAGACTCGAGTTCCTAGTGCCTGCAGTTAGGAGCCATGAGTCCTTTTAATGAAGAAAGTGAATCATGAAAGTCCTATGCAGAGCTTTTTCAGTACTTTGTACTATTGAATAAAATTGCAGTTAAGTTGTTTGGACTAACGTTTCTCAGTACAATAGGAAATAAAACTTTTCAAAACTATGTATGAGCTTAAAAATGGATTTTGCGCCTGGTGCTAAATGGTTTCCTGTGATCTTCCTGGTTCCCTTCTGCTGGTGCAAGCAGGATCTTGCCCTGAAAGGGCATGAGACTCATTAGCATGCAATTGACTTGACTAGTGAGTTTGGCATGCAATTATCCCTTTTCTAGAATGTTCCCTCTTTCCCAGCAGAAAGTTACACAGTCTCAAATCATTACTGGTCCATTGAAGAGTGGTCCATTTGCCATGGATTGTGAAGAAATGAATACCGCTTAGTATTAAACTCCAGCGTGCAAAAGGGCACATCAGCAGCTGCCATGGTGTGGGAAGGGCGATCTTCAAGGGTGCAGTGGTCTGGAGGGACTTAGGCTGGGACAGAGAACCTCAGGTCACCGCTGGGTTGGAGCTTGTATGGGGAGTATTCTCACTGGCTGCTGAGAGGCTCTTGAGGGACTGTTGATGATGCTAGTTGTAAACGCTGCTAATGTTGCATTGGTGTCCCTGTTTTATAGGATCGCTTGTTGATTTTTGACATTCTATCCCAATCTCCACAACAGTTACAAACACAGGCCAAGCTCAGAAGTCAGTAAAGTCGGGGAAATAGCTGGGATTGCCCACCTGGCAGTGCCAAGGTGCTGGAGGCAGTGCCGAGGGAGCTGGGGCATGGGGTTCCAAGAAGGGTCTGGATATTAAAGGTGGTGGGAGGGGGCCAACATATAGGGGGTCCCTTTGGGAGGTCCCAAATTCCCCATGCCAGTGGAGGGGGGTGGGGAAATATCCCTTCAATGAGGGGAATTTGGATAGAACATAGAACATAGAACATTACAGCGCAGAACAGGCCCTTCGGCCTTCAATGTTGCGTCGACCAATTAAGAAAAAGCAATGACCCTCTAACCTAAACCATTCCCTTTTCATCCATAAACCTATCCACAGACCTCTTAAACGCCCCCAAACTTGGCGCATCTACAACTGCAGCAGGCAGGGCATTCCATACCCTTACCACCCTCTGGGTAAAGAACCTACCTCTGACATCCGTCCTATAACTACCACCCCTTAATTTAAAGCTATGTCCCCTCGTGCTAGCTTTCTCCATCCTAGGAAAAAGGCTATCACTGTCCACCCTATCTAAACCTCTAATCATCTTATATGTTTCGATAAGGTCTCCTCTTAGCCGCCTCCTTTCTAACGAAAACAACCTCAAATCCCTCAGCCTCTCCTCATAAGACCTGCCCTCCATACCAGGCAACATCCTGGTAAACCTCCTCTGTACCCTCTCCAATGCCTCCACATCTTTCTTATAATGTGGGGACCAGAACTGTACACAATACTCCAAGTGCTGCCGCACTAGAGTTTTGTACAGTTGCAACATGATGTTGCGGCTCCGAAATTCAATCCCCCTACCAATAAAAGCTTAGACTCCATATGCCTTCTTAACAACCTTATCGACTTGATTGCCAATTTTCAGGGATCTATGCACATATACACGAAGATCCCTCTGTTCTTCAATGGATGGAGGGGGTGTCCCTGAAGTCTATGGGGAGAATGAGGGTATTCTCAATTTCAATTTGGGATTGGGGCACTCGATCTCTGTGCAGTCGAGCTTGCCGGCATATTTAGGTCCAACTGTAAGTCAGAAAATTCTGGCCTTAGTTATTTTTTAGGAAAATTCCACCCAAAATGTCTCAAAGTGTTTTACGACCAATGAATGATTTCTTGAAGTGCAGTCACTGTTGCAATGAAGGAAATACAAAGAACAAAGAACGAAACAGCACGGGAAAAAACCTTTCAGCCCAACGAGCCCGTACCGCCACCCCGATGTTCCCATTTCTACCCATGATCCCTGTCATCCCTGTTTATGTTTATAGATCTATGGATTAGAACTAAATTTGAGACAATTTAGGGAAAATTTGTTCTGCCAATCAGCCTAAGAGCACATCTTTGGGATGTGGGAGAAAACCGGAACATCCGGAGAAAACCCACGCAAGCACGGGGAGAATGCACAAACTCCCACAGACACAGGTCCAAATCCATGTACCTGCACAGCACAGCGATAGTCACTGAGCTGTCGTGTTGCCCATCAAATGGTCCAGGTCAAACGTACACTAACGACGTGAATCACTAGGATACTCTCAAAAAAAAATCCAAGAGCAGCCCTCTCACAACCCATCACGTGTATGCCCCTCGTTAGACAACAAGGCGGACCAAAGCACCCGTAGGATAAAATAAATACATCAATAGTACAGCTGCTGATTTTCACACAGCAGTTCTATAGGTAACAACATGATAATGACCTGGTAATCTGTTTTATAGTGTTGACTGAGCAACAAATATTGGCCAGCCCACGAGGAATATCTTGACTCTTCTTCAATATAGTGTCACGTATATTTTACACTATGAGGAGGGAGAGGGGCGTTTCACCTTATCTGAAAGATGGCACTTCTGACAATGCTGCACTCCCTCAGTACTACACCAGAGTGTCAGTTTTGCTTTGTGTAGTCAAACCCTGGTGTGAGACATGAACATTGAAACCTATAACTTATGGTGGGCTCAAGGGATACCTCCTATTACTGTGGCTCATAACACCCTGCTGCAGTTCTACCATGCTCAAGCAACACTGATATATTCTATCATGGGATCATAATTAATTCCATAGCATGCCAAAGAAGCTACTCAGGTTTCTCACCCAGTTGGACAGTCCAGATTTAATAAAGTGGGCTTGAGAAAAAGGAAAAGCACTGAAAGCAGGAGGACTGCTTACACCTCAGTCATTCTTCCTACTCTGAAATATTATAAAAAACTCTTCTGTTTGACAGTCCTTATTACAACCTTCATCATTCCCTTCATGTATTAAAGAACAGTCAAAATCATTCAGATAACCTCTATATCAATACTAACAGTTTTGACTCAGAAGTTATTACTAGAGCACACTGCAGACCAAAGTGTCAAATGTGATAATGGTGATTAATGGCAAATATAATTGCCTTTCATTTATTGTTCACCCAAATGATTAACTCTTTATGCTTTCCTCAAACAAATGCTTCGCACTTTTATGTAGCATTCCCTGAGAGCTGCACACATTTTAGCAGAAGCAGGGCAGCAGAGTGGCAGAATGGTTAGCACTGCTACCTCGCACCACCAGACACTCAAGTTCAATTCCGGTCTTGGGTCACTGTCTGTGTGAAGTTTGCACATTCTCCCTGTGTCTGCGTGGGTTTTCTCTGAGTGCTCCAGTTTTCTCCTGCAACCCAAAGATGTGCAGGTTAGGTTGATTGGCCATGTTAAATTAACCCTTATATCAGGGGATTAGCAGGGTAAATATGTGGGGATTATAGGAATAGCACCTAATTGGGATTGTGGTTGGTGCAGACACAGTGGGCCGAATGGCCTCCTTCTGCACTATGGAGATTCTAAGCATATGAGGGAGAAGGGAATAGAAGGTTGATAGAGTTAGATAAGAAAGGATGGGAGGAGGCTGACATGAGGGTTGTTGTGCCATATAGCCTGTTTATGATCTCTATGTTCTATGTAATTCTATGAAATATTGAGATAGCTGAGATGCTTCAATGAGTTGTGGGTGCTCAAACCTGTGGGTGTCTGGATGCAGACTGCAGCTACTGGGCTTTTACAGAGACAATCTGACTTCCTGGAACTATGGTGGGTGGTTGAAGGTGTCATAAAGAAACATGTGTGCTGACGACTAAAATGAATCCCTTGACTGGCTCTAGTCCTGCAGAAATGGGTTTCATTACTCTCACTGACCTTTGGAAGAGCAGATTGCAGAAGGTGAGTCACCCCTTGAAGGCTCCTATTTATTGAGTTCATCAATCTGTTCAAAGTGGACATTAGTCTCCTCAGTGGAGCCCAGCGGCTGTTTGACTTTTATTTAAATTTACAAAGACTGGGGACTCCAGTTGTGAGAGACTGACTACCATGCATCTCCTAAATCTCCTCCCTCAGTGTTTACCACTGGGAAAACTCTCCCCAAAGAAATCCACAATTAAATTCCCAATTGTCTTGTTTTGGTTCCTGTATTCACCATTCCATATTTCAGCTATTAATCTGCTTAATCACACCCACATCTCTCCATTTAATGCCCTTGTTCCATTAAAGCTTTCACCTTGATCATTCCGCTGATACAAACTTCACATATGTTCCCTTACACTTTACACTTGAACAAATGTTGAAGGCAAATGACCTAACTTGCTTAATGTGGAATACAAAGATGAACTTCACCTCCACTCCTCCATGACAAAACCCCCATCCACTGCCCTTTCCACCCTCACCTCCAACAATCAGTTTGAGGAGCTCGTAGACTTCTTCACCATGAACATTCAGACCATTGGATCAGCTGCCTCTGTTGGTTTTCTTTTTTCCTAGCCCAATAATCAAATTTCCCATTGGATTCAACTTACCAGTTCTGTCTTCTTTTACACCCCCTTCACCTTGTCTGTACAAACAACTTTATTCCCCCTCAATGATATTTTCATTAAACTGCTGAGCATCTAACTTAGTTTATTGATCTCCATGATAGCTAATAATGTTAATAGTTCTGGCTCTTCAGGTAACTGCCCCTCAATCCTTCAAATCTGCTGTCATCCTGCCCTTCTTTGAGAAAAAAATCCTTGGCTGTTCTGTTGTTTGAAAATATTGCTCGATGTCCAACCTTCCTCTCCTTTTCAAAGTCCTTCAGCATCTGCTTGCCTTCAAAATGTTTGCCAGTCTTTGCACAAGTCCATTATCAGTGGTTAGCATTGCTGCCTCACAGCTCCAGGGACCTTGGTTGTTTCTTGCCTTGGATGACTGTCTATCTGGAGTTTGCATGTTCTCCCCATGTCTGCATGCGTTTCCTCCAGATGCTCTAGTTCCACAGTCCAAAGATATGCAGGTTAGGCCATGATAAAATTGCCCCTTAGATATATGGATTAACCATGGAAAAAATGTGTTGTTACAGGGATAGAACAGGGAGAGGGCTTAGGTAATATACTCTGCAGAGAATCTGGGCAGAGCTGTTAGGCTGAATGGCTTCTTCAATAAAAGAAACAAGATGACAGTTCACAAGATTTGACTGTAGTAGTGTAATCAATTTTATTCTTCCCAATCTGCCTGATCCCTTTCACAGCATTAACCACATTATCTTTCTTCTCCCATTTTGTCCAATTGAGTGACATTGTCTTCATCTCATTTATTTCTTGTCTATCCAGTCTCCTCTTGTACCATTACTCTGGAGATTTGCAAGGATCTATTCTTGAACCCACCTCCTATTTGTTATCAACATACTGTTTCTCAGCAACATCATCCAAAAACAGATTCTGCATGTACGCTGATAATAAGCAGCTCTACCGCATCACCACCTCTCACAATTCCTGAATTGTTTTTAATGTGCCATGCTGTTTATCTGATATTTGTATTGGTTGACAGAAATTTTCTTCAATTGAGTATGAGGAAGACTGTATAGAAGGGCTTTAGTTCCTGGCACCCACTCTGTTCCCTCACCACTGACTTCGCAACTTTGACATTGTATTTATCCTGGTGAGCTTCTGCATCACCAAGTCTACTTCCCCCTCTGACCTCAGATTCTGTGGCAGCTGAGCCTCATTCATGCCATGTCACCTCCAAAGTATTCCAATGTCCTCCTGTTGATATCTTAAATTACATCTTTCATAAACTGGAGCTTATCCAAACCTGCACTACCAGTATCTCAACTTGTACCAAGTCCCACTCACCCACCATCTTGTTTGATAATACTCCTGTGAAGTGTCTTGGGATGGCCTGCACTTCAAAAGGTTTTGATTTGCTCTAATTTACTATAGTCATGTGTATTGGTGTACAGTAAAACGTCATTGTTTCTTGTGTGCTATACAGATAAAATATAGAGTACATGGGGGAAGTAAAGGAGAGTAAAGTGCAGAATGTAGTATTACAGTCATAATAGGGTGGAGAGAAAGATCAGTTTAATGTAAGGTATAATATTCAAAAATCTGATGGCAGCAGGGAAGAAGCTGTTATTGAGTCGGTTGGTATGTAATCTCAAACTTTTGTATCTTTTTCCCGGTAGAAAAAAGTGGAAGAGAGTATGTTTGGAGTGCGTGGGTTCTTTAATTATGCTGGCTGCTTTCCCAAGGCAGTGGGAAGTGTAGACAGAGTCAAAGAACAAAGAACAGCACAGCACAGGAACTAGGCCCTCCAAGCCTGAACCGATCATGATTCCTGCCTAAATTAAAATCGTATGTACATATGGAATCTGTATTCTTCCATTCCCTTAAATGCTGCTATCGCACTTACTTCCACCATCTCCCCAGGCAGCGTGTTCCAGACATTCACCACCCTCTATATAAAAAAAACTTGCCTTGCATATCTTTAAACTTTTCAGTGGATAGGAGGCTGGTTTGCATGAAGCACAAGACTACAATCACAACCCTGTGTAGTTTCTTGTGGTCTTGGCCAGAGCAGGAGACATACTAAGCTGTGATATATCCAGAAAGGATGCTTTCAATGGTACATCTATAAAAATACATGACAGTCATAGTGGACATAGCAAATTTTATTAGTCTTCCGAAAAACTAGAAGTATTGGAGGGCTTTCTTAACTATAACATTGGTGTGGAGGGACCAGTGTGGAGGGAGGTGTTGGTGATCTGGATACCTAGACAGGGACATGTGCTCCACTATGCTTCCTGAAGTTGATGACTATTTACTTCATCTTGCTGACATTGAGGGAGAGATTATTGTTATCAACCAGTTCACCAGATTATCCACCTCTTTCCTATCCTCCGTCTCATTATTGTTTGAAATCTGACCCACTATGGTGGTGTCATCAGCAAACTTGAAAATCAAGTTGAAGGTAAATTTGGCCATACTCTCCTCGGTAAAAAAGGAATGTAGTAGGGGGCTGAGGACATAGCCTTGCGAGGCACCAATGTTAAGGATAATCATGGAGGAGGTGTTGTTGCCTATCCTTATTGATTGTGTTCTGTGAGTTAGGAAATCTATGTTCCAGTTGCAGAGGGAGGAGCCAAGCTCTAGGCCATGGAGTTTGCAGATGGTTTTATACGAATAATGGTGCTTAAGGCTGAGGTGTAGTCAATAAATAAGTGTCTGACGTAAGTGTCTTTGTTACCTAGATGTTCCAGGATTGAGCGTAGGGCCAGGGAGATAGTATCTGCAGTAGACCTGTTGCAATGATAGGCAGCTGTCCTAGTGGATCCAGGCAGCTGGGAAACTGGAGGTTCTAGAAAAAGCAAGTTACTATGTCATATTTGGACACAACTACATGCTGCAACATAGATTACTGAGTGATGATGCAGTACTTATAGGAATTGGACTTCTCCAGACTTTTATGTGTCTTGCTGTTACCCCTTGGCAGGCCTTTTAATGTATGAAACAAACATTTTCTTTCCAAAGCTGGGCCTGGGCATCCCTCATCTCTGTTTTCTACAGCAGAGCTGGTCAAAAGCTGAGCCCCACAGCAAGCCTGGACTGTCCCTGCCACCAATATTTGTCTCTGATTTATGCTAGAATTTTATTATAGTTAGACCTCATTAACTCACTGTCTAACCCACATGGATTGCTGATGAGCTTGTTCCAGGGAGGGATAGAGGGAATGATGGTGCATCTGCAGTCAGTTTGTTCTCTTCCAAGCTATCTTCTTACGAGCCTCACTGGTGAGAAGGACCGATGATATCCGGGGTTAAACATTAAAAGGTCACAGTCTTGAGAAAGCAGTTGAAGTTATGAAATTTGTTGCTCATCTGCTGAGATCATTATTGAAGGGTTATCAACAGTATTACTGCAGAGTTAAACTGTCACATTCCCCTGATGTTCAAGACTGTGTAAAGTCAGTGCTCCTCAGGGATGTTTGCTCTGTTTTGTTGAGAGCAAGTGCTCCTCCAGCCCATCTTCAACCTCCCTCTCATAGAATGAACATTTTAGTCCTGCAAAAACAAAGGATGTAATTTCGTGAGTGACTGGTGAAAAGATAGATAGAAATATGTCAGGTTTATGCATATAGTATGTGTGCTCTAGGTTGGTGAAGTGATGAATATAAGGAAGTGCATTCTGAAGTGAGGAAGGAAGATAGAATGGCTTGTGAATGAGAAACTTCTACAATGTGCAGAATGGTGTTTGTGCATGATCTGAGAGAGTGAATAAAGTGATGAGTGTATTGGGAGTAATAAAGAGACATGTTGCTGCATACCTTTGAGATCAGATATTAAGGGATGTAATGGAGGGAGAAGAGTTAAGAGTAGTGCAAAGAGATGTGAGGTGCTTTGTCAGTTGCTGTTGATGGAGATTGGTTGGGAAAGAATGACACTCACCCATCCTGCTTGTCTGAGACCAGTAAATCCATTCCGATAATCGACCAAGTTTCTGGGGGATGATGTGAATAGCACTGATCATGTCAGCCATCTCTGTGCAGGAATGGTTAATGATGCCCGTGTGGCTTCTGGGAAGAGTATTCTCTTCCTTGCTCTGCCCTCCTCCATATGAGAATCATTACAAAACTGAAAGGGAGCTCTGTGACTTTCCTGTTGTGGCGCATACATTCCATTATTGTCCAGGTGAAAATGGAAGTGGCAAATGCAGCCATGTGTGAGGCTGATTGAAATTGCTAGTATCTTGTGGGTAAGCTGTCCAATTCTTAAAGCGAGAGGCTTCCTATCAGTCAAACAGAAATGAGATTTTGTGTTAAAGTCACCAAGGCTGCACCCTTGTCACAGAAATCTTCCCAATCCTCTCCCTCTGTAGTACCCTCTCCTTCCAGATACCTGTCTGAATTAAAGTTGGATCTTGATGGTAAATTAATATTCATCACTGAAGGAATCTCAGTTAACTATTCCAATTTTGCAAAGTAATAAAAAGTTAAAGTTATTTCAATATGAATCATTTATTGATTACAACTGGTTTCCATCCAGCTGTCATTATTTTGAAGTTTCAATGGTTGCACAGTCACAGTGAAGCACGATAAAAGAGTTTGCTTAGTAATTTCAAAAGGAACAATTAATTCTAAATTATAGCTCTTTATGCAGCCTGAATGATCATTTGACAGGAAGGCTGACACTTGACCTCATTCAATAGCAATTCTGTCCCGATGCAAACCATCTTAAGATGTTGACTGCATTTTCAAATGAAATCGAACCTCAGAGAAATTTCTGCTTTCTTTACAGTTGGGGCTTATTATTTAAAGTGTGACTTTGAAATGCATAATCCTGAGTCTATGATTTTGTTGATGGTAATTAGAGATAGCAGCCAATCACAATGCACCAATGATAATGATGCTTTAAAGCATCAAAATCTGCGATTGAGCCACTCGACCAATAAAATTACTTGTGCAATATTTATGCAAAATAGCTCTGTAACAAATGAGAAATCCAATTTCACAGTGTGCATGTATTTCAGATAAATGTAATCAGATTTCTGCTGGAAAAATATGGCCTCTTAATATGAGAAGGCATTAATGATTATTGGATCAGATACAAAGTGAACCTGGCAGCAGACATGTAAGCAGTTGCTTCACTTAAAGAGGATTACGACAAGGTATAACTATTCCCTTTTCCAAACGTGAGAAAAATACAAACTGACCTTCAGCCTTGCATAAAACAGCAGTGGAGATTGAGACCATTATCAGAAAGAGAAATTTGAATTAATACCAAAGTGAGTGTCAGGCAAATCCAGAGAAGAGATTTCTGGCATAAATGGTGGCATACATGAAAATTGAAAATTAATGAGTAATAAAAAGTAAAGGTGTAAAGGAAGAGCACAGTGCTGGCACAAAGGCCTGTTAGTAAAAATACAGAAAACAATGTTCTATTATAAGTTTTTCATTTTACCCATTTGGACAAATTCAACAATACCAGGTCATACATAGAATCAATACGTAGGTCATACATATCAGTGCCAGGCTTGTGGGCCATACACCGCAATGCCAGGAATATAGATCATAAATCCCTATGCCAGATATGAAGATCATACATCCCAATGCCAATAATTTGGTCTTGCATCCTATCTATTGTCACGCTGGAACAATTTATATCCTGATGTCTTGCTATTTCTTCCTTGATGACAGATTTAAGCATTTCTCCTACTACAAAAGTTAAGCTAACCAGTCTATAGTTACCTGCCTTTTGTCCATCTCCTTTTTTAAACAGTGGCGACACATTTGCTGTTTTCCAATCTGTGGGAACCATCTCAGAGTCCAGTGAATTTTGGTAAATTACCACTAGTGCATTTGCTATTTCCCTCACCATCTCTTTAGTAGCCTGGGATGCATTCCATTAGGGTCAGAGACTTGTCTACCTTCAGCCCTATTAACTTACCCAACAATACCTTTTTCATGATAATGATAGTTTCTAGGTCCTCACCTGCCATACTCTTTCTGTCATCAGTTGTTGACGAGTTACTTGTGTCTTACACTATGAAGACCAACACAAAATATCTGTTCAAGGCCTCAGCCATTTCTTCATTTCCCATTGTTACGTCCTCTAAAGGGCCAACGTTTACTTTAGTCACTCTTTTTCATTTTATATATTTGTGGAAACTTTTGCTTTCTGTTTTTGTATTTTGAGCTAGTTTACTCTCATAATCCATCTTACTTTTTTTTATAGCTTTCTTTGTGGCTTTCTGTTGATCTTTAAAGATTTCCCAATCCTCTAGTTCCCAGTAATCTTTGCCACTTTGTATGTATTTTCTTTCAATTTGATGCACTTCTTTATTGTCTTAGATATCTTTGTTAGATGTCTTTGTTCTCTGTATGTTGTTCTTTGTTCTTTGTATATCCATGGCTGATTATCTCTTTTTCTATAATCCTTCCTTATCATGGGTACATATTTTTGCCGAGCACTCTGAAAGATCGCTTTGAAAGCTTTTCACTGTTTCTCAATTATCCCACCATAAAATGATTGCTCCCAATTACCTTAACCAACTTCTCCCTCAGCCCATTGTAATCTCCTTTTTTTAAGCACAAGATACTGGTATTGGATTTTACTTACTCACGCTCCAACTGCATTTTAAATTCAACCATACTGTGATTACATCTTTTGAGAGAATTCCTAACTGTAAGATCAGATACAGTCTATGAATTCGTCCTCAAGGCTGCCTTGACCAACCTGGTTTGACCAGTTGACTTAAAATCCCACATGATAATTTCTGTATCATTTTTACGTATATCAGTTATGTCTTTGTTTATTTCTCACTTGGAATATAGTGTTCAATTCTGGTCACCACACTATCAAACGGATGAGGAGCCTTTGAAGAAGGTACAGAAAAGATTTACCAGGATGTTGCCCAGAGGGCATTAGCTATGAGGAGAGTTTGGAAAAACTTGGTTTTTCTCACTGGAATGATGGAGGTTGAGGAGAGACCTGATAGAAGCCTACAAGACTATGAGGGGCATGGACAGAGTTAATAATCAGAAGCATTTTCCCAGGGTGGAAGAGTCAATTACGAGGGGGCATAGGTTTAAGGTGCAAGAGGCAAGATTTAAAGGAGATGTACGAGGTCAATTTTTTACACAGAAGGTGTGCGTACATAGATCTTGCTGCCAGAGGAGGTAGTGGAAACGGATACCATGGTGACTTTCAAGGAGCATCTTGACAAATACATGAATATGATGGGAACAAAGGAGTATGGTCACCAGAAGGATGGGAGTTTCAGTTCAGTCAGGCAGCATGGCCTGGAGGGCTGAAGGGCCTGTTCTTATGCTTTTTTTTTGTTCAGTCCCCAGTGATGTTATTATTTGATGGTCTATAGACTACGCTTACAAGTGACTTCTTCTCCTTACTATTTCTAATTTCCATCGAAATGGATTCAACATTTTTTTCCATAGAACCTATATCATTTCTCACTTCTGCCCTGATGTCATCCTTAAATATCATGTGCTGCAGCAGGATGTATTGTAATACTATTGAATTCCAGGTTGAGTTTGAAAGTGACATACTCCAATCCCAAACAAGAAGCTAAAAATTAACCAAAGCCAGTTACATAGAGATGTGGGGAGAATTAGTTGATATTAATTGGGGAAAAAGTCTAAAAGGTAAGGAGATAAGTGAACAGTGGGAATTATATCAAGCAATGATTTAAAATGATCAACAAAAATACAGCCAATTTTAAAAATAATTGAAACTCAGCAAGAAAATCTCATCCTTGGCTCACTCAGGAACTTAATCATGGAATCCTACAGTGCAGGAAGGAGGCCATTCAGCCTAATGAGTCTGTGCTGACCACGATCCCACTCAAGCCTTATCCCCATAACCCCATGCATTTACCTGAGCTAGTCCCCCTGACGTTAAGTGGCAATTTAACATGGCCAATCCACCTATCCCGCACATCTTTCGACTGTGGAAGGAAACCAGAGCACCTGGAGGAAACCCACACATTCACGGGAAAAATGTGCAAACTCGACACAGACAGTGACCCAAGTCTGGAATCAAACCTGGGTCCCTAGCGCTGTGAGACTGCAATGCTAGCCATTGTGCCATTATACCGCTCCAAGGATACTATTAGATTGAAAGAAGAAGGGGATTACAGTGTTGTAAGAAATAAGTAAGGATTGAGATACTTTAGAAAAGCAAGGAGCCACAAAAATTGATAAAAAGTAAAAGAATGGCAATATGAAACAAAGAAGCAGATTGCAAGGGCTAAATATATAAAAGGAAGAGAATAGCTAAAATAAACATAGGGCCCTTAGAAGGAGAAACTATCATAGGGAATAACTGACAGAGGCACTGAACAAACAGTTTGTACCTTTCTTCACAGTAGAAAACACAGGTTTAGTATCAAAAATAGACGGTAACCTAGTGGCTAAACAGTGTGATGAAATGAAGGAAAAACTATTGGAGAAACTTAAGGGGCTACAATCTGACAAATTTCCAGGAGCTGATAGCCTACACCCTAAGGATCTAAAAGAGGTAGGTGCAGAGATAGCGGATGTGCTGGCTATAATTTTCCAAATTTCCTTAGATTCAGGAATAGTCCCATTAGTTTTGACATTGGCAAATGTGAGACTGCTTTTCAGGAAAGGAGGGGGAGAGAAAACAGAGAATTACAGATGTGTGAGCCTAATATTGGTTGGTGGGAAAATGCTGGAAGACTTAATAATGCTCTTGGAAAGCATAGTATGATTAAAACATATCAACGTGGCTTTACTGCAGGGAAATCTTTTATGACAAATTTATTAGACTTTTTTGGGATCAACATATAGGGCAGATAATGAAAATATAGTTGATACCTGGCTTTCGAAAAGACATTTGATAATGTTCCATGCCAAAGGTTAATAGGAAAGATAAAGACTCATTAATTTGGACGTAATATTTTGGCATGGATAGAAGATTGGTTTGCAGAGAATGAGCATAAATGACTTTTTCCAGCTGGCAATAAATATGGTGCTGCATGGATCAGTACTGGAGCATCTGCCAATTACAACTTATATAATGACTTATATGAAGATACAGAGAATAATGTATCAAAATTTGCTGATGATACCAAGCTACGTGGAAAGGTAAACTGTGGGGAGGACACAGAGAGACTGCAGAGACAAGTAAGTGGACAACAAGATGGCAGATGGAGTATAATGTAGAAATTGATGAAGTTATTCACTTTGTCATAACAATAGAAAAGCTGATCATTTTTAAGTAGTGTGAAATCTGTGCGTGTAAATGTTCAAAGACAATTGGCTGATACAAGGAAAGTTGAAAGTTAGTATGCAAGCAATTTGGAAGGCAAATGGTAGGTGGGCCTTCATTGCAAGTTCAAGAATATACAAGTTTTGCAATAGTTTTACAGCATTTTGTTAAGACCAGGTCCGGAGTATTGTGTGCAGTTTTGATTTCCACATTTAAGAAAGATTACTGGAGATGGTGGTACAGTGAACTGTATGAGTGGGTTGTTTTATGATGAGAGGATGATAAATTGGGCTTATATTCTCTGGAATTTAGAAGAATAAGATGTGATCCCATTGAAACCTATAAAATTCTGTAGTGGTTTGAAGTGGCACTGCCACTTATGGAATCCAGAAAGTGGGAGGGAGGAGTGATCAATCTCAGGATATGGGGCCGATTATTTAGCACTGAGATGAAGAGAAATTACTTCACTAGAGACGTGAATGTTTAAAAATCTCTGCTCCACAGATCATAGATGCTTCATCATTAAATACTTCTCAGGTTAGATGGACAGATTTTTGGTGTCTCAATGAATTAAGGGATATATTGGGTGGGTCAGAAAATTGAGTTGAAACTCAAGACCAGTCACGATTGTATAGAATTGTGGAGCTGACTCAGTGGGCCCCATTTTACCATTTTGATTCTAAGTACTGGGCGGACTTGAAACTGGGAGTGTTTCAGATCAGAGTTTTAGATCTGTTCTCAGATGCTCCCCATACACACTGTCATTGCAGAAATGTCAGTGATTCTGAAACTTGTTGTAAAAGCCTGTGGGCTGGACTTAACACACCTGAATCCTCCGATCAACGCATCCAATTGTGCACGCAGAGACAAAAAAATGATAGAATGTCATTTCCCTTCCACATCATTCTCGGGCCAGATAACGTCTTCCCCTGGCTCCCACAGACATTGCCCCACTCCCCCAATATTACTGACCCTGTTATTCCCCCCACCACCCAGATCAATCGTGGGGCCCTCCCCCTCTGCTTCCACCCACCACCGACCTCAGGCAGAGTGGCAGGAGACCCCCACTTCCCCTCCAATGATTTCAGGCAGAATGGCAGCAGACCCCCCCTCCCCTTTCACTGATCTCAAGTAGACTGGCAGCAGACCTGCCGACCCCCCACTCCACCCCACCGATCTCAAGCAGAGAGCTGTTGGATGCTGTGCACCTATGTTCTCACTATCTGGAGTGCCTGAGTCAGACTTTTGTGGAGCATATCTGTTTTGCACCGGTACTGGATAGGTGAATGTGGTAGTAAAAGAGGAAGTTCCGGTCAGGTTGAATGTGCAGCCCATTAAGTCAATTTAACTATATGCCCAGCTTTATCACATTTTCCTTCCTGAAAACAGGCGCAATGCAATGGTAAAATCGGGCCCAGTGAGTTAAATGGTTTACAGTTGCTCCTATTTCTTGTGTTCTTATGATGTAAAATTATTCCATGCCTGCAGCATTTAATGCAGACAATTTGCAAATGATGTGGCACCTGCTAAATTTAATGAATGCGTTTTTTTTTGTTGCTGCTGCTGTGAGCCTGAGCAGGAGGTGAAAAATTAGAAGTTTGTGCAAGTTAAAGCTATTCTGTGTTATCAGTTGAGGTTAGGAACATACAGGTGCAGGGCATTGATAGTTACTTAAGCAGATATAAAGAACTGCATGCTTACACAAGAGTTGAATGGTGTGTGGGAATATACACCTATAATGTTTCATTCTGCAAACAGATCTGTCCCAAGGCAAGACTGATTTCAGATTCTTCTTCAAATAACAGATTATGAGGAGTATAACAGCCTGCGCTAGTTAGTCAGCCTATAACTTGAAGATGTATTCTGCTTATAGCAATGTGGTGATTGTCCCTTTAAGGACTAAGGGTCACATGAGCTGTGGAGCCAATTGGGGAGCACGACTGGAGATCACCCTGGTGAACTTGGGGTTTCTGTTCCAGAACATTCTTGGGAGCATGCTGCAACCACAAGGCTGCAAGCCTCTGTATAGTTTTAACTATAAATAAACGTGTTAGAACATAGAACATAGAACAATACAGCACAAACAGGCCCTTCGGCCCACGAGTTGCACCGTTCACATCTACCAATCCACAGACCTATCTATAACCCCCAACCTATTCTTTTCTACATACTCATCCAGAAGTCTTTTAAAAGACCCCAGTGAGTTTGCCTCAACAACCTCCGACAGCAGCCAATTCCATTCACTCACCACCCTCTGAGTGAAAAACTTACCCCTGACATCTCCTTTGTATTTGCTTCCCTGCACCTTAAATCTGTGTTCTCTCGTAGTGACCATTTCCGCTCGGGGAAATAGTCTCTGAGAGTCCACCCTATCTATTCCTCTCAACATTTTATAAACCTCTATCAGGTCGCCTCTCAACCTACGTCTCTCCAGTGAGAAGAGTCCCAGCTCCCTCAACCTATTTTCATAAGGCCTGCCTCCCAATCCAGGCAGCATCCTTGTAAATCTCCTCTGAACCCTCTCAATAGCCTCTACATCCTTCCTATAGTGAGGTGACAAGAACTGCGCACAATACTCCAAGTGGGGTCTGACAAAAGTCTTATAGAGCTGCATCATTATCTCCTGACTCCTAAACTCTATTCCTCGATTAATGAAGGCCAGTACACCGTACGCCCTCTTGACCACTTCCTCCACCTGCGAGACCGATTTAAGAGTCCTATGGACCCGGACCCCGAGATCCTTCTGCTCTACAACACAGCTAAGACTCCTACCCCTTATATTGTACTCCTTCATCCCATTATTCCTTCCAAAATGGACCACTACACATTTATCTGCATTGAAGTCCATCTGCCACTTCTCCGCCCAGTCTTGCATCCTGTCTATGTCCCGCTGCAACTTTTGACATCCCTCCAGACCATCCACAACACCTTTGTATCGTCGGTGAACTTGCTAACCCATCCCTCCACTTCCTCATCCAGGTCATTTATGAAAATGACAAACAGCAGGGGGTCCCAGAACAGATCCCTGGGGCACTCCACTGGTTACCGACCTCCATGCAGAACAAGACCCATCCACAACCACTCTCTGCCTTCTGCCGGCAAGCCAGTTCTGGATCCACGAGGCCAAAGCCCCTTGGATCCCATGCCCTCTCACCTTCTCTAGAAGCCTTGCAATGTGGGACCTTATCAAACGCCTTACTAAAGTCCATGTACACTACGTCCACCACCCTTCCTTTGTCAATGTGTTCAGTCACATTTTCGAAGAACTCAACTAGGCTCGTAAGGCATGACCTGCCCTTGACAAAACCATGCTGACTATTTCTAATCAGTCCAAACTTCTCCAAATTTTCATATATCTTATCCCTCAGAAGCCTCTCCATCAGCTTACCAACCACTGAAGTCAGACTCACCGGTCGGTAATTTCCTAGACTATCCCTGTTCCCTTTCTTAAAGATAGGAACCACATCCGCAATCCTTCAATCCTCTGGAACCTCTCCCGTTTCCATGTTGGGGGGGCAATTCTCCCAAAAAAATTCTAAATGTCAAATTCATACAAAAACTGAAGCAAATCATGCTGCTTTTTCTGGCGAGAGTTTCAAAATGAATCTCCCACACTCTGCGCATTGCAGAGTGTATTCACATAAATGAGTTCAAAAAGCTGTTGGTGGAGCCTATTCCTGTTGGAGTGCTGAGTGGGCCATTGCGCAGGCGCCAATCTGTTTGTGCTGAGATTGGTGCGTGTGCAGTGGCCCCTGTCTGCCGGTTTCCTGACTACTGGCCAGCCTTGCGACCTCCGCGTCATTGATCATATGAACCTCCATGGCCGATCACAGGCCTGTCCACCCCAATCTCCTGATTTTCCCTTCCCACTGGCAGTGCTGACCCCTCTCTGGCCAGCCCCAATCATTGGCCTCCCTCTCTCTGTGACTCAGCTCAAATGCAAAGTGACAGTGGGACATCTCCCACAGAATACCTGCCCCTATTAGGCCCTGGCCCCTTAGCATTGCCCAATGGACAGTGACATGATGCCTCCTGGGCATTAGCACTTTGCCCCTTGGGCAGTGCCAGGGTGCCCAGGCTGGCACTACCAAAAAATCCAGTAAGAAGTCTCACGACATCAGGTTAAAGTCCAACAGGTTTATTTGGTAGCAAAAGCTGCTAGCTTTTGGAGCACTGCCCCTTCGTCAGGTGAGTGGGAGTTCTATTCACAGACAGGGCATATAAAGACACAAACTCGATTTACAAAATAATGGTTGGAATGCGAGTCTTTACAGTTAAACCTGTAACTTTACGATTAGCCCAACGCCTGCATCTCCACACCAAGAAAATCCAGCGCAGAGGTTGTGGCTTCCAGCGGCGAGCCCACGAAAATGCCCTCCACTCAAGTCTCCTGGCTCGCTGCTTTACAAGAGCAGTGCAGCAGAATGGAAGAATCGCCTCCTTTGTCTTTCCCTTAACTGGTGAACAGTAATTATTACATTGGCAAAGAAGGTAAAAGTGACCCTCTAACTGTGAGTTTACAGTTTCACTGAAAATGAGTGAAATTGAATCAAGGAACAGTAATTACAAAAATGCCTCCTTTGGATGGACAGATCGCAATCCTGCTGGAGTGAAGGAGGGGCAATCAGGGCCCACCTATGAGTCAGGCGGTGGGTGGTGACCCCTGGGTGTTGGCACTGTGGCAGTGTCAATGTGTGCCCCTGTCAGTGCCCAAGGGGAACGTGCTCTGTGGAGACTGGACAGAGTACATTGAGTGCTTGGGCTATTACTTACCGGTCAATAAGATAAAAGAGGAGATAAAGGCTTGGTGTGATCTTGGTGTAAGGGGGACTCAGGCTGACAATTTGATTCACAGTCTCACAACCCCAAGATCTCTGACTCCAATTCATTCACTGAGATTATTGAATTAGTAAAGTCATGTTTGAATCTAAATTCATTGGTCATATTGTAGAGATTTACATTTACTTCAAGGGGGAGAACACCAGAGGAAACAATTGTTTATTATTAGTGTGACAATTAGGCTTGCATTAACTTTGCAATGAAGTTACTGTGAGAATCCCGTGTCGCAACACTTTGGCGCCTGTTCAGGTATACTGAAGGGACATTTGCGTGACCAATGCATCTAATTGTATGGCTTTTAGACTGTGGGAGGAAACCAGATCACCTAGAGGAAACCCACACAGACATGGGGAAAATGTGCAAACTCTGCACAGAGAGTGACCCAAGCCGGGAATTGAACCCGGATCAATGGGAGTGAGACAGCAGTGCGAACCAATGTGTCACTCACCATTCAGATTTATATAACCAAATTGAAGAAATCTCAGATCGAAGTATCTTTGGAGCCGTATTAAAGAATAAAGAGCAAAGAACAACACAGCACAGGAAACAGGCCCTTCGGCCCTACAAGCCTATGCTGCCATTTTAACATTCAGTCAGTGCCTCATTCCAATCCTTCTTCTACCTACGACTTTTATCTACGCCTTTTGGACTCCACAATAAAGGTGCGCAAATTTACAGAACTATAAATGATATGTTGTGAGACAGATTAGTTTGTGGGGTGAATAGCTTTTAACAGAGGTGGATATAAATTTTAAGCAAGCACTGGAGATAGTGCTGGCTATAGAGAGCACTGAAAAGGGTGAACAATTTTGCAATATCTTCTGGGCTATAGGACCAGTTCGCATGCACCAACAGGAGGCCCACAACATCTCAAAATGAGACTAAGCTTCATGCTTCAAAATTTACCCAGGAAGATGGAGGCCAGTCAAAGCAGTCAGAAGATAAACCATGATTTGTGTAAGTCAACACAGTTATTTTGAGTGGATGAAGGTGTATGTGTGAGAAATTCTGGAAGTTGCTTGAGTCATTGTATCCAAAACTGGACCCTGTCTTATCAAGTGGAAGGAAGGAGCATTGGAAACATTGAATACATTTAAGAGAGCGAGAGTTGTCCCTAAAGCTAGTGCTGTTGTCAAGAGCTATTTTGTCATCAGGAAATATTGTCAACTATCCAAGCATTGAAATACGTGATTGTCCTGTGGCATCTAAAGCTAGCACGAGGGGACACAGCTTTAAATTAAGGGGTATGAGTTATAGGACGGATATCAGAGGTAGGTTCTTTACTCAAAGAGTGATTAGGGAGTGGAATGCCCTGCCTGCAGCTGTTGTAGATGCGCCAATTTTGGTGGCGTTTAAGAGGTTAGTTGATAAGTATATGGATGGGAAGGGAATGGTTTAGTTAGGAGGGGCATTGCTTTTTATTTTGGTCGGCACAACATCGAAGGCCGAAGGGCCTGTTCTGTGCTGTAATGTTCTATGTTCTATGTTCTATGTTGTATGTTCTATGTTCTATCTCCATGGAAACAGATAGAACTGAACTGCCTATGCCTGTTGAGACACCTGTCACTGTGATGTCGGCTAACAGCAATACTGCGGAAGTGCCCCTGACAGAAGGGTTATATCCCTCCACCAGGATTTAGAAACCCCCTGAAGGTGAAATTCTCCCCAAAAAAATCTAAGTGTTGAATTTGTGTGAAAACTGGAGTTAGTCATGTTGGGAGTTCATAGATGAATCTCCCACACTCTGTGCACTGCTGAATGCACCAAAGTGATTTACTCCAGAAATCTGGGAGTGGGGCCAACTCCCACAGAGCGAGCCACTGTACATGCACCGATCTGTCAGCGCTGAGATCGGGGCATGCACAGTGCCCCTGCCTACTGGCCTTCCTATTGCTGATGTGGACATGCTGGCATTGAGCTGGAGTAAACACAGTAAGAAGTCTCACAACATTAAAGTCCAGAAGGTTTATTTGGTAGCAAAAGCCACTAGCTTTCGGAGCGCTTGCTGTTCCTTCATCAGGTGAATGGGAGTTGTATTCACAAACAGGGCATATAATTTACAAAATAATGGTTGGAATGTGAGTCTTTACAGATTATCAAGTCTTAAAGGTACAGACAATGTGAATGGAGACAGCATTAAACACAGGTTAAAGAGATGTCTCCAGACAGGACAGTTAGTGAGATTTTGCAACCCAGGCAAGTCATGGGGGTTACAGATAGTGCGACATGAACCCAAGATCCCTGTTAAGACCATCCTCATGTGTGTGGAACTTGGCTATCGGTCTCTGCTCAGCGACACTGCGCTGTCGTGTGTCATGAAGGCTGCCTTGAAGAATACTTACCTAAAGATCAGAGGCCGAATGCCCGTGACCACTGAAGTATTCGCCCACAGGAAGAGAACACTCCTGCCTGTGATTGTCGAGCAGTGTTCATTCATCCATTGCTGTATCGTCCCCTAAAGTGGGAAGCTATAGTAATCTCTTCTGGAGTGAACCATTCTGGTGATGGGGCAGATGCTAGCAGGCCCAGAGACTTTTGTCCCAGACCCACTAATTGTATTTAAGATATCTGTAAATGTTTATTTAAATATTTTATGCAGCTCCCCACCGATTTCTGGTAAGGAGGTGCTATTGCTGGAAATCCGATGCTGGGAGATGCATGGATCGAGTGTCGCTGGAATTTCCTGACCTGCTGCACTAAAAAACTAATGATATACAGATGCCGGCGTTGGATTGGGGTGGTAAGAACTCAGTAAGAATTTAGCAACACCAATTTATAATCCAACCGATTTATTTGATAGTAAAAACGCGAGCTTTCAACATTGTGTCTTCCTCAGGCAAGTGCAGTGTTCTGGTCTGCAATAGCACACATCAGCACAGACAGTCAGAGATTGCTGATTAGAATGCGAATCCTTACATCTAACCTGCTATTGAAGTGTTAAAGTGGCGAACAATGTGTGTGCAGGGAATCCTGAGCATTGTTGGAGAATTGTGTGTTTTCTCCAGACAGCACAGTAAGTGAGGTTTTTTGCTAACAGGGATCTTGGCTTCATGACACACTATCTGTAACCCCTGTAACTTGCCTGGGTTAGCAAAAAACCTCACTTACTGTGCTGTCTGGAGAAAACATGATGTTTGCTATTGCAGACCAGAACACTGCATTTGCCTGAGGAAGACACAGAGTGTTGAAAGCTCGCGTTTTTACTATCAAATAAATCGGTTGGATTATAAATTGGTGTTGCTAAATTCTTACTAAAAAACTAATGCAGTAGTATGGGAGAATTGCCCCCTCAATTTATAATTGACTACATTCTAATTATCTTGGAACATGTAAATTGAATATTGACATTTTGTATAAAAGGGCTTAGAGGGGGTGATTGTCCTTTTAAGGATCAATCTGCAACCCAGGAAGCCAATTAGAGAGTAAGGTAGGGTGAGGGTGCAGGGTGGGGGAATCACCCTCGTGAGCTCAGGTTTCTGCTTCAGAATCTTCTTTGGAGCTGGCTGCAGCACCAACGGTATAGTTTTAATTTGTAAACAAACATGATGGGCATGATCTTACATCTCGTCCTGCCCTTTGATCAGTATGACGAGGTGAGAAAGTAGTGTACGATGCTAAAAATCAGATTAGCACCTGGCATCAAACGCTTTGTTATCTTCCCAGCCCCTTTTTACTGACATGCATCTGAATGGGTTTTAAAATCATCAACGAGGTCAACACGGCTGCTTCCCGTTTCATGGTGAGATGTCACACTGACGATAATCACTCCTACTGTGCAATAGCAGAGACCAGGTGTCATGGTCATGCTGGGGGGGAATTGGAGGCTATTGGAGTCCCTGGGTGGTCGTGGGCATAGCCAGGCAGTGCCCATCTGGCAGTGCCAGCAGAGTCCTGAGTAGGGATTAAGCTATGACAATGTGAGTGTGCATAATGCATGAGTAGCTCTGCGAGTATGGATAATCTCTCCCAGCCCCACAATTGTTTGAGATGTGTGTTCTTCTAATTCTGGTCTCTTGTACATCCTGATTTTAATTGTTTCACCACTGATGGCTGCACCTTCAGGTGTGTCAGCCACAAGCTCTGGAATACCCTCTCTACCTTCCATCGTCACTTCACTTTCTTCCTTTGAGATGCTGCTTAAAAACTTATCCCTTTAATCAAGCTTTTCATTAGCTTCTTATTTAGCTCAGTGACATATTTTGCTTTATAATGGCCCCGTGAAATGCCTTGGCTAATTTCATTACATTAAATATACCACACAAATGTAAGTTGTTCTTGTGTCAAGAAGACTGTAGGGTCAATTGTTCAGGTTATTATTGATCTTCATGGCAGAAAGCTGAGGACAGAGAAGTTAGAGTGGGAGCAAAGTGGAGAATTAGAATTATAGAGGCCTGAAAACACTTGTGGATTGAATAGAGATGTTATTCGAAAAGGTCAACAAATTTGCTTTGCATTGTGTGCCACTATTCACAATTCAAAGAAAAATACCTAACTCATTTATTGGGTCACTTGAATATAATACCATTTTGCATGCTAAGTGCTGGTGAATGGTTGGGACAGGAATGGTTCAAATCAAGCCACTTGTTTCAGAGATTACTTGAAAAAACCTTTCTTAAAATCTAAGTAATGTGCTGACATTGATCATATCAATTCAAGCTAATTGTAATTCATATCTATGAATGCAGTTTAAGCATAAACTGTGCATTAAGAACTTCTTTAAGCTGTACAAAGAACAAAACAGCACAGGAAACAGGCCCTTCGGCCCAACGGGCCCGCGCTGCCACGCCAATGTTCCCACCTCTACCCGCGATCCCTGTCCGTGTTTATAGATCTATGGATTAAAAATCAAATTTGAGACAATTTAGGGAGAATTTGTTTTGCCAATAGCCTAAGAGCACATCTTTGGGATGTGGGAGGAAACCGGAGCACCCGGAGAAAACCCACGCAAGCACGGGGAGAATGCGCAAACTCCCACAGACACAGGCCCAAATCCATGTATCTGCACAGCACAGCCGTAGTCACTGAGCTGTCGTGTTGCCCATCAAATGGTCCAGGTCAAGCATACACTAACGACATGAAGCACTGTAGTTAAGGACTTATAAAAAAGTTTAATAATTTATTCAATGTCTACAGTTTTTTCTCTATTGTTGAGCATCTAAAAGACAAGCAAGAAAATGTTGTTCTTCTTTACCTTCAGGCACAATAGTTTGTATCTGAAAGCAAATTCTCATCCAATCTTTTTCTCAGAAACACAATTCAAGGGTGTTGAATTATTTCCTGAGGAGACTAAGAAGGTTCCTATTGTACACTATTGCATGTGGGCCTCCTGAAAGCTCTTGTTGAATTATCTATTTTATTTGTTATTTCTTCACTATATGCTGTAGAATTTGGCGTATCAGACTCCTCTGTGTTGTTTGCTAATTGTCGGAATTGTTTCTTCTTACCAAGGTGAGTCGTGTTGATAAATTCTATCCACTTTCTCAAAACTGTCCATGTTACATCTGCTGCCTTGCAGGAAATGTCAGTGTCTAATTTCCCAACATTCTGATTTTGCTTAAGGTGACAATTTTGTATTCTTTCATCAAACAATCAGTGGGCTCATTCTTTTATTCCTTATTTAAAAACAAATGTGAAAAGTTCCTATTAAGAAATTCAAAATCTTTCAAAGGAGAAAGAAAGATAATGGGTGACAGTCAATATTAATAAATTCTAGGCACATTGGGCAAAAATGTGTGACTTGAGTATCAAATGAATAGATTAGTCTACTTCCCTGCTACATGGGTCTAGGGATAACACACAAAGTGATTTTAGAATAGAATCGTAGAATGGTGCATCACAGAAGATGGCTAATCGGCCCATTGAGATTAATTGCATCTTTTGAAGGAAAATCCAGAGAGTTTCAATCCCTTGCTCTTTCTCCATATCTGTGCAATTTTGTTTGAAGGTTACTAATGAATCTGTATCCACCATCCTATCAGGCAGTTGGTTGCAGTCCATTTATGCTTGGTGATTTACCATGTGCTGGTTACATTAAAAAACTATCTGAGATAGGTGCAGTGCCAGTGTGTGAGCCAGTGGCTGCAAGTGCTAGACCAAGTGACAGGGCCTGTCCATCACTGTGGTGTTGTTGTCTCTCTCATCCTTGCTGAAGCTTTTGTATGTCTAAAAGCAGGAAGGTTGAAAGGGAATGTTGAGGTGAGAGAAAAGGAATGGGGTTTGGAGCAGGATTTCCATGGTTACAGTGTAAGTAGCTTGCTCACCCTGTCTGAAAGCAGAATGAGAACACGTTGAGACTGATGAAGGTGCATAAGGCTGGAAGCTGCTGTCATCCTGAATGTTCTTAGTGATGTTCGATAATGCGGTTCCTGGCGCAGGCAGCACCATCATGTAGGGACCCATCTTCTCTGTAGGACCAGAACTGCTTACAGTTCTGGTCATCCTATTATACTGTGTACAATTCTGGTCACCCCGTTATAATTGTGTTCAGTTCTGGCAATCTTGTTATAGAAAGGATATTATTAAACTAGACAGAATGCAGAAAAGATTTACTAGGATGCTATGGGGACTTGGGTGGCACAATAGCACAGTTGTTAGCACTGCTGCTTCACAGCTCCAGGTACCTGAGTTTGATTCCTGGCTTAGTCATTGTCTGTGTGTGTTTGCACATTCTCCTCATGTCTGTGTGGGTTTCTCCAGGTGTTCCAATTTCCTCGCACAGTTCAAAGATGTGTACGTTAGGTTGATTGGCCATGCTAAAATTGCCCCTTAATATCCTGAGATGCGTAGGTTAGAGGGATTAGTGTGTAAATATGAAATGATATAGGGATAAAGTCTGGGTGAGAGTGTGGTTGGTGCAGATCCGATGGGCCAAATGGCCTCTTTCTGCACTGTAGGGTTTCTATGATTTGATGATTTGAGTTATAAGGGGAGGCCAGATAGACTTTGGAGCATAGAATGTTGAGGGGTGACTTTATAAAGGTCTATAAAATAATGAGGGGATAAATGAGTTAGATGGTCAATATCTTTTCCCAAAGATAGGGGAGTCTGAAACTAGAAGACATAGATTTAAGGTGAGAGAGGAAACATACAAAAGGGTCCAGTGTGGCTTTTTTTTTTCCACACAGAGAGTGGTGAGTGTCTGGAACAAGCTACCAAAGGTAGTAGTAGAGGCAGGTACAATTTTGTCTTTTACAAAGCATTTAGTCAGTTAAATGGGTAAGATGGGTACAGAGGGATATGGGCCAAATGCAGGCAATTCAGACTAGCTTAGGAGTTTAAAAAAAAGAGTGGCATGGGCCAGTTGGGCCGAAGGGCCTGTTTCAATGCTGTAAACCTCTATGACTCTATGATAGAGATGCAGACATCTTTGTGACCTGCTGGCTCTGCTATGCTCACTTCTATTGACCGGCAAGAGAGAGGATAGAATGTCAGTGAGTGTGTTGAGAACCAAATTAATGGGGGTATATAGTGGAGATGAGATGTGGGAATAAGATAGACAACATTGTCGGTGTCTGATGACATCAGTGTCTGATTAGAGCTGGAGCAGGGGCTGGAATCATTCTTGAGTATCGACGAGACTGAGATTTTTGTGAATAGCATAGCTAAAGAGGTTGGCAGATCCCCAGGCTGAGTTTGCATAGGCAGAAAGGGAATGGGTGACTGCCAGACAGAATAGATGTAGGCAGGTTTTGCAGGAGTCTCCTGGGGCCATACTTCCCTCAACCAGACATGTTGTTTGGATATTGCTGGGGGTAATGACTAGCCAGTGGAATGCAGTGAAAACCAGGTCTGAGAAACTACAGGTGGTTTAATTACACGAACAAGGAGGAAAAAGAGGGATAGGACTACAGTGATAAGGGATTCAATTTTAAAAGGAACAGATCAGTATTTCTGTGGCCTGTGATTCCAGGTTGATATATTGGCTCGCTGGTGCAAGGATAAAGGAAAGGTGTTATGGTCCTGGACTAGAATCCCAAATTACATTAGGAAGCCAGACTAGACCCCACCAATATTTTTCTGTTTTGGCATAAAGGTAAGGACAGGATGCTTCATGCCAGGAGTAATTCTGTTGACAAATTCGGAATCTTATAGTATAAGATATATAGTAAAACAAATTTCATTTGTTTAAGTATAACTCTAACAAAATTGACGTTTAATAGTTGGATGGAATGAACTTTTAATAGTTGAACAATAGTTAAGGAAATTAATGTAAACAACTTTAATTTTTAACTTATGATGTTCAGTTCCAAATAAGCAACATTCTCTTACAGATTTAAAGTTTCACTTTAAGTACAGTTAGAAACTATAAATACACATGCTATATGGGATGTAATCAGTTTTGAAACTTTCAAGGAGAGACTTTGATTTTCAGAGCAGCTTGCAGACCTCTATCTTTCAACAAATGACAGCTGCTTTTCTTTGTTACAAACCTAGTTCCTCCCATTAACCACATTAGCACATAACCCTGTCCATCAATCTAATCAGAAGCCTCAGTGAAAATCTTCATCGAGAAACACAAATCCATTAGCGCTCTCCCTAAGTAAATACTGCATGGCTAAAATGAGTAATTATCCTGCTCTCCCAGCATCTGAGTTATATTCCTGCCATAAATACTTATTGCCTGTAGAAAAAAGTTGAATTTTAAAATATTTCCATTAAACATAAAGTGTATCAATAGTACTCTATCATCACAGGTTGCTGAACTTTTTGGAGGGAGAATGCAAAGACTCAATGGCCATGGTACATATTGATGCTAATGATTAGATTAAAAAAGATGAGGTCCTAAAAGTTCAAGACAGGGAGTTTTCTGCTAAATTGAGATGCAGGACCTCTAAGTTAGTAATCTCAAGATTATTCCAAGTGCCAAGGTTTGGTAAGAGCAGAAATAGGAAGATAAGTAGTATGAATTTGTGGTTAGAAAGGTGGTGTAGGAGGATCGGTTTCAGATTCCTGAGACATTGGTCCTAGGAAGGTGATACCTGTACAAACTGGATGGGTCACACCCTAATGGGATTGGGACCAATACTCTTGCAGAGGTATTTGTTAGTAATAGATTCATAGAGGTTTACAGCATGGAAACAGGCCTTTTCGCCCAATTTGTCCATACCGCCCTTTTTTTTAAACCCAGAAGCTAGTCCCAATTGCTCGCATTTGGCCCATATCCTTCTATACCCATCTTACTCGTGTAATTATCTAAATGCCTTTTAAAAGACAAAATTCCATCACCTCTACTACCACCTCTAGCAGTTTGTTCTAGATAATTACAATCTTCAGTGTGAAATAATTACCCCTCTGGACACTTTTGTACATTTCCCTTCTCACCTTAAAACTAAGCCCTCTAGTTTTAGACTCCCCTACCCTTGTGAAAAGGTATGACTATCTAGCTGATGTATGCCCTTCATTATTTTATAGATCTTTATAAGATCACCACTCAGCCTCCTACGCTCCAGATAAAAGAGTTCCAATATACTCAGCCTCTCCTTATAACTCAATCCATCAAGTCTCAATAGCATTCTAGTAAATCTTTTCTGCACTCTTTCTAGTTGTCTCTTCCTTGGACACAGGTGAGGTCCCAGAGGACTGGAGAATAGCTAATGTTGTACCGTTGTTTAAAAAGAGTAGTAGGGATAACCCTGGGAATTATAGGCCGGTGAGTTTGACACCAGTAGTAGGGGGAAGCTGTTGGAGGAGATTCTTATAGATAGGATGTATAGGCACTTAGAGTGTTGCAATCTGATTAGGGATACGCAGCATGGATTTGTTAAGGGGAGGTCGTGCCTTACAAATCTGGTAGAATTTTTTGAGGAGGTGACAAAAATGGTCGACGAAGGGCGAGCCGTTATGTCGTCTATATGGATTTTAGTAAGGTGTTTGACAAAGTCCCTCATGGGAGGTTAGTCGCGAAGGTTAAGGCAAATGGGATACAAGGACAGGTAGCTAGATGGATAAGTAACTGGCTTGGTAATAGGAGACAGAGAGTAATAGTGGAAGGGTGTTTCTCTAGCTGGAGGTCGGTCACTAGTGGTGTGCCACAGGGCTCGGTACTGGGACCTCTTCTATTTGTAATGTATATAAATGACTTGGAAGAGGGAGTAAGTGGAGTGATCAGCAAGTTTGCAGACGATACAAAGATGGCTGGACTTGCGGATAGTGAGGAGCATTGTCAGGCAATGCAGCAGGAAATAGATAGGCTGGTAGCTTGGGCAGGCAGATGGCAGATGGAATTCAATCCTGATAAATGTGAGGTGATGCATTTTGGGAGAAAGAATGTAGAGGAGAGGTATATGATAAAGGGTAGACCTATTAAGAGTATAGAAACGTAGAGGGACCTGGGGGTGCAGGTGAACAAGTCTCTGAAGGTGGCAGAGCAAATGGAGAAGGTTGTGAAGAAAACATATAGTATGCTACCCTTTATAGGAAGGGGTATAGAGTACAAGAGCTGGCCTTTAATGTTGCAGTTGTATAAAACGCTGGTTAGACCTCATTTGGAATACTGTGTCCAGTCGCCTTACTACCTGAAGGATGTGGAGACTCTGGAGAGAGTGCAGAGGAGGTTTACCAGGATGCTGCCTGGTATGGAAGGTCTGAGTTATGAGGAGAGATTAGGCAAATTGAGACTGTTTTCCTTAGAAAGACGTAGACTTAGAGGAGATCTGATAGAGGTGTACAAGATTTTGAAGGGGATTGATAGAGTAAACAGGGTTAAGCTTTTTCCTAGGATGGACTCAAATAGCACGAGGGGTCACAGGCTTAGGGTGAGGGGGGTGAGGTATAATTTGGATGCTAGAGGGATTTTTCACACAGAGGGTGGTGGGGGTATGGAATGCGCTACGAAGTAAAGTGGTGGAGGTGGGTACTCTGGAGTTATTTAAGAAATACTTAGATGGGCACATGAACAGAATGGGAATGGAGGGGTATAGAAAACTGATTTAAAATAGAGATCATGAGCCTTGGGAGTCCCTGGGAAGGGTGTAAATAGATGATGATATTGATGTACTTGTTTTTATCCTATAGATGCTTTGGTCCACCTTGTTCTCTAACGAGGGGCATACACGCGATGGGTCGTGAGAGGACTGCTCTTGGATTTTTTTTCGAGAGTATCCCAGTACTTCACGTCGTTAGTGTACGCTTGACCTGGACCATCTGATGGGCAACACGACAGCTCAGTGACTATCGCTGTGCTGTGCAGATACATGGGATTTGGGCCTGTGTCTGTGAGAGTTTGCGCATTCTCCCCATGCTTGCGTGGGTTTTCTCTGGGAGCTCCGGTTTCCTCCCACATCCCAAAGATGTGATAGGCTAATTGGCAAAACAAATTCTCCCTAAATTGTCTCAAATTTGATTTTTAATCCATAGATCTATAAACATGGACAGGGATCGCGGGTAGAGGTGGGAACATTGGCGTGGCGGCGCGGGCTCGTTGGGTCGAAGGGCCTGTTTCCCGTGCTGTTTTGTTCTTTGTTCTTTGTTCTAATAATACCCTTTCTATAGTAGGATGACCAGAACTGTACATAGTATTCCAAGTGTGCCCTTACGAAAGTCTTGTACAACTTCAACAGGACGTCCCAACTCCTGTATTCAATGTTCTAACCAATGAAACCAAACATGCTGAATGCCTTCTTCACCACTATGTCCATTCATGTCTCTACTTTCAAGGAGCTATGAACATGGACCCCGAGATCTCTTTGTTCTGGAACTCTCCCCAAAGCTCTACCATTAACTGAGTAAGTCCTGCCCTGGTTCAATCTACCAAAATGCATCACTTCGCATTTATCTAAATTAAACTTCATCTGCAATTCATCAGCCCACTGGCCCAATTGATCAAGATCCTGTTGCAAACCAAGATAACTTTCCTGACTGTCCACTATGCCAACAATCTTGATATCATCTGCAAACTTACTAACCATGCCTCCTATATTCTCATCCAAATCATTAATACAAATGACAAGTAACAGTGGACCCAGCACTGGTGTCCCTGAGGCACACCACTGGTCACAGGTAATAGCAACTCTCTACAACCACCTTCTTGTTTCTGTCATCAAGCCAATTTTGTTTCCATTTAGCCACCTGATCCTGGATCCCGTGAAATTTAATCTTGTGCAACAACCTACCATGCGGTATCTCGTCAAAGGCTTTGCTAAAGTCCACGTAGGCAACATCAACTGCACTTCCCTCATCTACCTTCTTCGTTATCCTTCAAAAAATTCTATCAAATTTGTGAGACATGATTTTCCACTCACAAAACCATGCTGACTGTCCCTAATCAGTCCTTGCATCTCTAAATGCCTGTAGATCCCGTCTCTAAAAATGCCTCTCACCACAGATATGAGGCTCACTGGCCTGCTGGGGGGCATTAAATTCTGTCCAATAGCATTGAAACAATGAAGTGGGTAAAGCGATTCTGTGTTTTGCCCGTCGCTGTTGTGGGCAAGCAATGAATATTAATTCTGTTGCCAGATATCAGGGCACATGAATTTCTACCCTGAGAGTCTTTACTGAATGAAATATGTCAATATTCAATTATTTAAATAACATAAATCTTGAATATTACTTTAAAAGTAACTAGGAGCTTTAAATATAAGTTCACAAAGATTAGAAATATGAATCAACTCACGATAGATGCTTCATGAGATGAACGATAATGACATAATCTGCCACCCTGACTTTAGGGATATTGAAGATGCATTTGATGCCTGAGAGAATACTAGACTATGAGTGAATGAGCTCCAGTAAATTATTTTTCATTGTTCTTGAGTGTTATAATCTTTCATCCTTATCAGTGTATCTCGTTTTCACACTAGAACACAAATAAAGCCACATTATGAAAAATGATTGCAGGTGTGGAGCTACGTTATTACTCATATTGCCAAGCAGGTTACTTTGATATGACCCCGAGGAGACCAAACAGTAAAACCAGATCTCTATAATTTTTCAACTAGAAGGAAGATTTTTAATATTACAGGACAAAAGATATATGAAATATTCAGCAGCTCAGACAGGTTCAAATTTATTTCTCATGTGCACAGTCTCTGTTCTTTGGGGGCATTCCAGCATTCCATCAAAACGAAAATCTGAAATTCTTGTGGGGGGGGGGGCGGAATTTTCCGAAAATTCAATAACACATTTATGACAGTGGGATTTCTGCTGTAGAAGTCCCTATCCCCTCCCCAATTATGTCGTTACCATTCATCAGTGGGGTCTCCCACTAATTAAAGGATTTCTGCTCAACGTACTGCTGGGATGTTGTCACATCAGCAGGATTAACAACAGGTCTTGACAACCAGGAACCTGGCAAATGGTCACTGCCTTGGGTGCACAATACAACCCCTGAGGGAGTGGGTCATGCGTAGGCAGCACTTTGGCAATACCCACTGGCACTGTCCAGGGTCTGTGGCTGGAGGGGTGGGGTGGGGGATGTCAGGGGTGGGAGGTTGGGGAGGGGAGGGAAGAATGTATGTTCCTTGGGAAGGATGGCTGTGAGGTTGTTCTTTACTTAATCAGGGCACCTTTGTTAAAGGTCGTGGGACCTGCCTCTTAAGTTTTTTTCAAAGTGTTTGAAAATACGATGGGAAAACTCATCAAGGAAACTGCCCTTTGCTTTACTCACCTGAGACTACAGTTGGCAAAAAAAATCAAAACATTCTGCTCTCTGCGTTGTTTACTTAACATTAATTCAATATTGTTAGTTCTCTAAAAGCTGGAATAAGAATTTAATTGAACTTTTGATTATAAACCTGGAGGTAAAGGATCGCTTGATAGTGGAAGATGGTTATATTGGTCTAATGGACTAAAAGTGACTGAACAGTATCCTCACCATTAGTGAGGATTTTGTAATCAATTGTGAATAAGTAATACCAGCAGTTTATTACATTTAAACTTGCCCACAAGTTCATGCACATTTTCACTGATACTAGTGATGAGTCAAAGGCAGCAGCTCACACTAACAGGGTAACTGAAACCTGTGTAAACAGAACAAAGAAAGGTGTGTTTTCTTTATCAATCTTTACTGTGGCATGCTGAGGTGCTCCGGTTTCCTCCCACATCCCAAAGATGTGCTCTTAGGCTAATTGGCAAAACAAATTCTCCCTAAATTGTCTCAAATTTGGTTTTAATCCATAGATCTATAAACATGGACAGGGATCGCGGGTAGAGGTGGGAACATTGGGGTGGTGGCACGGGCTCGTTGGGTCGAAGGGCCTGTTTCCCGTGCTGTTTTGTTCTTTGTTCTTTGTTCTTTGAATTTTAACCTCGAGAAGTGCATCGGTATGGGTTCAGGAGGGTGAAAAATACAAGTATTTTGAGAAGCCAGTGTGAAGATGATCCGTGCAACTCCCTTTGGAGAGACAAGTTATCTATAAACATACGCTAATCACTCAATTGGAGCAACCTTTTAACGCAGTTTGACCTTTCATTCACAAGATGCTTGAGCTTTCTGAAATTCACAATTAAATGCAAGATGGGAACATGGCAATAACTGAGGTGGGGGCGTGAATAAAGCTCACAGAAATTTATAAAAATTCATTTACAGGATGTGAGTGCCACTGGCTAGGCTAGCAAGCATTGCACATTCCTAATTGCCCTTGTGAAGATGGAGATGAGCTGCTTTCTTGAACCATTGTAATCCTTGAGATGTTGGTATATCCTCAGTGCAGTTAGGAGGAGGCAGTTCCAGGATTTTGACCCAGTGACAGTGAAGCAATGACGATATATTACCAAGTCAGGATGGTGAGTGGTTTGGAAGGAAACTTCCAATGACAATAAAACTTACTGCTTTCTTAGCTCATGGTGTCATAAAGTCATTTAGAATCAGAAATGGGGTCATTCAACCCATCAAGTCCATACTGGGTCGCTGAAAAGAAAACTAATCAGTCCCACTCCCTAGTAAATTTATTCATTTCAAATGTCCATTCAATTTCCTTTCAAAATCATAGAACCATAGAAACTCTACTGTGCAGAAGGAGGCCATTCAGCCCATTGATTCTGCACCAATAACAATCCCACCCAGACTGTATCCCCATAATACCACATATTTACCACACTAATCCTAACCTGTACTTGGGATCTTCTTGGGAACTAAGAGGCAATTCAGCATTGCCAATGAACTTGACCTGCACATCTTTGGACTGTGGGAGGAACCCAGAGCACCTGGAGGAAACCCATGCAGACACTGGGGGAACGTGCAGACTCCACACAGATAGTGGACCCAAACTGGGAATCAAACCCAGGTCCCTGGTACTATGAGGCAGCTGTACTAACCACTGTGTTGTCCCATTGAAGAAATCATTGATCATCTCTATCTCCAACACCCTTGTGCTTCGGTGAGTTCCAGGTAGTGAAAAAGATCTACTATTTGTATTCTTGCTGAGAATTTAATTTCTCCATTTTGTGAAGCAATGTGCAACTTTGAACATCATGAATCAATTGTCACATCTTGGAGGGGAATTTTCCTGTCCTGCTTGGACAATCAACGTTGATGCTGGGAAAATAGTTACAGACAATATTCTATCTACTGCGACTGGAAGAGACCAGTCGAGTGGTGTAGAGGAATCAAGAAAGGCAAATGGATAGATGAGCCAAATATGCATAACTGAGAACTTTTTCAGAAAAACATAGCAGTTCTAGTGAGGAATTATGTACCAGGGAGGAAGTACATCTTTGAACTATTGGAAGAAACAAGCAGCCGGAGAAAATCCATGCAAACACGTGGAGAATGTGCAAACTCCACATAGACAGAGACTCAAGGCCAGAATTGAACACAAGTCCCTGGTGCTGTGAGGCAGGTGTGCTAACAACTGTGCCACCATGCTATGATGTTCCTGTGGTTAATGTGCAGTTGAGATGACCTATGGTTTCCAAGGTCAAGGAGGTAGGATGTTGACCCTGGATTGATGGATTTCTGTTTTGCATCTGCCTGCCTGGATCCTATAGTCACTGACTATTCTTCCATAGTCCAGAAATCTCCAAATTGATTGAACGTTTCTCTTGGGTGCTTTTTGTGTTTAATTGTGCCATGAATACCAATGTATAAATGATATTCCTTTTGTTTTCATTCATTGGTGGATTCAGGTATTAACAATAATTTCATACTGTTTAATATGTTTGAGTTGTGTGACAGATAGAGATAGTAATATAGCACAACCTTTGGAGAAGCAGAGTATCTTGATGAATAACTTTGGGGCTCCTGGGTTTTGAGTGCATGTGTGGTTGGAAACGGCTATCTGATTTCCATATGAATAACAGCAAATGCTGTTATTCCCACTGTGAAATCCGGCAGAACGCACTTAACTATAGATAATCCACTTTTCAGCCATGAAAATTACTGGGGACTGAAAAAGAAATTACTGCTCACAAAATTTATCATTTGACAAGTGTGACAAATCATGAATAACTGACAGATATGTTATATATATATAAAAAGCAGTTTGCAAGAATGGTAGTGTGGAGAAAAATGTATTCAATGAAGCCTGACTGTCATGCCTGTAAACTGCTTTTTATATATATACATATACCAAATGAATAAAATTAAATCAATTGATAGCCCTTGAGGGATACTGTAACTAAAGAAAAATATTAAAGTAACCTTACCAACTTAAATTAAAATACAGGTTCAGGGCTTGTAATGCACTCCAGCCCTTCACAGCGCACCAATTGCAGAATGCTTCAAGTGTGCCAGTGGGTATGGGTGTGCTTCATCTCCAGGGACACCCAGACAGGGATACAGTCACAGAAGTGGGCAGGCTAACTCCCATACGCTTTTGATGAAACAAACATCAATAAATTAAACAAATGATCAATAATTGAGAGAGGTGACATCCCCTGGTGGAATTCATAAAAAATTAAAACTGCAAAAATCAAACTGAAATATCAAAATGGCCACCATCATGGAAGGGCTAAATATTACTTTAAATATCTAAAAGGTAAGAGAGGCAAAAATAGCCATCGGACTACTAGAAAATGAGATTGGAGAAGTGATAATAGGAAACAAAGCAATGGCAGAGGAACTGAATAATTACTGGAAAGTAGTTAATGTAATAGCGCTGTTTAAGAAGGGAGAGAGGCAGCAGATAGGAATTTATAGTCCAGTTAACCTGACTTCGGTTATTGGCAAGATTTTAGAGTCTATTATTAAAGATGAGATCATAAAGTACTTGGAAGTGCATGATAAAGTAGGACTGAGTCAGCTTTGTCAAGGGGAGATTATATCTGACAAATCTGTTAGAGTTCTTAGAAGAACTACAAGGAAGTTAGATAAAGGAGGAACAATGAACGTGATTTATTTGGATTTCCAGAAGACTTTTGACAAGGTTCCGCATAGGAGACTGTTCAATAAGCATTTCTCCATTTAGAAAATAGTCTATGCCTCCATTCCTCCTTCCAATGTGCATAACCTCACACTTATCCACATTGTATTCCATCTGTCACTTCTTTTGCCCACTCTCCTAATCTGACCAAGTCCCTCTGCAGCCCTCCCTTGCTTCTGTAATACTATCTGTCTCTCGTGATGTTATGGTAAGATCCTGGCATGGATAGAGGATTGGCTGACTGGCAGAAGGCAGAGAGTGGGGATAAAGGGTCTTTTCCAGGACAGCAGTGATAACTGGTGGTGTGCCTCAGGGGTCAGTGCTGGGACCACAACTTTTCACAACATACATTAACAATTTGGAGAAAGAAACTGAAAGCAATGTTGCTAAGTTTGCAGATGATATAAAGATATGTAGAGGTAGTATTTAAGAAGCGAGGGGGGGGCTGCAGAGAGACTGGTCAGATTAGGAGAGTGGGCAAAAAAACTGACAGATGGAATACAATGTGGAAAAGTGTGAGGTTATGCACGTTGGAAGGAGGAATGGAGGCATAGACTATTTTCTAAATGGAGAAATGCTTAGGAAATCAGAAGCACAAAGGGACTGGGGAGTCATTATCCAAGATTCTCTCAAGGTTAACGTGCATGTTCAATCGGCAGTTAGGAAGGCAAATGCAACATTTGTATTTATGTCAAGAGGGCTAGAATACAAGAGCAGGAAGGTACTTCTGAGGCTGTATAAGGCTCCAGTCAGACCCCATTTAGAATATTGTGAGCAATTGTGGGGCCCCCTATCTGAGGAAGAATGTGCTAGCATTAGAAAGGGTTCAGAGAAGGTTCACAAAAATGATCCCTGGACAGAGTGGACTTGGAGAGGATGTTTTCACTATTAGAAAAATCTAGAACCAGAAGGCACCACCTCAGGCTAAAGGAATGATCTTTTAAAACAGAGATGAGGAGAAATTTTTTCAGCCAGAGACTGGTAAATGTGTGGAATCTTTTGCCGCAAAAGGCTGTGGAGGCCAGGTCATTGAGCTTCTTTAAGTCAGAGATAGATAGGTTTTTGATTAATAAGCTGGGTTATGGGGAAAAGTCTGGAGAAAAAAACAGCTATGATTGAATGGTGGAGCAGACCCGATGGGCCGAGTGGCCTAATTCTGCTCCTATGTCTGACAGCTAAATTGTACTGATGGACACTGTACATTCCTCTCCAGGGCTCTCTAGCTGGTAACATAGCTACAGTAAGAGGGATAAATTAATGCCCTTTCTACGTGATCTCAGCCCTCAAACAATGCCCATCACCTGTGACTCTTCATGACAATATGATCAATAAACCATTAATGGTCAGAAGCTGAGCTGAGGGTAAAATATGACAAAATTTGCAAAAAAACTCATTTGGGTTCAAACTTTTGCAAGGGAGAGGAATCTAGTTAGTAATTAAGGGATAGAGTTTGAAGCAGTGATCATAGGGAATAAGAAAAGTAGGCCATTTGGTCCATCGAGTCTGTTCCGCCATCCAGTGAGATCATGACTGATCTGAAATGATAATCTTCAACTCCACTTTCAATTATATCAGATCAGTCATGATCTCATTGAATAGTGGAGCAGATCTGATGGGCCAAGTGACCTACTTCTGTTCCTGCATCTCGTCTTATTATCTAGAACCATAGAAACCCTACAGTGCAGAAAGAGGCCATTTGGCCCATCATTGATCATTGCCTGTACTAACCACAATCCCACCCAGGCCCTACCCCAATGTCCTTACATATTTACCTACTAATCTCTCTAACCTATGCATCCCAGGACACAATTTTAGCATGGCCAAGCAACCTAACTCGCACATCTATGTCATATATTAATATATACTATCTGTTAAGGCACTTGAGAACCCAGCTGACAGAACAGAACTGTTGACCAAACTTCTAAATGCATTGAATAGATTGCCATCAAATGTTTGCACAACAACAGGGAGCATGGAGGAATGTAGCTCCAACTTAGTAGGATTTTTGTGTACAGCATCTGGCCGTACATTCAACCATGGAGTAAGTGGCCGTCTGTATGAATACTGAATTGGAATTTATAATGATGGAATCTCTCGTGGCAGTTTGCACATTTTCACTAAAAGCTCAGATTGCTGCTATCTTGGTTGAGCCCCAACAGGTCCTCTATCTTGCAATAGATGAAAAGCAGCATGCATAAGGGCTTTAAGGTTATTTCTTCATTCCACCAGTTTGTTCTTGCACAGAACAGTGAGAGTGCTGAGTTACATGTTCATGATGGTGGCGCTGACTCCAGAAGAAAAGGTATTTTTTCTGTGATGATTGCAATTGGTTTTTGAACAACTCAGCAATTGGGAATAAACACCTAATGCCTATGTTAATTGGACAATGGTATTCTGTTTACCGAAGCCATTGTGTGTCAGACTTAAAAGGATGCACATTTTATTGTGAATGATAAAAAAATCTGCTTTGAAAAGATGAAATGCAAAGATTAAAAGATATTGCCTATCTCATCTTTTTGTATCACATTCCATTGATATTTATAATGAAATCTAATAGGCTTGAAGTTTATTACAAGTGCATCCTTGCTTTTATAAAGAGGTGCTTTTGATATGAAGATCACATAACACTGTATAAAATGAAAAGTTTATAACAAAAGTCCAGAAATTTCACAACACAAATAAGTATTACATAGAGACTTGAAAATTGGATGGTTCACCTAGATTGATGAACTTGAGTGATGCAGTAAAATTTGGATTTGAAAGCTGTTAGGGAATTGTAAGACTGTGGGGTTTGCATAAAAGTAGGAGATGAAAAATGTGAACAGGTTCCAATGGGAGGCAAGTTGCCCATTTACCATATGCTTATCTCTGAGAGCAACATTTAAACTGCTTTTCAAATTTGATAGTATATTTGTGAGTTTCCTGAAACTCCCCAGTGAAAGCAAAGCATGAGCACAGGAGTATTTGCATAAGAACATTATATAATTACAGAATGAAAACAAATTCATGGAAGTATTGCAATTAGATGGATTAGATAACACCAAAACAGATTATTCAGCTAAATCTGTTCTGGTCTAAATACTCCACTTGAGCCTCCTACCATTAACCTTAATTTAATTATATCAGCTGTTGCTCACTTGGTAGTAGCTTGCCTCAGAAGGAGAAGGTGGTAGGTTCAAGTAGGACTTAAACACAAAGTTAAAGACTGACAGTGAGGTCAGTGGGTGGCAAGGTGGCACAATGCCAGGGACCTGGGTTTGACTCCTGGCTTGGGTCACTATCTGTGTGGAGTTTGCCCCATGTCTGCCAGTGTTTTCTCCCACAGTCCAAAGATATACAGGTTAGGTTGATTGGCCATGCTACATTGACCCTCAGTGTCAGGAGATTAGCAGGTAAATATGTGGGGTTACGGGCATGGGTGGGATTTTGGTTGGTGCAGACTCGATGGGCCAAATGACCTCCTTCTGCACTGTAGGGATTCTATCATTTTATGATTCTATGATACTGAGGAAGTGAAGGAATTGACATTAAATTGAGATACTCATTCTTGTCAATAGTAGGACTTAAACCTTTCTCTTTCTGAGGCAAGTGGGATTCTCTGGTCCTGCTGGCAGCGCATTTCATGCCGTTGGTTTCTTGGAGGCATGGCTTTAATGGGGTTCCCATTGACAGTGGCAGGACCAGGAATCTACCAAGAGAAACATAGGGGAAGCCAGAGAATTTTGCTCACTATTTATCCTTTCAAGCGTGGTCGCCTGACAAATATTTAGCCCTCAATCTGAATCACAAATACAGACTATCTAACATCATATCATTGTTTGTGAGAGCTTGCTGTGTGCAATTTGGCTATTCCATTACCTTCATTACAACAGTGACTGCATTTCAAAAGTACTTCTTTGTAAATTTGTAATTTTAACTTCACTCGATTTTCCATACAGAAATTCATTCTGGGCATATTTATAGTTAAATGTAAATGAATAAGAAACAAAAGAAAATCAACCTATCACAGAGATCTAATTTTAATTATACGTCTATTAAAAAGTATTCCATTTCATTAAAATAATCAGTGAGTCTGCTCTGAGTTCATGTCCTCATCCATTATCAAACTGCTGTTAAAACTTAATCTGGAAAAAGGCATAAATGAATTTAGGAACTGATTTCTCCTGCATCTGAAGAATTAAAATAGAACATAGAACATAAACATAGAAAAACTACAGCACAAACAGGCCCTTCGGCCCACAAGTTGCACCGATGATATCCCTACCTACTAGGCTTGCCTATAACCCTCAATTCTATTAAGCTCCATGTATTCATCCAGAAGTCTCTTAAAATACCCTATTAAATTTGCCTCCACCATCACTAACAGCAGCCATTTCCACTCACCCACCATCCTCTGAGTGAAAAACTTACCACTGACATCATCTCTGTACCTACTCCCCACCATCTTAAACCTGCGTCTCTCGTAGCAACCATTTCAACCCTGGGAAAATGTCTCTGAGAATCCACCTGATCTATATCTCTCAACACCTTATAAACCCCTATCAGGTCACCCCTCATCCTTCATCTCTCTAAGGAGAAAAGACCGAGCTCCCCCAACCTATCTTCATAAGGCATGCCACTCAATCCAGGCAAAATCCTTGTAAATCTCTTCTGCACCCTTTCAATAGCTTCCACATCCCTCCTGTAAGCACAGTACTCCAAGAGGGATCTGACTAGGTTCTTATAAAGCTGCAGCATTATCTCCCGACTCCTAAACTCTATTCCTCGATTGATGAAGGCCAGTACACCATATGCCTTCTAAACCACATCCTCTACCTGCGAGGCCGATTTAAGAGTCCTATGGACCCGGACCCCGAGGTCCTTCTGATCTTCTGCACTGCTAAGAGTCTTACCCTTGATATTGTACTCCTTCATCCCATTTGACCTGCCAAAATGGACCACTACACATTTATCCAGGTTGGAGTCCATCTGCCACTTCTCTGCCCAGCCTTGCATTCTATCTATGTCTTGCTGCAACTTCTGACATCCTTCCAAACTATCCACAACACCACCAACCATTGTGTCATCAGCAAACGTACCAACCTATCCCTCCACTTTCTCATCCCTGGGCACTCCACTGGTGACCCACCTCCATGCAGAAGAAGACTCATCCACAACCACTCTCTGCCTTCTGCGGGCAGGCCAGTTCTGGATCCACAAGGCAATAACCCCTTGGATCTCATGCCCTCTCACTTTCTCAAGAAGTCTTGCATGGGGGACCTTATCGAACGCCTGCTGAAGTCTACATAAACCACATCTACCACTCTTCCTTCGTCAATGTGTTTAGTCACATTTTCAAAGAATTCAATCAGGTTCAGCTGCCTTTGACAAAGCCATGCTGACTACTTCTGAAAATACTAAATTTCTCTAAATGTTCATAAATCCTGTCCCTCAGAATCTTCTCCATCAACTTACCAACCACTGAGGTTAGATTCATAGGTGGATAATTTCCTGGGCTATTCTCTTTCTTGAATATAGGAACCACATCCGCAATCCTCCAATCCTCTGAAACCTCTCCCATCTCCATCGACGACACAAAGATCATAGAATATCACTGCCAGAGGTTCTGCAGTCTCTTCCCTCTTCTCCCACAGTAACCTGGGCTACATCCCATCTGGTTCCAATGACTTATCTATGTTAATGTTATTCAAAATTTCCAACACATCCTCTTTCTTAATGTCCACATAACCTTTTCAGTCCGCTGCAAGCTTGCAGTACAACCACTCAGATCTTTTTCCAGGTGAATACCGAGGTAAAGTATTCATTAAGCATCTCTGCTATTTCTACCAGTTCTGTACAAACTTTCCCACCTTCACATTTTATATGTTCTATTCCTTCACATCTCATCTTTTTACTCTTCACATATTTGGAGAATGTCTTAGGGTTCTCTTTGATCTTACCTGCCAAGGCCTTCTCATGACCCCTTTGGCTCTCCTAATTTCCTTCTTAAGTTCCTTCCTACAAGCTGTACATTCCTCTAGATCCCTAACATCTCCTGGTTCTCTGAACCTTTTGTACGCTTTCCTTTTCTCTTTGACTAGTTTCATTACAAATTTCATGCACCATTGTTCCCATAACCTACCAAAACCTCCCTGTCTCATCGGAACGTTGTCGTGCAGAACTCTATTAAGAACTCTGTAAAGATTGTAACCTTTTCCCTTAACAAAAGGCAGCAGTAATACTGAGACTGGAGTGATACTCATCGTTCATGATACATTTCGCTTTCATCAACATTTATCAAGAATAGATTTCACAGAAAGACCTGCTTAATAAAATCCTTCCTGCTGGGTTTGATTATCTCTGTATCCTCAAAGAGTTTACTTTCCAATGGAACAGTATCAGGCAAGATATCCAAAATTGATAGCACTCAACTACAGCTGCAAAAAAAATAGTTTCATTGTTGTTGGATCTACTCAAAAGGATTTTAATTTTCTGAGATTGTATGAGTTCCTTGGCTATCACAGCTGTCTGCTGTTCTCTCCAATTCAACTCATCTACTTTAACAGCTTGATATTTATAGTTAGTAAGTATTTCAATTCCATATCATGAACCATCACAGAAAAATATCATTAATTGGCTTTCCCTAATTTCCGTAATTAGTTATTTTATCTTGTTTTCATTCAATTTAAGAGATTTGTTGTCACAACATTTTATGAACTTCACCAAGTTGCTATATTTTCTGATGTATTTCTATATTTGCTTCACACAAATGTTCCAATCTCACAGGATTCATAAACTAAATGTGGAGTCAGTTTATTTCAAGTTGTAGTACAAGATTGCTCAGTTGACAGATTTATCAGAAAGATTCAACAACTATTGTTAATGGGAAAGTACAGCAGCAAAATTCTTTCACACCACATGCTGCGAGGTAGACTGACAGCTCCACTCATCAAGGTTTGTTGGTTGTATGGTTTCCATCCTATCTACTTACTGATTAGCACATTCTCTCTTAAAATGATAGTACAACATCTCCTTTTTTCCAAGATAACATTGCATATATTGAGCAAAAATATGTATAGGTGAGGGTGGTTGCAAAAACCACTTGCACAAAAAAAGTCAGTTCAAGAATTTAAGGATTTAAGAATTTAAGAGTTCGAGAATCTTTTAAATATTTTTTGTGAATCTAGCAACTCCACTTAATCCGTTGCATAATTTATGCACAAGGCAAGACAAGTATAGCAATGAACACCAGAGTGCAAGAAAGCATATCATTCAATTAAAGAAGCTCTGGAGAAGTTCAGAAGTACTGGTATATTTTAATTCAGAGTTAACACAAAACTTTCTTGTGATGCCTCACTGTATGGAGTTGGAGCAGTGGTGTCACACATACCACTATCAGAGGAAGACAGGCCAACAGCTTTCATATCACGTATCTTGACAAGTGCTGAACCAAATTGCAGCCAGTTGGAGAAAGAGACACTGAGCGTTATCTTTAGAGAGCGGATAACTCTTTGGTTGTCACTTCACAACGCTGACAGACCATTGTCCCTTAAGAACTATATTCAATAGCTTGCAGCAAGTAGACTTCTTTAATAGTCTTTAATATTATCTGAACATTCCTTTGAGATAAATTACTGGCAGTCAAAGCCACGTCAATCCTCTGCATTGTCATATTTGCCTTTACCTACTGATCAAGAACCACTCAGTAGTGTTTCCAATATCTTCTACTTTTCACAGAATACATCCTTGTGTCTGTAGCTCAGGCTCAAAGGCAGACTAGGGAAGGTACTGGAAATGGTATTAAAAAGGAGGACAGCAAGAACACATCCTAAACTAAAAGCGTGTGTTTCCAGAAAATTCGACTTGACAGTACAGAGTGGATGTTTGTTGTGCAGGATGGGGGTAATAATTCCTCCAAACCTGCAACAGAGTACTGGAACAATTATATGACGGACATCCAGGTATAGTGCGAATGAAAGAACTTGTGTCAAGTTGCTTTTGGTGGCATAAACCAGATGCCCAGATCAAGGAAAAAGCAGGATTATGCCAGTCACGTGAATGGATAAGGAATACACTGCCATTGTCCCCAATATATCCATGGGAATTGTCTAAAATGCCTCAGCAATGTCTACATATTGATATCACAGATCCATACAAGGTACGCATGATCATGGTTGCCAAAGATGTACATTCAAAATGGCTAGAAGTTGTGTTAATGAAGTCAACAACTGTGGAACAAATTAGCAAAAAGCCCAATGAGATTTTTGTCAGATTTGGGAAACCAGAACATATCGTGAGTGATAATGGATCACAATTTACAGCTCAAGACCTTGGAGATTATTTGAAGGTGAGCAGAATCCACCACACAAAAACACCACCTTACCTCCCGTCAATGAATGGATTAGCCAAAATGGTTTATCCACTCTTTGAAGAATTCACTGAAAGCCTCTCAGGACCATGCATCATTAAATTGCATCATAACAGTTTCTCAACACACACACACAAATACTCAGAGTTCCCCGACTTTACTACTGAAGAGGATACTGAGAACTTTATTTGATTTACTCTCAGTACAGGAGATGTCCAATATAGTGGAACACAATCAGCAGTCACAAATCTTAAGAAGATGCTTCCAAAAAATACTTGTTTGGGCAAAGAGAGCAAATTTTGGTCTCCGCTATACCTCTAGCAAAAATTGGGTTCCTGCAACTATATTGGCTCAAACTGGTCCTCTCTCCAATACAGTAGAAACTGAAGATGAACTAGTGTGGAGATGATATGTGGATCAGTTGTTAGATACACACATCAATGTCCCAGTACTGTTATGCCAGGACTATCTCTGGATGAATCACCACCCACACCACAGGGTACGGAAGCTGTGACTTCAGATCAATCAGCAAAAACCAAGATTGCAGAAGAACCTTTTGTTGGTATTCGTCTGTTTTCTACAAGAGACATCTTCCAGAATAGAGACTTCATCCAAAGGACTGAAGAATATCCCCAAGGTGGACAACAGCCAAATCCCTGAAGTGTGCAGGCAACAAAGCGGAATAGACACCTTTCCTATTAACTGTATTAGTACTACATAATGATGCATTGTCTGGCCTTTTATATATGTTTTGGTGATTATGTAAAATACAAAACAAAAACAGAAAATGCTGGAAAATCTCCGCAGGTTTGATGGCATTTATAGGGAGAGAATTGAGCTTACGTTTTGAGTCTAGATGACACTTCATCAGAGATACGAGCAAAGAAAATCAGTATAGATTTATACTATGAGAGTGGGGGAGAATTTAAAATACTATGGTTGTTGTGGTGGGATTTTAGGAGTAAAAGGGGAGGGATGTTATCTATTTGAGGCTGTTGTTGTGTTGTTATTGTGTTGAATTGTCACTTTAAGAGTCTAGTCATGTGTATAGTTTATGATGTCATTGGCTGCTTTGTGGACTTTAGCCTAGCCTAGATCAAATCTTCCTGGAGTCAACAGCTTATCAATAAAATAATATTTTCCCCAATCCCACATGCTATCACTTCACATTCTTTATTCACAAGTGCAGAATATAACAGTGACTTCATAATTCATGTTCGTGGACTTCATGTTCATTGCATAATTTGGACACTTCTGTGGGTAACCATCTTCCCTGGATCAGATGTGTGACTTGTATCTTTTGTCCTAACTGAATTCTAGGTTGTTGCATGCCTACATTTCTATCATACACCCTACTTTCCATTCTCCCTCAATTTAGCAGAAGTTTCTTGTTATATATTAAGTGGTTGCATTATTGCTTTAAAAGTTGGTCACATGATTTGATGACCAAGTGCGATTAAATGTCCACATCATTTGCTTTTCAGAATATGTTAAAGGACCAGTTCTCCCTCTAAGTGTTTCATGCTGCTGACTTCCTGATGCCTAGCATCTGATTGGCGATAATCAGGATTTAACTGTTAGCCCTGTACAAGCAGGATCAGTATCTGAGATTTGAGGGAATTGCAGGGAAGACGCAGGAGCCGGCTTCATGACCACTAGATCAGCAGGCCCCAAGCAAGTAAGAGTCCAAAGCACTGTGATCCAGATGACGGTTCTCAAGTGAGTCTGTCGTCCCCACATATTTGACATCTTCACCAGCTAACCATATATCCTTCGTCTGGCAGCCTCTATCAGATGAGGCAGGGCCACCCGTGGTTGCATTCCACCATGCCCCATTTCGAGCATCACTAGCCATCGCTTCAGGAGGACACAGACATCTATTCACTTCATTCATCAGCACTGAGCAACAGTGCAGAGAAAGTCACTTCAGTGGGAAATGTTTGAGAATAGGCTTCTAGAGCACTCTATGGTGAGCACCACATAGCTGCAGTTGCACATTGAGTGGAGCTGGAACATCCACGGGAGTGACCATTCGGAGGGCTGATGGCTTCCCACGAACTACTGGCCTCAAGGCAGATGTCAGTCCTCTGGAAACACTCATCTCAGTAATAGTCAATATGCAAAAACAGAGCCGCAGTCAGTCTTGAAAGGGCAAGAAAGTGCCTGACAATCCCACTCTATAGGAGCAAGTCATTGGAGGTGTGCCAAAAGGTCATGATCATTGACTGCTCCGTGGATAAGCCCAGTGAACCCAGGGACTGCTTTGAGAGTAATGCAGATGGACAAAGTGCATGACATTATCATTGGGGAAGGAGATATCATATTGCAACTGACACCAAGCTATATAATTAAGGACAATTATCCAAGAGTGGCATTTTAGTGATTTCTCTCAACTTTTCCCCCACAGCATGAGGACGTTCAGCTGGGCCCCACCAAATCACAGTTATAAGTGTATACTCCTTATATACCCATGACTGTGTGGCCAAATTCCATTCCAACTCAATTTTCAAGTTTGCTATTGACACCACTGTAGTGGGCTGGATCTCAAACAGTGATGAGACAGAGTACAAGAGAGGGATAGAGGATCTTGATGAACTGGTGTGACATCAATACTCTCCCTCATGTCAATAAAATGAAGGAGATAGTCACCGACTTCAAGAAGCATAGTGGAGGACATATCAATGGGAATAAAATGGAAATGGTAAACAACTTCAGGTTTCTAGGTATCCAGATCACAACAACCCTCCATGCTGACGCTATAGTTAAGAAAGCCTACCAATGCCTCTGCTTTCTCAGGAGGCTAGGGAGTCCATTATGACATTTACCAATTTTTACAGATGTACCTTAGAAAACATCCTTTCTAGATGTATCACAGCTTAGTATGACTTCTGTTCAGATCAAGACTTCAAGAAACTATAAAGGGTTATGAACGTAGCCCAGTGCACTATGCAAACCAGCTCTCTACCCGTTGACCCCATCTGCACTTTGCACAGCCTTGGAAAAGCAGCCAGCATAACCCTGGACTTACTCCCTTCCATCTTCTGCCAATGGGAAAAAAGATACAAAAGTCTGAGGTCATGTACCAACCAACTCAGTAACAGTTTCTTCCCTGCTTCCATTAGATTTTTGAATGGACTTACCTTGTATTAAGTTGACCTTTCTCTACACCCCTGTTATGACTGTATCACTATATTCTGCACTCTATTTTCCTTCCCCCCCTCCCCATGTACTCTATGAATGTTATGCTTGGTCTGTATAGTGTGCAAGAAACAATACTTTTCACTATACACTAATATATATGACAATAATAAATCAAATCAAATCCCGAGGTGATGGAGGAGGAACATCTGAGGTCATCCCCGAGCAGCACATACACTACTAGCTCCTTTGGGAGACCCCCATACACCCCAGCATCAGTTACAAATGGTGCCTTAGCTCCTTGCTCCTCTTGGTATTCAATCTACCAGCTCCCCGCTTTTCAGGAACTAATTCATGCATCATGCTTTCAGCTGAAAGCCTCCTGACCAAGGCCAATGGTGCAGCCTGGGAGATTTGGAACAGATTCAGCTGATGTTCGATTCACTGGACTATTGCTATACTTATCAGGAGCTAGTGGGCCTCGAGGATCCTCATCCCCACCCCTTCCCCTCCGATATCACTGGGGTCTTTTACAGGCTTCTGTTTAGTTAGAACATAAAACATAGAACAATACAGCACAAACAGGCCCTTCGGCCCACGAGTTGCGCCGATCACATCTACCAATCCACAGACCTATCTATAACCCCCTATCCTATTCTTTTCCATATACTCATCCAGAAGTCTTTTAAAAGACCCCAGTGAGTTTGCCTCAACAACCTCCAACAGCAGCCAATTCCATTTCCTCACCACCCTACCTTGAGTTCCTACTCTGTACAGACAACAGCTCCTTTAACACATCTGTTGTTAGTTTGAATCATTTGTTATAAATGATTGCCTTTTGGAATAAAATATGCACTAGTCAAATCTCTAAGATTGATGGCTCAGATTTTAAGTGGTCTCTTGGTGTACAATGGATGATATTCTAATTACAGGGTCCAGTGAACAAGACTGCATGGAATAATTTAAAAGCAACGCTGCACATCTTCAAGCATGTAATCTCCTTATTAAGGAATAAAAGTGTGACTTTATCCAGATGTCAGTCCAGAATTTGGGACATGTCATCGATAGTAAGGGCCTACATAAAACACCTAAAAGATGGAAGCTATTTTAGAAGCATACATACAATTAATATGATGTAACCAATATGACATTACGAACTTTCTAGGATTAGTAAATTGTTATGCCAAATCTGTTCATAACTTATCTATATTATTGAAGTTATTGCATAATTTACAATGTGGGAAGCAGAATGTGAGAAAGCATACAAGGATGTCAAAGATGTTTTGCAGAAATCTGAAGTATTGGTTTATTTTAGTCTGAAGCTACCATTACTGCTTGCTTGCAATGTTTCACCTTATGGAGTAGGGGTAATCATTTCACATATTCCACCTTCAGGAAAAGAACAACCAATAGCTATTGCTTTGTATACTCTGACTAGTGCTAAATCTAGCGACACTCAGCTAGAAAAAGAAACATTGACTATAATTTTTGGTGCACGAATGTTTCATCATTATTAATATGGTTGTCATTTCACTAATCGTCAATTACTAACCATTTCTTCAGGCCATACAAAACTGCTAGCTGATTACAAAGATGGTCACAGGTCTTATCTGCACACTATGATGTAAAGTATCATCAGAGTGTTCATATTAATGCTATATTATCACACTTACCTATTAAGCTGATATCAACAAACTAGTTTTGCTAATATTCTTTATTTTTCATGTGTAGATCATTTGCCTGTAACAACTACTCAAGTTCAGAGATATACCAGAAATGACAGAAAAGGTTGGGAAAGATTATGAATATGTTATTGAAAGGAAGGATAGCTGGAATGCATTGTACACCCTGATTTGAAACCATATATGTCAAGAAAGTTTGAGTTGACTGCCTAATGTGGGTGTCTATCATGAGGAATCTAAGCGAGAATTCCTCTTAATCTATGTGGACGAGTTCTTCTAAACTCTTGAAGAATATCCTTGCATAGTCCAGATGAAGAAATTAGCACATAGTTATTTTTGGTGGCCAGATTTAGATGCTCAAATTGAAGAAAAAGTGGGACAGTGACAATCCTGTGCAGGAATAAGGAATACACCACGGTTATCTCATTTATTATCTTGACAGTTTAAAATGAACTGGCAAGGACTGCATGTAGATTTTGCTGGTCCATTTGCAGATTACATGTTCTCAATCATAATTCGTATACACTCAAAGTAGCCAAAAGTTATCATGAGATCTCCCATAACTGAACAAACCATTGAGAAACTTGATGAAACTTTTGCAAGATTTGATGCACCAGAACAGTTTTTTAACAATAATGGTTCATAGTTTACTTCACAAGATTTTAAGGATTATCTCAAAATCAGTGGCATTCAACATACAAAATATGCATCTGATCATCAACCAATGCATTAGCTGAAACATTCATGCAATCCTTGAAACATTCTTTAAAACTTTCAGGAGAGTAAGATTTATTATTATGTTATGTGAATAGCTCTTCGGCATCTTATTGAAACATTACTCATGTGATCACTCAGTTTATTTGCATTACTATTCTTAAACAGGAAGTTGAGAATTACATTTTATTTGTTGTAACCTCCAGAAAAGTTGAGTTATAGTAGAGCATCAACAACAATCTCAGGTTGCTAGATGAGAAGTGAGGGCAAAACAATGCTCACTTTAAAGAGAAGATGTGGTGGCAGTGTATAATTATGCCACAAGTACTCTGTACAGTTCTGGTCGCCACTTTATTGGAAGGATGTGATTGCACTGGAGGGGTGCAGAGTATATACAATGGGATGCTGCCTGAGATGGAACATTTAAGTTATGAAGAGAGATGAGTAGGTTTGTGTTGGTTTCGTTGGAGCAGAGAAGACAGAAGGATGACCTGCTTGAGATGTACAAGATTATGACATGGACAAAGTGGATAAGGAGCAGTTGTTCCCCTTAGTTGAAGGGTGAGCCATGAGGGGACATAGGTACAAGTGGCAAGAGGTTTGGGGGAGGATGTGAGACAAAACCTTTTTACCCAGAGAATGTTGATGGCCTAGAATGTGCTCCCTGGGAGAGTGGTAGAGATGGGTTGTCTCACATCCTTTAAAAAAGTATCTGGATGAGCACTTGGTACATTATAATATTCAAGACTATGGGCTACATACTGTCAGAAGAGATTAGGAGAGAGTTCAGGTGTTTTTAATGTGTCGGCGAGCACTCAGTGGGATGAAGGGCCTCTTCTACACCATATGATTATATGATTCTATGAGTGAAATGGGTACCAGCCATAGTTTTAGCAAAAACAGGTTCAATTTCTTACATAGTTCAAATCAAAAGTGAACTAGTTTGTGATAATATTGATGTACTTGATTTTACTTGTTTTTATCCTACAGGTGCTTTGGTCCACTTTGTTGACTAACAAGGGGCATACATGTGATGGGTCATGAGAGGGCTGCTCTTGGACCTTTTTCGAGAGTATCCTAGTGCTCCACGTCGTTAGTGTACGCTTGACCTGGACCATTTGATGGGCAACACGACAGCTCAGTGACTATCGCTGTGCTGTGCAGATACATGGATTTGGGCCTGTGTCTGTGGGAGTTTGCGCATTCTCCCCGTGCTTGCGTGGGTTTTCTCCGGGTGCTCCGGTTTCCTCCCACATCCCAAAGATGTGCTCTTAGGCTAATTGGCAAAACAAATTCTCCCTAAATTGTCTCAAATTTGGTTTTTAATCCATAGATCTATAAACATGGACAGGGATCACGGGTAGAGGTGGGAACATCGAGGTGGCGGCGCGGGCTCGTTGGGCCGAAGGGCCTGTTTCCCGTGCTGTTTTGTTCTTTGTTCTTTGTTCTTGTTCTTTTATATCATGCTGATCAATTGTTATCACTTCAAAATGCTTTCTCAGAATCATCTCCTGAAGTACCAATTTCTATAGTTCCTAGTGTTGTGAATACTAGGAAGATATAGTTAAATCTGACAATTGTGTCTGAGTTCTCATACCACATTAGAATAAAATAGAATTAACTCCAAGAGAAGGGGTGTCTACTGAAGTTTCAAATCATATTTCTAAGGTTAAGGATTTTAAAATTCCAGAAAGTTGTATACAATCGAAGTGGAATAGGTGTCTTCTTAATTGACCTTTTTATTGATTGTGTATAACGATGAGTGTTGCATAGAACTGTGGCTTAAGAACTAGTATAAGGTTGTAGCAATTGAACACAGAAGTAAAGTAGGATGGCTGCTAAGGGGGCAGTGGCCTGATCTGCTCATCACACTATTCGATCAGCGTGGTGAATCGGTAAGATCGGGTGAGAGGTGAAAAATTGGGCTTGAATCTGGTTTCTTCTCTTTCACGATATTACCAGCTCCATTCTATCAGTGAAATTAGCTCCTACCTGGGAAGGGCACAAGGCTGACTTAAATACTTGCTTGTTAATTTCAATATAATTAGTGAGTGCTGGACCCACTCATCCGGGCTCAGTTTCCCTCCCAGCAAGGATTATGTATGGTCCCCACCAACAGGGATCTGAAATGGTGACCTTGCCGGAGGAACTGGAAGCCATTCTAGATGAGTGGGGATAAGGCTGAGCAATGCTTCTTGGGCAGGGCTGGCCTGACACCTTGGCACTGCATAGGGTGTGAGGCCTAAGGGTAGGAGAAGAGGCCTGAAGAGAACGGGCCAATGACAGGGCAGGACCACAACAGGGAGGCAGGTGGGTGGTGATCTGTACGGGATAAACTCTGCAAAGGGTGATTGTAGATTGGCCGAGGAGGCGATCGGCTTTGGGGGGGGGGGGGTGGTGTTGGGGACCAGGTCAGTGCTCAGTCAGCTGGAGTGGTTGGCCGGAGAAGGTATGTCTAGGGGGAAGAGCAGATTTAGACAAAGTCTGGGGAGGTTTTTGAGGCGGGGAAGGGGGAAGTGACAGATCTCCCAATGTACTATATCTGTGTAGCGGCACCTCTAGAACTCACTAACCAGTTCTACCCACCCCCTGCTGGTGAAAATGTTACATCTTACCTCATTATTCCTTCCATGTGCCATATGATTGCGTCTCAAAGCTCGCTCCAAAAAAAGACACGATTCTTTCCCATTTACGCACTCTTTCAACTTAGAATTTTTTGGTAAGATCATCTCCTATATATTTAAGTGGTTGTCCGATTGCTTTAAGAGCTGGTCACACAGTGGCATAGTAATTAGCACTACTGCTTCACAGCACCAGGGACCTGGGTTAAATTCCCTGCTTGGGTCATTGTCTGTGTGGAGTTTGTACATTCTCCCCATGTCTGCGTGTGTTTTCTCTGGGTGCTCTGGTTTCCTCCCACCATCCAAAAATGTGCGGGTTAAATTGATTGGTCTTTCTAAATTGCCCCTTTCAGGGGACTAGCTAGGCTTAATGAATGGGGTTGTGAGATGTCTGGGTGGGATTGTGGTTGGTGAATAATGGGCCAAAAGGCCTCCTTCAGCATTCTAGGATTTTATGATTTGATGATATCTTTGGGGTTTCAGCGTTTCACAGACTCTTATTTAATTTCAGTTTGTATTCTGTACAAGCAGCAGCTCCTGCAATAAATCTGTTGTCAGTTTGAATCCAGGGACAGGAGTTATCGGCTGCGGTCACACCAGAACCAAAAATTCCTGTCCGAGTTCAACGGACCTTTGCATGGTTCATCCCCTGTCCACTACAATTCCCATTGCGGGCAGGATGGGAAAATTCCAGGGCATGTGTGCAAACCACAATTTTCTTTTAGTTTAATACGCACAACCTCAAACATATTTAGGACATTACATTTTTTCCTCTCTCTCTCTTACCTCTTTATGAATTCTCACCCTTCCCTCTGTATGAAATCTCCATTTCTCATTTATGTCAATCCCACTTTCTGCAAACATCCTTGGACAGCTAAGCCTCCTGTCATATTTGTCCTTGGTCACGTCATGGACTAAAACATCACCTAAAGGACAGGTGACAACTCCAGGCTCAGCAAAATGACTGACATTATGCATTGAAAAAATCTTAGATTTTGAAATAATTTGGAATGGCAAGTAATTGAAACAGAATCAACCAAAAGGGGTAACAAAAGGATTTGGTAATCTGGACTTCTTATCAGTGGGAGTTTCTAGAAGGCCAGTATTAACTTTGTTTTAATGCTCAATGTGCTTTGGGAGATCTTGGTTGGGCTGTGGTCCATCACCAATTTTAGTCTTGCCATTGCCTTGTTGAATTGTGTCAGGTGACACAGATACAGATGCAATGATGGGGGAAATGACCTCCATTTTGTTTATCTCACCCAACTGTTGCTGCAGGTGCTTCATGAGCAGGTGTGATATTTTTCTGTGGCAATTCACAGGTACACCAGCTTGGCATCTTTCCTCAATGTGATACCTTCTTCAGTTCCCAATCACCACAATAAATCTGGAACCAGGTCATTGCCTGTTGAGCTAATCCATTTTCTGAAGGAAGTTGAGATCATATCAGGTCTTTCTGCTTCAAAGGGGAATTTCTTGATTGTGGTCTACAAATAATACCCTCCACCTTTGTTTATCTTTGTATTTGTGTGTCACCAAATTTAACTGGGAGTTTGATATTACCTATTCTCTGAATGACATCAAGTGTTGTGTCACTATCCATGGCCTCTTGACTGGGAGAGCCGAACAGTGGCTCCTGTGTGTAATTTGAAATTAATGAGGTAACCATTTACTGAGATATCAGCATTCCAAAAAGAGAGTCCACAATTTTTGAGCTCACAAAAAGTAAGTTTGGGTCTCTTCCTGGTGTGATACCTCAGTCGTATTATTTTGGCACACTCACCCTTGCACGCACACACTTTAATGTTGATCCATCAGATGGAACTCTTCAGTTGTAGGCAATAAAATAAAACAAGACTTACCTCTAAGTATAAATCAAAGAGAAAGGTTTAATAAAGAAACTTCATTACTCCAACACTTGAGGCCTCACCCTCAGCCATTCCAAGCTCTCTCCAAATCCCAACAATACTTATTTATACTGAGTCAGCTGACCACCACATCATTTTGTCATTGGTTAGTTTACTGGGTCAGTTGACTCTGGGTCACACTACAACAGATCCAATCATTGGTTACATTCTAAAAGATTCCCCCTGTTTTCCAAATAGTTTAAGACAACCATCTTCCAGTATCCTTAATAACTTTCTAGAATCTGCACCCTTTTTAGTAAAAATCAAATAACTGGAGATTTGCACCAACCCTGTTGAGTTTGGAAACTTCCTTGTTTTCCAGCATTTGTTTAATGCTGGTCAAATCAATTCTCAGTCACTTTTCTGTTACATTTTTGTTGAGTGAACATTGCCCACATAACACTCAATTGGCGTAACATTGCCATAAAAAAAATTTAATTTGTCAGACAAATATAATTTTATATCCAATGCCTCCAGTAATGCCAGGATTTCAGCCGCCAATGTATTTCTGACTACACATTCTTCTTGCTTCCCAGGTCAAGGGGCAACATTTTCTTTCCTGACCTACCAGGAATATTATGAATCCAGCATTGCTAGAATGTCTATCTGGTAGATTGGCACATAAAATATTACTAAACCCAACTAATTTCATATCTTCATATCTCCTAGTGCTGGGAATTTAATTGTACATTATTCTAATTTTAGCTTTTTTAAAGTTTTATTTGCCTGTATGTTCTCTAACTGAGGCACACCTCAATATATTACTCTAGGACATTACAGCTCCCATCCAGTCTTGTTTCTGCGCATAGCCAATTTAGCTGTCCTATCATATTTCTCAACAATTTTGTTTCTTTTCCTTTGGCCAATTCCTCATTCTCCATCGATCTTTCTCTGGTGATGGAAATGCAATTTAAGAACAAAGAACAAAGAACAAAACAGCACGGGAAACAGGCCCTTTGGCCCAACGAGCCTGCACTAACACCCCGATGTTCCCACCTCTACCCGTGATCCCTGTCAATGTTTATAGATCTATGGATTAAAAATCAAATTTGAGACAATTTAGGGAGAATTTGTTTTGCCAATTAGCCTAAGAGCACAGCTTTGGGATGTGGGAGGAAACCGGAGCACCCGGAGAAAACCCACGCAAGCACAGGGAGAATGCGCAAACTCCCACAGACACAGGCCCAAATCTATGTATCTGCACAGCACAGCGATAGTCACTGAGCTGTTGTGTGGCCCATCAAATGGTCCAGGTCAAGTGTACACTAACAACGTGAAACACTAGGATACTCGAAAAAATCCAAGAGCAGTCCTCTCACGACCCATTGCGATATTTACATATCCCTGTTGACTCATCATTACCCCAGGTTTACTTTGTCGGATATCAAGACCCAGATATTGAAAAGCACCAGTTGTTTGATGCCCAATTTTAAATTCTGTCTTTAGCTTCTCAATTATTGTTTTTCCAAACTCTTCTGTGCATTCCATAGGAAATCATCAACATGCTTCACAAAAATTCCAGCTAATTTTCCTTCAGATTTCCAGTAGAACATTGCTGGATCTGCTTTTAACTGGACACAGCCAGCAATACAGGCATACAGAGAAATATCAAATCCTTAACACAACACTTAATCCATTTACAGATTTGTTCCATTTCCATAATTGCCCCTGAGTATTACCTGATTCTCTGGGTGACTTCAAAAAAACTTATTTGAAATGCTTCACTTGCAGAAATGTTGCTTTGATATACATTGATTTACATACCCAATTATTAGACACTAGAATGATGAAAATAATTTTCAATGCCACTTTCCCTGCTGTGGGTGAGTTGACCCTAATGTCTCTCCCCATCAATTGTTCCACATACCCATTGGCTATCAGTCTGGCTTTGCTTTATAAATCCCATCTTGCAAAACTTCCTCTGTGCAAACCCACTGATGGGACAAGACCATAAGACCATAAGACATAGGAGCAGAATAAGACTGTTTGGCCCATTGAATCTGCTCCATCATTCAATCATAGTTGATATTTTTGTCATCCCCATTTTCCTGCCTTTTCCTCATTACCCCTGATCCCCTTATTAATCAAGAACCTATCTCTGTCTTAAAGCCACTCAATGACCTCGCCTCCACAGCCTTCTGTGGCAGAGATCCACAGATTCACCATTCTCTAGCTGAAAAAAATTCCTCCACATCTCTATTTCAAAGAATTGTCCCTTTAGCTGAGGTTGTGCCTTCTGATTCTTGTTTTTTGTACTAGTGGAAACTTCCTCTCCATCTCCACTCTGTCCAGGCCTGGCAGTATCCTATAAGTTTCAAAAATATCTCCCCTTATCCTTGTAAACTCCTCAACTGCTCCTCATACACGAAGCTCTTCATTCCAGGGATAATTCTTGTGAATCTTCTTTGGACGCTTTCCAAGGCCAGCACATCCTTCCTTAGACAGGAGACCCAAAACTGCTCACGGCACTTCAAATGGGCTCTGACTGGAGCTTTATACAGCCTCAGAAGTACATTCCTGCTCTTGTATTCTAGCCCTCTCGACATGAATACTAACATTGCATTTGCCTTCCTAACTGCCAACTGTTCCTGCACGTCAATCTTAAGAGAATTTTGAACAAAGACTCCCAAGTTCCTTTGTATTGCTGGTTTCATAAGCCTTTTCCCATTAGAAAATAGTCTATGCCTCCATTCCAAAGTGCAGAATCTCACACTTATCCACATTATGTTCCATCTGTCACTTTTTTGCCCACTCTCCTAACCTGTCCAAGTCCTTTTGCGGGCCCCCTGCTTCCTCAATACTACTTGTCCCTCTGCATATCTTTTGTATCATCTGCACACTTAGCAATAGTGCCTTCAGTTCCTTCTTCCAAATTGTTAATGTATAGTGTGAAAAGTTGTGGTCACTATCTCCAAAGTGCTCTCCCACTAACAAATCTAGCACTTGGCCCAGTTTATTACACAGTACCAAGTCCAATGTGGCCTCACCTCTTGTTGGCTTATCCACGTTGTGTCACTTGCCCCTAAAGAGACCCCAATGGTCCAGATATCTGAAACCCTCTCTCCTAAACTAGTTTAGGGATATGTTGAGCTACACATATCTTCCTATTCCTAGCCTCACTGGCACAGGGGGTTGTAATCCTGAGATTACAATCCAAGAGGTCCTGTTCTTTAACTTTCTACCTAACTCTCTAGGATCTCATCACTCTTCATGCCCAGGTCATTAGTATCAATATGCACCACAATCTCTGGTTGTTCACCCTCTCCCTTCAGAATGCTTTCTGCTTGTTCAGAGACATCCTGGACCCTGGCACCAGGGAAGCAACATACTATTTTGGAGGCTCTTTCATATTACAGAATCACCTATCTGCACCCCTTCCCAATAACTATTGCTCTATGCTCTTTGTCCTTACCTGCTCAACAACAGAGTTAGCTGTGGCTGCTGCTGCTGTTACCATCTGAAAGGTCATCTCCGCAATAGTATCCAAAAGAGTATAATTGTTAGAGAAGAGGACAACCACAGAGGATTCCTGCACTGACTGCCTGCCCCTTCTAGTGATTCATCTGAACCTTGGGTGTGACCATGTCTCTAAAACTTCTACCTATGATATTTTCTGCTGCTTTCATGCTCCTAAGTGCATCCAACTGTTGCTCCAACCTATCCACGCGGTATGTCAGGAGCTGCAATTGGTCATCCGAGACATTGGAACATTGTGGATCTCCCACAAAAGTGCAGCACTTAACTTCACTGATCAACATTTTGAGTCCCAACTAAATTATTTAAGAAAATTTGTAAAACTCTTACCTTCACTTTTGCCTTCTCACAGCGACTTTTATTTTGGTTGGAAGAAGAGGGAAGGAGAGAAACACTAACGTAGTGTTTCAGACTTACCACTCCTTGACACCAGATCTTCCACTTCCCAGTAAATGTTACCAGGCCGACTTCTCCCAGAATGCACCAGTGAAGTCCCTCAGCCGTCTCTACCAGCTGCTGTAACTCCTGTCTATCGCTGGAGCTGTTCTTCCGCTTCTCACTTCTTAGTTGATGTTGCCAGGCTGACTTCTCCCAAAATACATCAGTGAATGCTCAGGCACCTCTATCAGATATTACATTTCATGTTGTGTAAAGCATTACCTTTCTGATAGTGCCACACATGACAGATGGACCAGCCTATCTTAGAGGAGCACAGCAATGATTTATTCGGTTGATCCCTGAGATAAGGACATTGCCCTGGGGAGACATTGGGTACAAGAGACTTACAGTCTCTGGAATTTAGAAAAACGAGAGGTGATTGAATTGAAATGTAAAATTCTAGATGGGGCCTGACAGGGTTCATTCATTCATTCATTTGTTGTCACTATAACAGTTGACACCACTTTGCTACTTCTCTGGCTTTATTCAAGCTTTGCTTCATCTATGCCTCAATATTATCCACTCATCTGATTTATCTTTTTCATATTCTGCTTTTTAAATTCTGCTTTCTGGGTAAGTTCTTTACCTAGAGGGTGGTAAGGGTATGGAATGCCCTGCCTGCTGCAGTTGTAGATGCGCCAAGTTTGGTGGCGTTTAAGAGGTTAGTAGATAAGTTTATGGATGAAAAGGGAATGGTTTAGGTTAGAGGGTCATTGCTTTTTCTTAATTGGACAGCGCAACATCGAAGGCCGAAGGGCCTGTTCTGCCCTGTAATGTTCTATGTTCTATGTTCAATTTCTCCTTCAGTTGTTGCCAGGACGAAGCTGTTGTACTTTGTTATCTTTCTCACTCTAACTGTATTTAGCATCATTTTTTGATTCCTGAAATAACTCTTCAGAAGTATCCCTTCACCTAATTTCCCTTTATTTATAATCTCACCTCCATTCCTAAGAGTACTTCAGGTAGTTCTGACATTCCTCAATATTTACATAGGTGATATTCCCTGATTGGGCAGGCAATCACTACCTCAACAGGGAGTTCATATTCCAAGAGGTCAATCTCAAGGGCCTCATTGGAGGTCATTCCAATTTCTGAATTTGTACTGTTAATCTAACACACTCATTTCTGTCCACCCATCTAATTCTGAGCATCCTTCACTATACCCATTTTTCAAATTCCTTCCACCCCATTCTTCAGTGTCCAGCTCTCTCATCTACAGAGGGTAACATCCCTCACTAGTTAGGTGGACCAGACAATTTTCTCAGCTTCAATGCTGATACTTTTGGGCTTACTGATGCTACTTTAGTCGTTGGTCGCACCTCTTGCCATAACCGATCTAACCTGGCTTTAATTCTTGTGTATAACTTTCGTGTTAATCATTGAACCATGGGACTTGAATTTCTTCACTGTCATTGTCTTGGTGTTTCTAATCTTGACTTTTCCAATACCATTCAGAACCATGGTCTTTGCTTTATTTATGCTCAGTCCAAAATACTCACTGGCTCTTTCGACCAGTCTGCATAGTCTCGAGCTCTCCCTTTGTGCTGGCTATGTGTGTGATGTTGTCTACATTCCATATGCTATGATGTCTTATGAGATAAGCGACATCTCTCTGTTAACTCTGCCTGCACCATCCTCATTATCTTCTCTCCCACAGTAGATACCGCTACTTGGTTCCCTCCTCAAGCTGGAATAGTTTCAGATGCCCATCACCATGATGACTCCTAAAGCATTTACTTATAGCCCTTGTATTAGTCATACAAGATGTTTGAGTATATCAATGTCAATAGTCTGCACCGAATGTCTGAAAGAGCATCTCACCCAGGCGATCCCTGCCACCCTAACCCCTCGGACCCTGTATTTACCATAGCCTGATCCACCAACCTACACATCTTGGAGCACTCAGGAGCAATTTATCATGGACAATCCACATAACCTATACATTTTTGGAGTGTGGAAAGCAACTGGAGAACCCAGAGGAAACCCACACAGACATGGGGAGAATGGACACATAGACAGTCACCCAAGATTAGAACTGAACCCGTGTCCCTGGGATTGTGAGGCAGCAGTGTGAATAACTGTGCCACTGTATCACAAAAAACTAGAACATAATCAAGTGTAGTGCATCAAAGTTCATGGGTGACACTAATACGAGTGGTAGAGCAAAGCATGCAGAGGACAAAAACATCTGCAAAGGGATAAAGTTAGTTTAAGAGAGGCAAGGATCTGGTAAATGGAGTACAGCATTGGTAAATATGAGGTAATCCATTTTGGTAGGAACAACAACAAAATGGACTATTATTTAAATGGTAAAAAATTACAGCATGCTGCTGTGCAGAGGGACCTGGGTGTCCTTGTGCATGAATCACAAAAAGTTAGTTTGCAGGTGCAGTAGATAATTAAGAAGGCAAATAGAATTTTGTCCTTCATTGTAGAGGGATGGAGTTTGAAAACAGCGAGGTTATATAATGTGCTGGTGAGGCCACACCTGGAGTACTGTGTACAGTTTTGGTCTCCTTACTTGAAAAAGGATGTACTATCATTGGAAGGGGTGCAGAGGAGATTCAATGGGCTGATTCTGGAGTTGAGAAGGTTGGCTTATGAGGAGAGACTAGTAGACTGGAACAATACTCATTGGAATTCAGAAGAATGAGGGGAGGGGAATCTTATAAAAACGTGTAAGATTATGAAGGGAAGAGATAAGGTAGAAGCAGGGAGATTGTTTCCACTGGCAGGTGAAACCAGAAATAGAGGGCATTGTCCCAAAATAAAGGGGAGCAGATTTAGAACTGAGTTGAGGAAGAACTTCTTCACACAACGGGTTGTGAATCTATGAAATTCCCTGCCCAGTGAAGCAATTGAGGCTACCTCGTTGAATGTTTTAAGGCAAAGATAGATAAATTTTTGAACAGTAAAGGAATTAAAGGTTACAGTGAGCAGGCAGATAAATAGGGCTGAGTCCATGAAAAGATCAGCCATGATCTTATCGAATGACGGAGCAGGCTCGAGGAATCAGATGACCTACTCCTGCTCCTAGTTCTTACATTCTTATTAACATAAGGTCATAGTTTCAGAAATAAGAGTGAGCCATTTAGGATTTAGTTGAGGAGAAACTCCTTCATTCAAATTGTTTGAGATATGTGGATTCTCAGGTATTGAATATATTCAAGACAAAAGTTGATAGATTATTGGGTGCTAAGGGAATTTAGCAATATACAGACAATACAGGAAGGTGGATTTCGGATAGAAGATTATACTAAATGGTGGAGCAGGCTCAAAGGGCTAAGTGGCCTACCCCAGTTCTTATTTTTGATTATCTTTTGTAATATTCCGTATGAGAAATCTAAGGGACACAATATTAATGACAAACTGATATCCTTACCAGCAGCAGCACAGGTAACCAAGGATACAGTAGTCATGGAGAATGAAATCCACATTTCTAAAAATAGGAAGGCTGAGCAGTTCTGCTCATGACAGAATTATAAAATCAAGATATAATTTTTGCTTTTGGAAAAGATACTGCAACTTAATTCATTGGACCCATTAAATTAAAACTTTGAAAATACTGGATCAAATATTCTTTTCCTTAGCATTTGTTACCACATTTATTTAATAGATTATTAGGGTTTAGAAGCACAGTGAAAAATCATACATTAATGAAACTTTAGATTGAATGATTAGATTACTTAACACTAACTTGTTATGAAAATTGAAATATACAAATAAATATATTTCTGATCAATAAAATGGAAGACTTTAAGAAACTACCAAGTTCATTTTAGGCAATTCTCTCACAGTCACTCATGAATGGTGGTGGACAATTAAATAACAAATGGTAAGAGCAGACTTCATAAATAACCTTATCCTCAATGATGGCACGTCCAAGCACAACAGTGCAAAAGACAAGGCTGAAGCCATTGGCACACCACTTGAACCTGAAGTATTGAGTGTATGATTCATTTCAACCTCTGTCTCAGACTTTCAGCATCACAAATTCCAGTATTCAGTCAATTTGATGCACTCCATATGATATCAATAAACAGTTGAGTGTATTAGTTAGAGGAACAATTATAGATGCTAACAGTGTTCCATTGTAGTACTGAAAACTCATCCTCCAAAACTAATTGTAGCTTAGCCAAACAGTTCCAGGACTGCTACAGTAAATGTATCCACCCAACAATGTGGAAATTTGCTGAGTTATGTCCACAGAGGGCAGAAAATGTTCAGTCCAATCAATTTTCACTCCATCAGAATACTCTCAAAATTAGCAAAGTGATAGAGAGTATCATTGACTGTGCTATCAAAAAGCACTTAGCAAAAGCCAACTCATTAATGTTCATTTAAGGTTCCACCAGGACTACTCAGCTGTAGACCTCATTCCAATCTTGGTGAAAACGAAGACAAAAAGCTGAAGCAGTAGGATGAGGGCAACTGCCCTTGACATCAAGGCAGTATTTGACTGAGGATGGCATCAAGGAATCATTGTAAAATTGAAATCAATGGAGATATCAGTCGGAGTCGTATCTGGCAAAATGATTCTGGGTGGTGAAAGCCAAACATCTTCCAGGACATCGCTGCAGGAGTTCATTAGGGCAATGTCCTAGTCTCACACATGTTTAACTGCTTCACCAACAGAGAAAGCTGGAAAATCTCAGCAGGTCTGATAGCGACTGTGGGGAGAAAATAGAGGCAATGTTCCGAGCCTAGGTGACCCTTCGTGAGAACTGAGAGCAAAGAGAATCAGCAGAGATTTAGAGTATGAGGGTTGGGGGAAGGCGGGAAGAGCGGGATGTGAGGGTTGGAGTAGGACAAGAGAATGTAAATGAGGATACAGAAGATTAAGATGTGTGAATGGCAGAACAGAGGTACAGATGGTAAAGGATTACCTTGGGATTATAACAGTTGCCCTAGGGGAGGGGTTCAAGAAGGAGAGCTGGAATAGAGAAGGGAAAAATGAAAGTGAGAAAGAAGGATGATAAAATGGATGAGTGAGATGAAACAAAATAAATGGAAATGGGATAAAGATGGAGGAGAGAGTTCATGCTGTGAAGTTGTTGAACTCAATGTTCAGTCTAGAAGGCTGTAAAGTGCCCAATCGGAAGATGAGGTGCTGTTCCTCCAGTTTGCATTGGGGTTCAAAACTGATGTACTGACCTGCCCAGGCGTTCAAATATCTTCCAGGACATTGCTGCGGGAGTTCATCAGGGTAGCTTTCTAGATTGAAAAATATTTAACTGCTTCAACAACAGAAAATGCTGGAAAACCTCAGCAGATCTGATAGCCTATAGGGAGAGAATGAAGCCATTTTTTTGCACTTTTTTCCCCTCAGGGCTTTGCTTCTCAACTCTCAAACCAGCTCCAGCCCTACAACATTTCCTCATCCCCAAACCCTCCGTTCTTCAGCACATAATTTGCCTTTGTGTTTCAATTGGTGACCATTCAATGAGATTACATGCTCTGTAATTCTCTCCATAAACTATTGACCTGGCACACACAATTGTGCACAGAGACCTGAAACGATCCAGTGGTGTAGTAGAAGTTCAGGGCCATTGTCAGCTTGACCTCCACTGGGAGCGGGTGTCCTCCCCTTCCCTGAGGTGACAGATCTGGCAGGACCTGACACAGGTGCTGCACTATCTCCTTATGCAGGTGGAACCGGTGCCAACACATAAATCTCAAAGAACATCCTGGTCCTATACATCTCTGTGTCTGCATCCTCCTTCTCCTGGCTCCTCCTTCGGGGACTGCGTACCCACTTCCTGGGCCTCACCGGCACTCCCCTTCCCTCCTTCTGCAGGGTCTGCCACTGGCTGGTCTTGCAGCAATGGCCATACAACTCTCTCCACTTCCTGAGCCGCCTCCTCCTCCTCAGCAACTGCCACCATGATGGCCAGCTCCAGACCTTTTAGTCCAAAGTCCATCTGCATAGTGGGATTTAGAGAGAGATAGATACATGTCTTTGTGATTTACTAATCCTGCAGCCCCTTATTGGGTAAGAAGTCTCACAACACCAGATTAAAGTCCAACATGCTTATTTATGGCAAATGCCAGTAACTTTCGGAACCAGCTATTCCTTTGTCAGGTCTGCCCACTTGCGGATGCTGGCAACACAACACAATCTGGAGTGCCATGTATCAGCTGATTAGGTTGTCTGTCATTGGCATTGTGGCCATGGTTGGCAGGGAGAGCATACAGATTAGTGTGTGGACATGGCCATTGTGCACTCTTGAGCCATTTGCTATGGGTGCTACTACAGCAATCTTTTGCAGGCATGTGTTGCAGGTCAGGCACACAGAATAGGGACAGCCTCCTAAATGTCACAAGATGGGTTCCCATTCACTGCAGAGTAAATGCAGTATGAGTGGTTGTGTTAACCTGAGTGCCCCTGCTTGGAGCACCAGCGGCCTAAATTGATGAGTCCTCAAGCAGCACATGGTGCCTTCCACCAGCCCTCCTCTCTGCCTCCCTAAAACCCCAGTACGCAGTGCAGTCACTCACTATACCCCACAGCCAGAACAATATAATATCCCAGTCCCTGGAAACCCCCCCAGCACTCAGTAAACTCCCCCACCTCAATGGAACAACCCTGGGCCTGGAAACAGCAGCCCCACTAACACTCAGTGAAGTCCCCCACTTTCTTCATGAATTGGACATTAAAAGAAATGCCACACTCAGACAAAAATTGAGACCATGAGTTTGAACAAGAATAGAGTGCTTCAGAGCTTGTTCCAAGAAATGAAAACATTGATGACAATTTAATGTCTGATTTTAAAGAACAGCAAATGAAATTGATGAGCATATGCAGTAGGTTTATCCTTGGACTTTAATTCAAAGCCACCAGTACCGAGAACATAGAACATAGAACATAGAACACTACAGCACAAACAGGCCCTTCGGCCCACAAGTTGTGCCGAACACATCAAAACCTACCCAGCATAGACCTATCTATAACCCCCAATCCCATTGGATCCCATATACTCATCCAGAAGTCTTTTAAAAGACCCCAGCGAGTTCACCTCGACCACCACCGACGGCAGCCAATTCCATTCACTCACCACCCTCTGAGTGAAAAACTTTCCCCTTGCATCCCCTCTGTACTTGCTTCCCTGCACCTTAAATCTGTGCCCTCTCGTCGCGACCATTTCAGCCCTGGGAAATAGTCTCTGAGAGTCCACCCTATCTATTCCTCTCAACATCTTGTAACCTCTATCAGGTCGCCTCTCAACCTTCGTCTCTCCAGGGAGAACAGTCCCAGCTCCCTCAACCTGTCTTCATAAGGCATGCCTCCCAATCCAGGCAACGTCCTTGTAAATCTCCTCTGCACCCTTTCAATAGCTTCCACGTCCTTCCTATAGTGAGGCGACCAGAACTGCGCACAGTACTCCAAGTGTGGTCTGACAAGGGTCCTATAAAGCTACAGCATTACCTCCTGACTCCTGAACTCAATCCCTCGATGAATGAAGGCCAGTACACCGTAAGCTTTCTTAACCACATCCTCCACCTGGGAGGCCGATTTCAGAGTCTTATGGACCCGGACCCCAAGATCCCTCTGCTCTTCCACACAGCTAAGACTCCTACCTTTGATAGTGTACTCATTCATCCCGTTGGATCTGCCAAAATAGACCACAACACATTTATCCGCGTTGAAGTCCATCTGCCACTTCTCCGCCCAGTCTTGCATCCTGTCGATGTCATGCTGCAACTTCTGACATCCCTCCAGACCATCCACACCACCACCGACCTTCGTGTCATCGGCGAACTTACTCCCCCATCCCTCCACTTCCTCATCCAGGTCATTTATGAAAATGACAAACAGCAAGGGTCCTAGAACAGATCCCTGGGGCACTCCACTGGTGACCGACCTCCATGCAGAAAAGAGCCATCCACAACCACCTTCTGCCTTCTGCAGGCAAGCCAGTTCTGGATCCACAAGGCCAAAGCCCCTTGGATCCCATGGCCTGTCACCTTCTCAAGAAGTCTTGCATGTGGGACCTTGTCAAATGCCTTGCTGAAGTCCATGTACACCACGTCCACTGCTCTTCCTTCGTCAATGTGTTCAGTCACATTTTCGAAGAACTCAATTAAGTTTGTAAGGCATGACCTGCCTTTTACAAAACCATGCTATTTCTAATCAACCTAAACTTCTCCAAATGCTCGTAAATCTTGTCCCTCAGAAGTCTCTCCATCAGCTTACCAACCACTGAGGTCAGACTCACCGGTCGGTAATTTCCAGGACTATCCCTGTTCCCTTTCTTGAAAATAGGGACCACATCCGCAATCCTCCAATCCTCCGGAACCTCTCCCATCTCCATCGATGACGCAAAGATCATCGCCAGGGGCTCTGCAATGGCATCCCTCCCCTCCCACAATAACCTGGGGTACATCCCATCTGGTCCCGGAGACTTGTCTATCTTGATAGCATTTAGAAGTTCTAACACATCCGCTTCTTTAATATCTACATACTCAATCTTTTCAGTCTGCCACAAACTTGTAGTGCATCCTCCCAGATCACTTTCCACCGTGAATACTGAGGCAAAGTACTCATTAAGCACCTCTGCCATTTCTTCCGGTTCCATACAGACTTTTCCCCCTTCAACTTTTATAGGTCCTATCCCTTCTCTTCTCATCCTTTTACTTTTCACATATTTGTAGAAGGCCTTGGGATTCTCCTTAATCCTACCAGCCAAGGCCTTCTCAAGACCCCTTCTGGCTCTCCTAATTTCTTTTTTAAGCTCTCTTCTATAAGCCTTATACTTCTCTATATCCCCAACATCTCCTAGCTCTTTGAACCTTTTATACACCTTTCTTTTCTTCCTGATTATGTTCACCACAGCCTTCGTGCACCACGGTTCCCGCGTCCTACCAAAACCTCCTTGTCTCACCAGAACGTTGTCGTGCAAAGCTCCAGACAAGCATTCCTTGAATATCTGCCACCTTCCTTCTGTGCTTTTCCCCAAGAACACCTCCTTCCAGTTTATTCCCCCAACATCTGCCTGATGTCTTCATATTTCCCCTTATTCCAGACAAACACCTTCCTAGCCTGCCTGATCCTATCCTTTTCCAATGCAAGGGTGAAGGAGTTAGAATTATGATCTCCATCCCCAAGATGCTCTCCTACCAAGAGATCCATCACCTGTCCTGGTTCATTAGCTAGTACCAGGTCCAGTACAGCCTCTCCTCTCGTAGGCTTGTCCACGTGCTGCGTCAGGAAACCCTCCTGAACACACCTAACAAATTCCTCCCCATCCAAACCCCTCAGCCTTGGGATATTCCAGTCGATGTTTGGGAAATTGAAGTCTCCCATCACAACAACTCTGTTATTTCTTCATCTCTCCAGTATCTGTTTCCCTATCTGCACCTCAACTTCCCTGTCACTATTGGGCGGCCTATAGAATACACCCAGCAACGTCACCGACCTTTGCTATTCCTAACTTCCACCCACAGAGACTCCGTAGACATTCCCTCCTCGGTATCCACCTTCTCTGCAGCCATGACACTGTCCCTGATCAACAGTGCCACTCCACCTCTTTTGCCTCCCTCCCTGTCCTTCCTGAAGGATCTGAATCCCAGGACCTGTAGTACCCAGTCCTGTCCCTGAGACATCCAAGTCTCTAATGGCCACCACATCACAATCCCAAGCAGCAATCCACGCCCTAAGTTCATCCACCTTATTTACTACACTCCTGGCATTAAAATAGACACCCCTCAGCCCCTCAGACTGGACATTTCCCTTCTCCCCCACTCGTCTAACCTGCCTCTCATCCTGCCTAGAGTCCTTTCCTACCTGGGAGCTAACTTCCTTGCTCCCAGTCTCCACATCACTATTCCCTCCCCCTAACCTTTCTAGTTTAAAGTCCCCCCAGTAGCCCTAGCCAGTCTTCCTGCCAAGATATTAGTCCCCCTGGGATTCGGGTGCCACCCGTCTTTGCTGTACAGGTCACACCTGCCCCTAAAGAGGTCCCAGTGATCCTGGAACCGGAATCCCTGCCCCCTGCTCCAGTCCCTCAGCCACGTATTCAACCTCCACCTCATACTATTCCTGCTCTCACTCTCCCGAGGCGCAGGCAGCAATCCTGAGATTACTACCTTCGCTTTCCTCTCTCTCAGCTGCCTACCCAGTTCCCTATAATCCCTTTTTATGTCCACTTCCCTCTTCCTGCCTATGTCAGTAGTACCTATATGTATTACAATTTCCAGTTCCTCACCCTCCCCTTTCAGGATGTCTGGGACGCGTCCAGAGACATCCCGGATCCCAGCTCCAGAGAAGCCAGATGGTTTGCCAACAATCAGCAATGTGGTTCTTGGCAAAGTTAACCAGTCCTAAAAAATTATAAAACATTTGGTTCCTTCACAAATGTTATCTTCAGAATCCAAACCATGTACTGTTCAATGCAGATTTTGAAAGGCAACATGAAGAATGCAAAACCTTTGAACCAAGGACGTGGAAACACAAATGATGCAAATTGGTGAAGGACGTCTTTTGCAGATATTGAATAACATCAATTAAATAAATTCTCCTTTGTCAGGGTTTGAACTCTTAAGTGCTCACACAAGCTAAAATGTTATCAAAGTGAGATGGTTAATGGTGAGATGTGATAAAAGAGGAAGATTTTACCTTTAATAAGTTTGTTGTAAAAATGTTTCTTTTCACTGTTGAAAAATTCATTACTATGACTTTTTTTCATTTTTGGGGGTTGGTGTAATGAATACTGAGCTTTCCAAGGTAGTTGTGTTTTGAATTTTACTTTTAATTCCAAGTAAAGCATAGAATTCTGGATAAACAGCTTCACTCAGTGACATGCCAATCTGATTCAGTTGCCATAGGGAGATAAACTCAAATAGAAACCCATTGAAGTGTTGGGTACAATTTTCATAGTGTTCGCAGATGAACAGCCACTGTTTGAGACAAAGATTAAAAGAAGTTCCTGCTATGAGAAAGCAGGTAGATCATTTGCTTTACTCAACAAGCAGAATGTTGTTGAGAATTTAGATTTTGTTCAGAAGAAAGGACAAAGTCTTGAAGATTTCATATATTCTGCTGATTACTGGATCAGGAAAACTTGGATGGGAAATGAAACAATTATCGAATGAGACAGGAAATTTTGAGCTGGCATGGTGGGAGAAGTAATGCTGCTGGGCTGTTGGGAGTGACTGTGAGGGAATCCCTGAAATGCTGTGTCTCTACAGAAGAAGTGTTCACTGAAAGGGTTTTAAAAGATATATTTCAGATGTGCCAGTTAATGCAAAAGTACCTTTTCTTTTGTTCAAATTATTTATGCTCTGTGATGCAATGCTTGATCCAGGTTGATTTTAGTGCTTTTGTTACAGTAAAAGCCTTGAACAGTTGAGTCGTGCCCTTTGGTTTATCTTTTAATCACTGGGAAATTTAGATTTTTTAAAAAAATATCAGTTTTTATGGGAATGGTAACGCCATCTGCAACAAAATCAATTCAAGCATCTCCCCTGACATTCAATGTCATTAACATTGATAAGTCCTTTAGAGTCACCATCTTTGCAGTTTTGTTTGACGAGAAACCAAACTGGACCAGTTACATAAATACGGCGGCTACAAGAGCAGGTCGGGGTCAGGGAAATTTGAAACAAATTACTTGCTCCTGACTCAGAATCACAGAATCTTTACAATGCAGAAGGTGACCATTTTGCTCATTGAACTTGCAGTGGCTCGCTGAAAGAGCATTCTACTGGCTCCTACTCCCCTGCCTTCTCCCCATAATCTTGCGCATTCTTTCTTTTCAGATGGCAATTCAATTCCCTTTTGAATACCTCGATCAAACACATCATCACCACTCTCTCAGGAAGTTCACTCCAAACTCCAACTGCCCGCTGAGTGAGGAACAAATCCTCACACTACTTTTACTTCTTTTGCCAATTACTTGAAAGTTGCGCCCTCTAATTCTTGACATTCTCTTGCGTGGGAATAGTTTCTCACTGTTTACCCTGTCCATACCCTTCAGATTCTTGAATACCTCTATCAAATCTCCACTCAGCCTTCTTTTCTCCGAGGAAAAACAGTCCCAGTCTCTCCTCATAGCTATGGTTTTTTATCCCTGAAATCATTTTTGTGAAATTCCACTGTAATCTCTCTAATACTTTCACATCCTTTCTCAAGTATGAGACTCAAGATGAGGCATAACTAGTTTTTTATACAAATTCAACATAACCTCAATACTCTTATACTCAATGTCTTTATTAATAAAACCTATACTTCATTAACTGCACTCTCAGCATATCCTGCCATTTTCAATGACTTATGCACATATACACGGAAGTCCCTATGTTCCTGCATCTCCTTTAGAGTTTCTCCCTTTATTTTGTACTGCCTCTTTTCTTGCCAAAATGAATCATCTCGCACTTGTTTGCATTGAACATCATCTGCCCAATTTGTCTGCTCAATCCACCACTATGTCTATATCGTTTTGAAGTTTCAGCTTCCACCAATCACTGATTAACTGTCCTCCATCCGTTCCACTTCCTCTTACACAGTATACAATCCATCATATTTCCCCCTCTCTTTAACACTAAAGAAGAGTCATATGGACTCAAAACATTAAACATCGGTTTCTCTCTCTACAGAAGCTGCCAGAACTCCCGAATTTTTGTGGTGTTTTCTGTTTCTATTAGTTAATATTAAGATTTAGTATGCTAAAAATTGTTACAATAATAAAATCAAATCAAATGACATCTGCAAAGTTAGACTTATAACTGGGTGTGAGAAAATACAATAGTCTTTGCAGTGTATTTAACTTTAATGAATCTAGCCTTTAGGAAAGATAGGGGAATTGTAAAGCTATGGGTCGAAGTTCTCTGATCTCATTCACCCTGCCACCGCTGCCAGCGAAAATGAAAAATTGACGCTCAGCCAAAACTACATTCACTGCAGTGGGACTGGAGTATGCCAGCCCTGTGTGAAGTTGGAGAATCGCCTCCACGAATGAAGTTGAATAGAGCCATTTGATGGTTAGAAATGGGGTTGATATTACAATCAAGGGCCTTTACCTTTCGAGGAGTGGCAAACACCATCAGATGGGCAGTATGCCATTTATTTCTTTACTTTGGAGTTCACATTTCTGGATTAGATTTCTGATCCCAACTTCTCCAAAAATGTGAAACATACTTAAAATGGAGCGGCTTCTTTGTACCATTGAATCATTAGGGGAAGACAAATCACAGCCGCTGTTTATAGTTCAAGCTGTCGTATTCCAGTCATAAAAAGTTTAAATATCCCATAGCTTCTGAGAAAAACTATAGGGAGAAGGTAAGTGGGTGAAGAAGTAGGGTGAGTGGGAGACAGGTAGGTGAGGTGGTATGGTGACAGGTGGGTAGAGTGGTAGGTGGATGAGGTGGTATGTATGTAAGATGGCAGGATGACAGGTGTGTGAGGTGTTGGGTGACATGTGGATAGCATGGCACGGTGTTGAGGTGGGTGGGTAGAAGGTGGGTGAAAGGGTAGATGGGTCAGGTGCAGAGAGGTTGTCAGGGCAGAGACTAGTCAAGTGATGTCAAAGAGTCCAGTAGTCAGGTCGTGAGTGAAGTTAGGTGGTGGGTATTATTCAGGTGGTATCAGAGGGTGTAGTTAGATTATGGGTATTAATCAGGTGGTGTACTGTGGGAGTGCCAAAGTCTCTCATTCAGTGTTGGAGACATTTTCAGAGGGAACAGTAGGAAGCAGTGGAATTGTCTATTAGAAGGACTCTGCCACCCCAGTTGTCCATTGGGGCAGCATGGTAGCACAGTGGTTAGCACTGCTACTTCACAGCTCCAGGGACCTGATTCGATTCCCGGCTTGGGTCACTGTCTGTGTGGAGTCTGCACATTCTCCTTGTGTCTGTGTGGATTTCGTTCAGGTACTCCAGTTTCTTCCACAGTCCAAAGATGTGCAGGTTAGGTTGATTGGCCATGCTAAAAAATTGCCCTTAGTGTCCTGAGATGTGTGGGTTAGAGGGATTAGTGGGTAAAGATGTAGGGATATGGGAGTAGGGCCTAGGTAGGATTGTGGTTGGTGCAGACTCGATGGGCTGAATGGCCTCTTTCTGTACTGTAGGGTTTCTATGATTTCTATGAAGTTCAACCTTTCCAGGCAATTCACACAGAGTCAGAATGTTAGGACATACGTAACTTCTGGTGTACACCTGGACTCCAACCAGACTGGAAGATTTGTGCTCACAGGTGAAATGTGAATTGACACTTTGGGAATAAACTTTCAGACATTTTTTTTCTGAAAGCTAGCTGGGTGATATTATTAAAACAGAGTACAACACTATATTTACCTTAACTTTTATTTCTATCTTTCATCATTGGACATTACAAATATATTAATGTCTTGCCCCATTAATCTCTTAACCTCCCACCCCAAACATCCAGATTCAATTCTGCCTGTGGAATTAATGCTTCCTGCATGGAAAATCCATCCCAGAAAATACTTCTTCCACATATTTCTAAAATTAGAGCATAAGACTGATGGTAAATGCAAACAGCTTCTGACCTATCCAAATACTTCAGCGCAGTGGCATTTGCATTGCTCTTTCATACAAAATTCCGCCCAGCTATCAGGATCAGATATATTGGTCTGATCAGTGTTTGAATAAATCCATGTGTAGAATCTGTTTATTTGCTTTGTCTCTTGTGCTCTGAATTCCACCTTGCAACATAATTGAGATAATTCAAAATACTAAAAGCTGAAACCACATGCAGTGTGAATGATTCAGATAAATAAAGAGTTAATATTATTTCAATTTTTTATGCCTATCTTTGTACTAATTTAGCATTTTTTCTTCATTTTTTTTACTAAAATTACTTGCTTTAACTAATGATGTATAATTATTTAAAGCTCTTGAGCTAATACATTTGTGGTGTGTGATCTGATATCTTCAATGTATTAATGATCGAGCTTTAAAGATAGTTCTTTTGAGAAGCAAGTTTAATGATGTTGTTTCCAGATGAGAGATTCATTCAGATAAACACAAATAGGAAACCTCTAAGCTGGTATTCTTCAATTAACGTCCAGGTGGCAAAACATAATGGTTCCTGAAAATGAGCACTGGGATCTCGATGCACAATTAATCCGTCATGAATCCAATTACCCATTGAATCCAATTCAGGCATTGTGAACTTTTAGCTATCTGCTAATTTGCAGAATTAATATGCGCAGCTCGTGCTATACGCACTGTGCAATTTATCAGGGTCTTCAAGTTTGTACAAGGCAAATACTAGAGATGTTGAGCTGGAAGAAGAGCAAGTGTGGCACAATAGAGGGGACAACAGTGACAACTGTTTGATAAGGTTCCCCATGGTAGGTTCATGAAGAAAGTAAGGAGGAAATTTAGTCGATTGGATAAATAACTGACTGTCCCATAGAAGTCATGATGTAAAAATGCCGGCGTTGGACTGGGGTAAACGCGGTAAGAAGTCTGACAACACCAGATTTAAATGCAACTGATTCATTTGATGTAAACTCACAAGCTTTCGAAGTGTTTCGACCTGTTCAGGTTTCGACTATAGCAGGTTAGGTGTAAAGATTCACATTCTAATCAGTAATCTGTAAACCGTCTGTGCTGTTACATGTGCTGCCTTTCTAAGGAAAACAGACCCAATTTGCCTAAACTCTCCTTGTAATTCCAGGCATCATCCTGGTAAACCTCCTCTGCACTCTCTCCAGAGTCTCCATGTCCTTCCGGTAGTAAGGCGACCAGAACTGGACGCAGTATACAAAATGAGGTCTAACCAACGTTTTATACAACTGCAACATTAAAGGCCAACTCTTGTACTCTATACCCCTTCCTATAAAGGCTAGCATACTATATGCTTTCTTCACAACCTTCTCTACCTGCTCTGCCACCTTCAGAGACTTGTTCACCTGCACCCCCAGGTCCCTCTGTGTTTCTATACTCTTAATAGGTCTACCCTTTATCATATAACTCCCCCCTACATTCTTTCTCCCAAAATGCATCACCTTGCATTTATCAGGATTGAATTCCATCTGCCATCTATCTGCCCAAGCTACCAGCCTATCTATGTCCTGCTGCATCGCCTGACAATGCTCCTCACTATCCGCAAGTCTAGCAATCTTTTTTTTCGCCTGCAAACTTGCTGATCACTCCACTTACTCCCTCTTCCAAGTCATTTATATATATTACATATAGAAGAGGTATTTGCTATTTGTAATATATATAAATGACTTGTGAGAGTGAGTAAGTGGAGTGATCAGCAATTTGCAGATGATACAAAGGTGACTGGACTTGTGGATAGCGAGGAGCATTGTCAGGCGATGCAGCAGGACATAGATAGGCTGGTAGCTTGGGCAGATAGATGGCAGATGGAATTCAATCCTGATAAATGTGAGGTGAGTTTACTATCCAATAAATCGGTTGGACTGGTGTTGTCAGACTTCTTACTGTCCCACAGAAGACAGAGGGTGGTGGTGGGGGGAAAATTTTCAGACTGGAGGCCAGTTACCAGCAGTGTACCACAGGGATCAGTGCTGGATCCTCTGCTATTTGTGATTTTTATCAATGACTTTGGAAGAGAGGGCTGAAAGGTGAGTTAGTAAATTTGCTGATGACACCAAGATGAGTAATGGATGAGTGGAAGGCTGTTGTAAGTTGCAAAGAGACATTGATACGATGCAGAGCTGGGCTGAAAAGTGGCAGATGGAGTTTAACCCTGATAAGTGTGAAGTGATTCATTTTGGTAGGATAAACTTGAATGCAGATTAAAGGTCAACAGCAGGGTTCTGAGGAATGTGGAAGAACAGAGAGACCTTGGGGTTCATATCCACATATCCCTGAATTTTGCCACTCAAGTGGATAAAGCAGAGAAGAATGCTCATAATATGTCAGTGTTTATTAATAGGGGGTTTGAGTTTAAGAGCCATGGGGTTATGCTGCAACTATACAGGACCTCGGTGAGACCACATTTGGAATAGTGTGCGCAGTTTTTGTCACTTCACTATAAAAAGGATGTGGAAGCATTGGAGAGAGTGCAGAGGAGATTTACCAAGATGCTGCCTCGTTTGGAGGGCAGGTCTTATGAGGAAAGGTTGAGGGGGCTTTTTTCTTTAGAGCAGAAGAGGATGAGAGTCGACTTAATAGAGGTTTATAAGATGATGAGGAGGATAAATAGAGTGGATGTGCAGAGACTATTTCCTCGGGTGAATGTAGCTGTTGCTGAGGGGCTGAAGTAGAGAAAGGGTTAATGAATTTTGTACCTAGAATATATCATAAACATGATATATTCTAGGTACAAAGGGGATTCTTAGAGATAGGATGTATAGGCACTTAGAGATTTGCGATCTGATTAGGGATATGCAGCATGGATTTGTTAAGGGGAGGTCGTGCCTTACAAATCTGGTAGAATTTTTTGAGGAGGTGACGAAAACGGTGGACGAAGGGCGAGCCGTTGATGTTGTCTATTTGGATTTTAGTAAGGCATTTGACAAAGTCCCTCATGGGAGGTTAATTGAGAAGGTCAGGCTAATGGGATACAAGGACAGGTAGCTAGATGGATAAGTAACTGGCTTAGTAATAGGAGACAGAGAGTAATAGTAGAAGGGTGTTTCTCTAGCTGGAGGTCGGTCACTAGTGGTGTGCCGCAGGGGTCAGTACTGGGACGTCTTCTATTTGTAATGTATATAAATGACTTGGAAGAGTGAGTAAGTGGAGTGATCAGCAAGTTTGCAGACAATACAAAGATGGCTGGACTTGCGGATAGTGAGGAGCATTGTCAGGCGATGCAGCAGGACATAGATAGGCTGGTAGCTTGGGCAGACAGATGGCAGATAGAATTCAATCCTGATAAATGTGAGGTGATGCATTTCGGGAGAAAGAATGTAGGGGGGAGGTATATGATAAAGGTAGACCTATTAAGAGTATAGAAACGCAGAGGGACCTGGGGGTGCAGGTGAACAAGTCTCTGAAGGTGGCAAAGCAAGTGGAGAAGGTTGTGAAGAAAGCATATAGTATGTTAGCCTTTATAGGAAGGGGTATAGAGTACAAGAGCTGGCCTTTAATGTTGCAGTTGTATAAAACGCTAGTTAGACCTCATTTGGAATACTGCGTCCAGTTCTGGTCGCCTTACTACCGGAAGGACGTGGAGACTCTGGAGAGAGTGCAGAGGAGGTTTACCAGGATGCTGCCTGGTATGAAAGGTCTGAGTTACGAGGAGAGGTTAGGCAAATTGAGACTGTTTTCCTTAGAAAGACGTAGACTTAGAGGAGATCTAATAGAGATGTACAAGATTATGAAGGGGATAGATAGAGTAAACAGGGTTAAGCTTTTTCCTAGGATGGACTCAAATAGCACGAGGGATCACGGGCTTAGGGTGAGGGGGGGTAAGGTATAATTTGGATGCTAGAGGGAGTTTTTTTCACACAGAGGGTGGTGGGGGTATGGAATGCGCTGCCAAGTAAAGTGATGGAGGCAGGTACTCCGGAGTTATTTAAGAAATACTTAGATGGGCACATGAACAGAATGGGAATGGAGGGGTATAGAAAACTGATTTGAAATAGGGATCATGAGCCTTGGGAGTCCCTAGGAAGTGTGTAAATAGATGATGATATTGATGTACTTGTTTTTATCCTACAGGTGCTTTGGTCCACCTTGTTGTCTAACAAGGGGCATACACGCGATGGGTCGTGAGAGGACTGCTCTTGGATCTTTTTCGAGAGTATCCTATTGCTTCACGTTGTTAGTGTATGCTTGACCTGGACCATCTGATGGGCAACACGACAGCTCAGTGACTATCGCTGTGCTGTGCAGATACATGGATTTGGGCCTGTGTCTGTGGGAGTTTGCGCATTCTCCCTGTGCTTGAGTGGGTTTTCTCCGGGTGCTCCGGTTTCCTCCCACATCCCAAAGATGTGCTGTTAGGCTAATTGGCAAAACAAATTCTCCCTAAATTGTCTCAAATTTGGTTCTAAATCCACTGATCTATAAACATGGATAGGGATCGCGGGTAGAGGTGGGAACATCGGGGTGGCGGCGCGGGCTTGTTCGGCCAAAGAGCCCGTTTCCCGTGCTGTTTTTTGTTCTTTGTTCTTCTTTATAACTCTTCATCATGGCTGAACTTCCCAGGCTTATATTGCTTCTGGTGTTAATGTAAATTACTTGTTCATGTCTTTCATTCTTTAACTCTCATAAAGACAAATGGTCAGATGTGGACATACAGACAGATGGTTGCGTGAATATTATTTTTTAGACATTGCCAGCCTTGCCTGTTCATGCTAATCACACAAGTAATTTCAAGGGTAGAGATGCCGAAGCAATTGTTGGCATGGTAATTGAAGAAGGAAGATCAAAGATTTTGCCTAGACTTGGAAGTTTGTGTCATACTTGTTACTAAGACTCATGATGTATAAATACTCGCTTGTATTTGTGTTCCATGAGAAGTCTGGTAGTCCATTGTTAGGAACCAGTTCTACCAAAGCTCTGGAACAAAAGCCAGAGCTTTGTGATAAAAACCATTGTATTTTGACTCACTCATAGTCTTAGAATGTCTCTCATTTTACGTATGACAGGAGCATAACAGTGAGGTTCATGGTGGGAGATATAGGAGGGATGTCTGAGGTAGGTTCTTTACTCAGAGAATGGTTGGAGTGTGGAATGCTCTGCCTGCTGTGATAATGGAGTTGAACACTTTAGGAATTTTCAAGCGGTTTTTGGATAGGCACATGGAGCACACCAGAATGATGGGGAGTGGGATAGCTTGATCCTGGGTTTGGACATAGCTCGGCACAACATTAAAGGCCAAAAGGCCTGTACTGTGCTGTACTGGTCTATGTTCTATTTGCACGAATGAGTTTTTCCATACTGTTGCAGTGAACGGAGATTTGGCTCAACACCAAATTTCCTGACCTCGCTGCAGCAGGAGCATGATGTGAACGGCAGGTAAGATCGTGCACATCATTCTCCAATTTACTGGACACTGAGAGAGAAGATAGCTATAGGAGGGATGTACAAAGGGGTTCAGGAGGGTCCAAAGACAAATTTTGTGAAGACTATGGGACCAGAGAGTTCTGATGGGCAATGTTAAAGTATAAACTCCAAATTCTTGGAAATAGTGCCATAAAAATTTTAATGGCCTCACACAAGAGATAAAGGCTATGAATTTATTTTCAAATGTCATATTCCACCAACTGGATTACTGGCCTCACAGTGCTCTATTTTCTCATCTCTTTCACTCACCTATCAATCATAATTTATATCTGACATGAATAGTTTCATCTTCCACACTCAGCACTGTTACAAGCTTCACATCCATCTCTTACAATTTTCACATTCTGAATGTTAGAAACTATGAGTAGAAGTAAACCAAATGGCTCAAACTAGCTCTGTCACTCAATGCCTCCACTTTGTATTAATTTCAATTTCCTGATTGCTCCCTATGTGCCAAAGCTCCCTGAGAAATCAAAACTCTGTCTATTTCAGCCTTAAAAAAGTCAATGATGGAGCATCCGCAACTCTTTCAGAGTAGAGAATTCCAAAGATTCACAGCCCTCATCTCAGTCCTAGACAATCGATCACCTATACTGAGAGTGTATCCCATGTTCTGGGTTCACTAGCCAATGGAAGCAATCTCTCAGGAACTACCATAACAAGTTTCAGAAACTTCAGGTAGAATTTTCTTATCTTCTGAGTGATGCAATGGGCAGGACAAACAGTGGAGAATCTGCTGCTCCCAAGGTTGGTTTTCAGCGCCATAATTTTAGACTCTCATGCAAAAAGAGTTAAAGGGTGAGTCCCATGGTGTAACACGGGATCAGAGCCCGCTCTCCCCCTCAACCCCAAATTTCACCACGGAGCCCTCATTCAAGAAATGGAATTCACTCCCATGCTAAACCCCCTCTGGCACTACCTGAATATTCACTCTGGCAGTGCAAAGGGGCAGTATCAGGGCATTTACCCAGCTGTGATCCTCTTCCCCTACCCCACGTGGCTGTATCACCTATGTTCCTCCATTGAGTTCTGCTCGCCAAGTGCATGTTGTGAGGAACCTGTCAGGATTCACATTGGTGTGTCCTCATGGCATTGTGAATGGACAATTCAATAATGGGGGGAGGGGATACAAACAGGCATATCGGCCTGATAATAATATTTAAATCAATGCAAATAGGGATCCTGACTTAAAGTTAGGATTCCCAATTGGAAGGTGGAGCAGGGACAATTGATTGGGGAAATTCTGTCGGCATAATTCTGTTGGGGGCAAAGTATTGGAGAGAACTATTAGGGATAGGATTTATAGTTATTTAGAAAGAAATGAATTGATTGGGGATAGTCAGCATGGTTTTGTGAAGGGTAGGTCATGCCTTACTAACCTTATTGAGTTTTTTGAAAAAGTGACCAAAGAGGTGTATGGGGGTAAGGCAGTTGATGTGGTATATATGGACTTTAGTAAGGTGTTTGATAAGGTGGCCCATGGAAGACTTCTGCAGAAAATGCAGATGTATGGGATAGAGGGTGATTTAGCTAATTGGGTTAGGAATTGGCTAGCAGATAGAAGACAGAGTGTGGTGGTTGATGGGAGATATTCATCGTGGAGTTCGGTGACAAGTGGTGTGCCTCAGGGGTCTGTTTTGGGGCCCCTGCTGTTTGTACTTTTTATAAATGATCTGGATGAGGGTATTGAGGGATGGATCAGTAAATTTGCAGATGATACTAAAGTTGGTGGTGTGGTAGATAGTGAAGAGGGGTTTTTTAGTTTACAGAGTGACTTGGACAAGTTGCAGAGCTGGGCCGAGAGGTGGAAAATGGAGTTTAATGTGGAAAAGTGTGAGGTAATGCACTTTGGCAGGAACAATAAATGTGTAGAGTATAGGGCTAATGGTAGGGATCTTAATAGTGTTGAGGAACAGAAGGATCTTGGTGTATGTGTCAATAGATCCCTGAAAGTAGGCAGTCAAGTGGATAAAGTTGTTAAGGCATATGGAGTCTTAGCTTTTATTGGTAGGGGGGATTGAATTTAGGAGCCGCAGCATCATGTTGCAACTGTACAAAACTCTAGTGCGGCCGCACTTGGAGTATTGTGTGCAGTTCTGGTCCCCACATTATAAGAAAGATGTGGAGGCATTGGCGAGGGTACAGAGGAGGTTTACCAGGATGTTGCCTGGTATGGAGGGCAGGTCTTATGAGGAGAGGCTGAGGGATTTGAGTTTGTTTTCGTTAGAAAGAAGGCAGCTAAGAGGAGACCTTATTGAAACATATAAGATGATTAGAGGTTTAGATAGGGTGGACAGTGATAGCCTTTTTTCTAGGATGGAGAAAGCTAGCACGAGGGGACACAGCTTTAAATTAAGGGGTGATAGTTATAGGACGGATATCAGAGGTGGTTCTTTACCCAGAGGGTGGTAAGGGTATGGAATGCCCTGCCTGCAGCAGTTGTAGATGCGCCAAGTTTGGTGGCGTTTAAGAGGTTAGTTGATAAGTTTATGGAAGAGAAGGGAATGGTTTAGTTTGGAGGGTCATTGCTTTTTATTTTGGTCGGCGCAACATCGAAGGCCGAAGGGCCTGTTCTGCGCTGTAATGTTCTATGTTCTATGTTCTATAAAAGCTGTTTTGGGATACACATGGGATTTTTCACCCCTTTGCTGTTACCACCCCCTGAAAATGGGAGCAGATAATCCCCCCCTTTATATTTCAATGGAATCACTGCTCTTCTCTTCTGGATAATATGGGTCCAAATTACTTAGCATCACAGGGCAACCTTTTCATCCCTGGAGCCAATTTAGTGAACCTTCTTGGTACCAAAGCAAGAATAAGTTTCACTGAGCATGGAGAACAGAACTGTGCACAGTATTCCATGTATGTCTCATCAAAGTCCTGTACAATTCTAACAAGATTTCTTTCCTATATCAATCCCCTTTGCAATATAGGCCAATATGCCATTTGCCTTCCTAATTGTGCTGTTACTGGGAACTAACTTTCTGTATTCCTTGTACCAAGTACGCCTGACTCTTTTTGAACATCAATATTTAGAAATTTTATATTTACAATTAATATTCGCTCTCCTGTTCTTAAACCAAGGAGAATAACCTCATACTTCCCCACATTATATCTGTCACTTGTTACTCATTCATTTATCACTTTGCAACTTTTTGTCTTCTCTTCACAGCTTACTTGTATTTGAGAACTAAGCACATCTTTAGCCAAGCTGTTGCAGCAGAGATACAACACTGGTATCTAGCCAACTATCTGGGAAAATTGCCAATGCATGTACACAAACATTAGGACAAAAATCTAACCTGAACAATTATCATGCCATCAGCCCTTTTCCATCATCAGCAAAGTGATGGAAGATGTCACTAACAGTGCTATCAGTCACTGAAAAATAACCTGCTCGATGATACACAGTTTTGTTTTTCCAGGATCATACAGCTCAGGACCTCATTCCAGCCTTAATCCAAACCAACAACTGAATTCCAGAGATGAAGTAAGAGTGATTGCCTTTGACTTCAAACAACATTTGACTGAGTTTTTTTTATTCTTTCGTAGACATTGCTGATTAGGCCATATTTCTTGCCCATCCCTAATTACCCTTGAACTGAGTGGCCTGCTAGGCCAATCCACAATCCAGTTAATCATTTTACTGTGGGTCAGAAGCCAGACATAGGCCAGATCAGAAAAGCAAGTTTCTTTCCCAAAAGGACATTAGTGAACCAGACGGGCTTTTACAGCAATGATGATCACCATTTTTGAAATAGCTATATATTCCAGATTTATAAATTACAATTTAAATGCCACCAGCTGTGGAGCTGGGCTTTGATCCCAAGCTCTTAGAGCATTAATCTGAACCTCAGTGATATTGTCACTTTGCCACCATCTCCACCAAGTGTTTCAATAACAAGCTCTAACAAAATTTAAGTCAAGGGAAAGTAGGCAAAATTCACAATTGGTTTGAGTCATACTTAGTACAGAAGAAGATGGTTGTTGGAGGTCAATCAACTCAGTTCCAGGACATCACTGCAGGAGTTCCTCAGAGAATCCTTAGGCCCAACCACCTTGAGCTGCTTCATTAATGACTTTCCTTCCATCATAATGTCAGAAGTGGAAATGTTCACTGATAATTGCACAAAGTTTTGTAACATATTCAACCCTTCTGATATGAAATCCAATTTCAGCAAGACTTGGACAACATTCAGGCTTGGCTGGTGACAAGTGATTTCATATCACACACATGCCATGAGTAGCTCACCTCCTAACTCCTCAAAGCCTGTCCACCATCCACACGGCACAAGTCAGGCACATGACATAATATTAATAATAATTCACTTATGTGAATGAGTAAAGCTCCAACAATGTTCGAGAAGATTGACAACTTCCAGGACAAAGCAGCTCCTTGACTGGCACCCATCCATGACCTTAAAGATTCACTCCTTCCACAGTGACAGGAATGTAACGTCTACAAGACACATTGCAGAAACTCGTCAAGCCGAGTTCAACAGCATTTTCCAAACCCGAGAGCACCACCACTTGCAAGTGCCCTTCCAAACCACACACTCTCTTGACTTGGAAATATATCAATATTTCTCCGCTGTCATTGAATCAACATACTGGGACTCCCTCCCCAGCAGTCCCTATATCATAGGGACTATAGCAATTCAAGATTACAGCTCACTGCTCCTTTTCAAGGGTAATTAAGTCTGGGTTACAAATCTTGGCCTGGTCAGTTACACCCACAGTCCATGTAAGAAGAAAAGATACCCTTGTTTGAGCAGCCAATGGTCTATTCATGCACATTTCTTGTGGCAACATACTGTGTTACACATATAATTCAAGAACTGGATGGTTAGTGGATAGTTTTTATTGTCCTGTTGCCATGCTCTGGATTATCAAGGTGACTTAAATGCAGAATCGATTCGATGGTCACTCAAGTCAGACTCCAGACTCAATGGACACAGCAGACTGCCAAAGAATGAAGTTACCATAACTATTTACAGGATACTGGGCACTGACTTGCCTCCTTATGGTGTCACAGTAGCTGAACATTAACGGAATAGAATCCCTTAGAAGAAAAAACCTTAAAAACCCTACAGTGCAGAATGAAGCCATTTGGTTCATCAAGACTGCACCAACAACAATCCCATCCAGGCTCTATCCATGTAACTCCACACATTTCCCCACCAATCCTTCAAACTTATGCATTCCAGTACACTAAGGGGCAATTCAGCTTAGCCGATGCACCTAACCTGCACATCTTTGGAGTGGGGGAGGAAACCAGAGCACCCATGCAGACACAGGCACAATGTACAAACTCCACACAGACAGAGACCCAAACCGGGAATCGAACACAGGTCAATGAAGCTATGAGGCAGCAGTACTAATCACTGTGCCACCGTGCTGCTCCCCTTTCAGTTATGGCCCACCTCAGACTTGATGTACAGTATTTACAAAGTTAAGTGCATGCAGTCAATGGCACCCATGGGAAATCTGCCGTTCTTACCTGGTCTGGTCTACATGTGACTCCAAAGTCATAGCAATGTGGTTGACTCTCAAATATCCTCTGAAATGGGCCAAGTGAGACACTCAGTTCAAGGGCAACTAGGTTTGGGCAATAAATGGGCAATAATCTTGGGGTGGCACACTAGTGCAGTGGTTAGCACTGCTGCCTCACAGCGCTAGGGACCCAGGTTCAATTCCAGCCTCAGGTCACTGTCTGTGTTGAGTTTGACTTTCTCCCCATATCTGCATGGGTTTCCTCTGGATGCTTCAGTTTTCTCCCACAGAGGCAAGATGTGTGGGTTGATTGGCTATGCTAAATTTATCCTAGTGTCAGGGAGATTAGTGGGGTAAATGCGGGTTACAGAATTAGGGCCAGGGTGGGATTATGATCAGTACAGACTCGATGGGCCAGCCAGCGACACCCATGCCCCACAAATAGATAAAGAAAACCCTACACCATGGGGAACGCTACAACTCACACAAAGCTGTGAACTCAATGCTTCTGCTTTTCTTTGACAAGAAAGAATTAAAATTTATTTAGCATTCATGGAATTCAAAACCTCAGCTTATGCAACCATGGATTTATAAATATTATATGCTGTAGCCTGAAAGAAGCCAGACACAAAAGCTCACAGTTTCAGTCACCAGAAATCATTGGCAATGCTCTCCTTTCCTTGCTCTGAGGCTGAAGTCAGTGAGAATGAAGTGCAGATGTTTCAGACACTATTCCCTTCTGAGATTCAGGCAGGAGAAGTGCTTCCTGAACACTGAACCTGAACCTTCCTCCTCATCCTTCTCCATCTATTACTTCAGGAAAACTGCCCCCAATCACTGCTTGAATGTTAAACATGCAGCTTCATGCTTTATCGTCTAAAGGTACATTTAAATCAGAATCATCAGCTGTAAACCCAAAATCTGCAGGCTAAAACCAAATTATTAGTCAGCATGTCTTATGAGCACATCACTTATACTTTCTCCAAAATACAATCGCCCCACTCCCCTTATTTAATTTGTTGAGTACATGACTGCATATTGTTGGCATGAACTGATATAAGCTGGAATTAAGTGGAAGGTTGATTGTAATTGTCCAGAATATGACATCTTTCTCCACATTATTTATCACTGGATGCTCCTTCAATGTTCCTTGAAATAGGAAAGGTAATATTTTCACCACATTCAGCAAAAGGTAGAAAAAGTATACTGATGTGTGTATTTTAAAATTGAAGATCAAACATTTGTATGATTGGCAGATTGCCACACGAGACTAAAGAAGACTGGAATAATTGTTTGTGTCCAATAGATATGTATCAATTGTTAGATAAACTAATGTAAATACACACAAACATCTCACTACAGAGCATTGCCTTACAACAACCATTAAGCAATATATCCCTTCTGCTGATCAATTGGAGATTAGATACAGAAACTATTAATGGGCCAATCTACTTGTTACCAACATCTTTAGAACAGCAATCTTATTTTTCCAGTACATAATGATGTCTCTAAGTTGCTGACATTTGTGCTTTGAATTTAGTTGGCCTTTTAAAAAAATAACTACAATATGTTCTTAATTCTGTGTTAAATAAGCTCCAGTGATCAATCAGATGTTGTCGTTATTATATATTAACCTGACTGACTTGCTCAATAGCAAGTTGCTTTTGCTCTGTATCCTGGGATGTCAGTGATTGTTCTTTTAATTAACTTTCTCACCAGAGAATTAAAAATAGGTTAAGTTTTTAATTTTCCCCATTGTTCAAGAAGGGGAAGAGAGACCTTCCAGGGAATTATAGGCCAGTGAGTCTTACTTCTGTTGTGGGCAAAGTATTGGAGAGAATTATTTGGAATAGGATTTATAGTTATTTAGAGAGAAATGAATTGATTGGGGATAGTCAGCATGGTTTTGTGAAGGGTAGGTCGTGCCTTACTAACCTTATTGAGTTTTTTGAAAAAGTGACCAAAGAGGTGGATGGGGGTAAAGCAGTTGATGTGGTATATATGGACTTTAGTAAGGCGTTCGATAAGGTGTCCCATGGAAGGCTTCTGCAGAAAATGCAGATGTATGGGATAGAGGGTGATTTAGCTAATGGGATTAGGAATTGGCTAGCAGATAGAAGACAGAGGGTGGTGGTTGATGGGAGATATTCATCTTGGAGTTCGGTGACAAGTGGTGTACCTCAGGGGTCTGTTTTGGGCCCCTGCTGTTTGTAATTTTTATAAATGATCTGGATGAAGGTATTGAAGGATGGATTAGTAAATTTGCGGATGACACCAAAGTCGGAGGAGTGGTAGATAGTGAAGAGGGGTGTTATAGTTTGCAGAGCGACTTGGACAAGTTGCAGAGCTGGGCCGAGAGGTGGCAAATGGAGTTTAATGCGGAAAAGTGTGAGGTAATTCACTTTGGCAGGAATAACAAATGTGTAGATTATAGGGCTAATGGTAGAACTCTTAATAGTGTTGATGAACAGAGGGATCTTGGTGTATATGTGCATAGATCCCTGAAAGTTGGCAATCAAGTCGATAAGGTTGTTAAGAAGGCATACGGAGTCTTAGCTTTTTTTGGTAGGGGGATTGAATTTCGGAGCCGCAACGTCATGTTGCAACTGTACAAAACTCTAGTGCGGCCGCACTTGGAGTATTGTGTGCAGTTCTGGTCGCCACATTATAAGAAAGATGTGAAGGCATTGGAGAGGGTACAGAGGAGGTTTACCAGGATGTTGCCTTGTATGGAGGGCAGGTCTTATGAAGAGAGGCTGAGGGATTTGAGGTTGTTTTCGTTAGAAAGGAGGCGGCTAAGAGGGGACCTAATCGACACATATAAGATGATTAGAGGTTTAGATAGGGTGGACAGTGATAGCCTTTTTCCTAGGATGGAGCAAGCTAGCACGAGGGGACACAGCTTTAAATTAAGGGGTGATAGTTATAGGACGGATATCAGAGGTAGGTTCTTTACCCAGAGGGTGTTTAGGGAGTGGAATGCCCTGCCTGCGGCAGTTGTAGATGCGCCAAGTTTGGTGGCGTTTAAGAGGTTAGTTGATAAGTATATGGAAGAGAATGGAATGGTTTAGTTTGGAGGGGCATTGCTTTTTATATTGGTCGGCGCAACATCGAAGGCCGAAGGGCCTGTTCTGTGCTGTAATGTTCTATGTTCTATGTTCTATGTTATCAAAAATGTACACACATATTTGCACTATTTTACTCCATTATGTCATTGGGTGAGTTGGCAGTCACCAGTAGCAAAGATAGCGCTACTCAAATCATCACAGCCATGCTTTATACAGCTTGGTATATCTCATTGGCTTTATTTTTGAATATCCCTACAACTGAATTAGCTCAAGTTCATCCTAAACATTTGAATAGCTGACAAGGAAGTACTCCTGGTCTGCAGAGCTCATTTCCATATAAAACTGTTCACAATACTCCAAATGGGGTCTGACCAGGGTCTGTATTAGCTTCAGAAGTACAGCTCTTGTATTCCAGCCCTCTTGACATGAATGCTAACATTGCGTTTGCCTTCCTAACTCTGACTGAACCTGCACGATAACCTTAAAAGAATCTTGAACAATTACTCCCAAGTCCCTTTGTGTTTATGATTTCCTAAGCATTTTCTCATTTAGAAAATAATACAGAAGGATGTGGAGACTCTGGAGAGAGTGCAGAGGAGGTTTACCAGGATGCTGCCTGGTATGGAAAGTCTGAGTTACGAGGAGAGGTTAAGCAAATTGGGACTGTTTTCCTTAGAAAGGCGTAGACTTAGAGGAGATCTAATAGAGGTGTAAAAGATTATGAAGGGGATAGATAGAGTAAACAGAGTTAAGCTTTTTCCTAGGATGGACTCTAATAGCATGAGGGGTCACAGGCTTAGGGTGAGCGGGGTAAGGTATAATTTGGATGCTAGAGGGAGTTTTTTCACACAGAGGGTGGTGGGGGTATGGAATGCGCTGCCAAGTAAAGTGGTGAAGGCAGGTACTCTGGAGTTATTTAAGAAATACTTAGATGGGCACATGAACAGAATGGGAATGGAGGGGTATAGAAAACTGATTAAAATAGGGATCATGAGCCTTGGGAGTCCCTGGGAAGTGTGTAAATAGATGATGATATTGATGTACTTGTTTTTATCCTAAGCTGCTTTGGTCCACCTTGTTGTCTAACGAGGGGCATACACATGATGGGTCGTGAGAGGACTGCTCTTGGACTTTTTTCGAGAGTATCCTAGTACTTCACGTTGTTAGTGTACGCTTGACCTGGACCATCTGATGGGCAACACGACAGCTCAGTGACTATCGCTGTGCTGTGCAGATACATGGATTTGGGCCTGTGCCTGTGGGAGTTGGCGCATTCTCCCCGTGCTTGCGTGGTTTTTCTCCAGGAGCTCCGGTTTTGTCCCACATCCCAAAGATGTGCTCTTAGGCTAATTGGCAAAACAAATTCTCCCTAAATTGTCTCAAATTTGATTTTTAATCCATAGATCTATAAACATGGACATCCATAAACATCTTATTGAAGCATATAAGATGATTAGAGGTTTAGATAGGGTGGACAGTGATAGCCTTTTTCCTAGGATGGAGAAAGCTAGCACGAGGGGACACAGCTTTAAATTAAAGGGTATGAGTAATAGGATGGATATCAGAGGTAGGTTCTTTACTCAAAGAGTGATTAGGGAGTGGAATGCCCTGCCTGCAGCTGTGTAGATGCGCCAAGTTTGGTGGCGTTTAAGAGGTTAATTGATAAGTATATGGAAGAGAAGGGAATGGTTTAGTTTGGAGGGGCATTGCTTTTTATTTTGGTCGGCACAACATCGAAGGCCGAAGGGCCTGTTCTGTGCTGTAATGTTCTATGTTCTATGTTCTATGACAGGGATCGCGGGTAGAGGTGGGAACATCGGAGTGGCGGCGCGGGCTCGTTGGGCCAAAGGGCCTGTTTCCCGTGCTGTTTTGTTCTTTGTTCTTTATTCTTTGTTCTAATCTATGCCTCCAATCCTCCTTCCAAAGTGCATAACTTCACATTTTTCCACACTGTATTAAATTTGCCAATCTTCACTTTTCCAATCTGTATTCAATATTCATTATGTACTTCTTTGCTCATTGTCCTAACCTGTCCAAGTTCTTCTGCAGCCCCCCTGCTTCCTCAGTACTACCTGTCCCTCTACATATCTTTGTATCATTTGCAAATTTAGCAACAGTACCTTCAGTTCTTTTCTCCAAATCATTAATATATATTGTGAAAAGTTCTGGTTCCAGCACTGACTTCTGAGGCATTTCATTAGTCCCAGGCTGCCATCCTGAGAAAGATACTTTATCCCCACTCTGTGCCTTCTGCCAATCAACCGATCCTCTATCCATGCCAGGATCTTACCCTTAACACCATGAGCTTCTCCTATGCAGCACTTTGTCAAAGATCTTCTGGGATAAATCATTTCTTCTAAATAAATCACTGCCACTATCTCCTTTATTAACTTCCTTATTATCTCCTCAAAGAGCTAACAGATTTGTCTGACATGACGTCCCCTTGACAAAGCCATGCTGACTCAGTCCTGCTTTATCATGCACTTCGAAGTATTCTGTGATCTCATCTTTAATAATGGAGTCTAAAATCTTGCCAATGACCAAAGTCAGGCTAATCGGCCTATAATTTCCCATCTGCAGCATCCCTCCCTTCTTAAACAGCGGTGTTACATTTGCGACTTTCCAGTCCTCTGGTACCCTCCCTTCCTCCAGTGATTCTGAAAAATCACCACCATTGCTCTATAATTCCTCTGGAATCTCTTTTAGAACTCTGGGGTGTAGTCCTGATAATTTATCCACCTCCAGACCTTTCAGTTTCTCCTGCTTTCACACTAGTGATGCCATCTTGGGGCTCAATACTTCAGCTCATGCCATCTCATAACATTGCACAGTTAAACATACATTCAGCAGCAAAACAATTTAAATAAATCATCAGCAGTTTAAGGTGTAGTTGTTGATTGATTTTTAAGCTGCTGCTGTAATTGTAAAATGGGTGGCACGGTGGCTGTGTGGTTAGCACTGCTGTTCCACAGCTGCAGGGACCTAGGTTCAAATACAGCCTTAGGCCACGGACTGTGGGGAGTCTGCACACTCTCCCCTGTGTCTGCCTGCATTTCCACTAGTGTTCCATTTTCTTCCCACACGTCAAAAATGTGTGCGTTAGATTGATTGGCCATGCTAAATTGCCCTTTAGTGTCAGGGGAATTAGCAACGTGGGGTTACACGGAAATGGAGATAAGTGGGATTGTTGTCGGTGCAGGTTCAATGGGCTGAAGGGCCTCCTTTTACACTATGTGGATTTTATTCTATTCTAAAAGTTTTTGATAGTTTCTAGAGATACTTAAGACTGTTAAAACCTACCATGTTTGGAATGGCATGTATTGCAATTCTTTGGTCTGATTTCAAATTTTGAGGGGCATATTGGGAATGAGAGTGGGTAACCACCCCAGAGGGTGGAATCCTAGTTTTGAAGACAAGACATGCAGGAACTGGGACAGCCAGTGGGCTGCTGCAAGCCTCTGTACGGTTTTTCCTTGTTCTAAATATCCTTTATGTTCCTGATGAAGTCTGTGAACATGCATCATTATATTGGTAATGAGAATGGGATTGATTATGAAAACCTTGCCTGTGACCCAACGTGTGTGTGCATTCTATTTTAATCAAAGTCTGAAGGAATAAAATACCTGAATGCTTCTCTTTGGGTAAAGAGACCCTGCAAGATGTTGCTACATTGTCACATTCTGAGGGACAAATGCGGAATGTGCCTGGATTGGCCAGTACAGTTAAAAGTTTAGAAATATATAGAAAAAAAGAAGAGAAAATAACCCTCAGAAGCAAGAGCAGTGATTTTTGTCCAAGTGCAGTCTGCATGGGGTTTCTGGGTTGTGGTCTCTGTACTGAAGGACAGCAGGGAACAAGTTTCCAAAGTCTTTAAAAGAGGAGAAGACCTTCATCTGTTTAAAAGAAAAGAAAATAAAAAGTTTTAATAACAGCCCCTTGGGTTTGCATCAAGGGCAGTATGGCAGTTAGCACTGCTGCCTCACAGAACACAGATTCAATTCCAGTCTTAGGTAACTGTGCGGTGTTTGCACATTCTCCCCACATCTGTGTCAATTTTCTCCAAGTGCTCCGGTTTCCTCCCACAGTCCAAAGATGTGCAGATTAGGTTGATTGACCATGCTATATTACCCCTGGGTGTCCAAGGATGTTTCGGTTAAGGGATTAGCAGGGTAAATACATGGGATTAAGAGAATAGGGTCTGGTTAACATGTTTTGTTGGAAAGTTGGTACAAGCTCAATGAGCCGAATGGCCTCCTTCTGCACTGTCGGCATCCATGATTTATTGAGAAATGGAACTTAAGAAAGAAAACGTGGTTGGGGCAGAGTTTTTATAGAGAGAAAACAAAGAGAACACAGAGCGTTGTTTTGGGTGAAAAGGCAAAAATGCAAGGAGTTGCTGGGTCTGTCCCAGAAACAGATGAAAATGAAGAAGCTGAGATTGCTGGGCTCCTGATCTGAGTGCAGTCTGTATGGGGGTGCGGGTAGCGATGCCTGTACTGAGGGACAGCAGGGAGCTAGCTTCCAACGTGTTTAAAACAGGAGAAGATTGTTTTTCTGACAACAACAAAGCTTTAAAAATAGCCCCTTAGATCGGATCTCCAGTGAAATTGAAAAAAATGAGGACATCAAAAAATAGTGTAAACTGGCCAGAAGAAATAAAAGCTACAGAGATTGCTCAAGCTTACCATTCATAAAAAACAGTGAAGTTTTAAAAGTTCAAAAAAAGAACAGCAGGTTCCAGACAAAACTTTATTCATATGTGAGAAAAGCATGTAGACAATGACAGCTGCTAACAAAATAATAACAGACCTAAAGTGGTAATGTATTTAAAGTGGTAATGCAGTTAAAGTGGCAATATGCTTAATGCAGCAATCACAAGAAGAAACAAAACAATGGGCAAGAAAATTGGCAAAGGTTCCAGATAGAGGACAACTCTCAAAAAAAGTTCATAAACAATAAAGATCTCCAGGAAGAGGAAACAGTCAACAGCGAAGCTAAAGGTGTCAGGCTGAAATTAAGATAAATAGAAATGAAGGTTTCATTTGTGAAATGTATATGTTCCGTAAAAACATGATGGATTTCCCTCAGAAGACTTTAGAAGAAATTAGGAACTCCTGAACATAAAGAGGAATCAGCAAAAATAATTAAAGCTCCAGAAAAGATGAAATGACAGATAGCAAACTTGGAAAAGAAAAGTTGCAAAATGAGTTTACAAAATGAACATAGGAAGGAAAAGTTAATGGGACAATGTAGAATAAGCTGAACTCCATGAAAAAGCACCCAGAAAATAGAAGCAAGTCCAGTGAAGAATTTAATTAGGAGAGTAAGAGCTTGAAGAAGGAAGCTTGATTATGAGTAATGAACTAAAGAGGTAAAAACATTGAAGTAGACAGCAGAATCAATAATTCAGACAGAGAAAGAAAAAGATTACATGCCAAAAAAAATTGCTGAAATAGTCACATGAATGAAAAAGCAGTAAGTCTGTATGAAGGAGTTTCATGCAAGACCGTGTATTGGTGCATAGTTAAAACCTACCAATAAAACAGCATGGTAGCACAGTGGTTAGCACTGCTGCTTCACAGCTCCAGGGTCCTGGGTTCGATTCCTGGCTCAGGTCACTGTCTGTGTGGAATTTGCACATTCTCCTCATGTCTGCGTGGTTTCCTCCAGGTACTGCGATTTCTTCCCACAGTCCAAAGGGATGCAGGTTAGGTTGATTGGCCATGCAAAGAAATTGCCCCTTAGTATCCAGGGAAGTGTAGGTTAAAGGGTATGATATGGGGGTAGAGCCTGGGTGGGATTGTGTTTGGTGCAGACTCGATGGGCCGAAGGGTCTCTTTCTGCACTGTAGGGTTCTATGATTCTATGAAAACTGCTTATTTTTGGAAACACACGCCTCAGGATCTTATCAATGAGTCATCACTACTGCAACAATAGAAGTCAATATTAAATACATAATATGAAACTTTGGTGGCAGATCAAGTTAGATCTCTGGAATTATTGCCTCTGTGACTGCAGTCCTGTCATAACCAGTAGACATGGAAAGATGAATCATTCATAAACACATGCATCCCTTGAGGAGTAGAGATGCTCCGGCAAACGGTGTTTCTGTCAATAAATGCTTTCGAATCTGTAAGCACCAAAGTACCTGATTGTCCTGAACAGACATAACTGATGTCTCCATGGAAGCAAATGGTAATGAACAGACGGTGTCAGAAAAGGTACCTGTTATTTGCAGTTCCTGTAAATATTGATCCAGTGGGAACATCTCAGATTACAAAATTACACCTCTACAAGAGACAGAAAACCCCTCAAAGAATTGATTCGTAATTGTGCAGTTCATGCCTATAATGTTTAGTTAGAGTTTAGGATTAAATAACTTGGCTATTAAAGATTGTATGAGGGGGGATGGATGTACTGACTTTAAGGGCAACACAGCAAAAGAGGGTCGCCTGGATTGAGGGACCATTTGGGACTGGGAGTGAGTAATTACTCCATGGAGTGGGACCCTAACTTGGGCAGAGACAGCCTGAAAACATGTCGAAGAAATATAAGGACTGGGACAGATGGGTGGCTGTCAGCCTCTGTTCGGTTCTTCTTTGATAATAAATACGCTTTGTGTTCCTGACGAAGCCTGTGAAGGTGAATTATTGCTGCCTTTACCATAAACTTCAGCCTGATTTAACATTGTCAGCAAAGTTGAAACCCATGGATTAAAAGTGCCATAGCAGCAGATATAGAAGATGGTTGAGTGATGGATAACTAATATCCATCACTCATTTAGTTTTTTGGACTAAAGGAAGATATATATTGGAGTTTGCCAGTGGATGCTGTCCTTGGAGGAGAGAAGATTTAAGAGGAGATCTGATAGCAATTTTCAAAGAGTACTGAGCAAGTAACTTCCTGTTGGCAGAACGATCTAGAATCAGGCGACATCAATTCCACGTGACATCCAAAACCAGCAGTATGAGGAAAAGTTTTTTTAAGTTGTGGAATGCTACGTCTGAGATTGTGGTGGAGGTACATTCAATTTAGCTTTCAAAAGAGAATAGGATGAAAACCTGAAGAGGAAACATTTGCAGAATTACAAGGAAAAATTTTGGAAGGGTGGATATAGTGAGAATCAGCACAGCCTTCTCCTGTGCTGTAACCAATCCAGAATTCTATCATTCTTTTACTGGGAAATAAAGATAGTAGAACTGATGAAAGGTCACAACCTGAAATATTTCAACTCTGTTTATCTCTCCAGATGCTGGGAGATCCAATATTCCAAGCAGCATTATTTCAGATTTCCAGCATCCACAATAATTTGCATTAATTGAAGTGGACTAGCTTTAATTTAGACAGACTGCTGTGAAGTGGCTAGGAGAGGTCTATTTACCTTAGCACCGAGTTCATTAATCAGGAGGCGTCGATTTTAATCTAAATGGGAGAAGGGAAGCTGAGGAGAAATGCTTTTCACCCAGAAGGTAGTGAAGGTCTAAAACCCGTTGCCTGAATGACTGGTAAAATCTGAAAACATTGCTGAATTTGAAAGAAATTTTAGAACATGCACTTGGAAGTGCTGCAAATAACAAAGCTGCTTTCAAGAACTAGAAAGTGGGCCTAGGAGTGAAAGTTAGAGGAAGAGTGAATAGAGGGGACCGAGTGACAGAACAATGCTGAGATCTGATATATTTTCTGATACAAAACCAACAAAATATATTCAAGGAGGGATATGACAGGAGAGATGGTAGGTGAGTATTCATTATTTCTTTAAGTTTGACCATTTCTTTCAACCAAGAGCTGGAGAAATACATCAGTTAATGGATCATTGGGATAAACATAGTTTAAGAGTTTGGATGGAGTGGATATCTTGAAATAAAAGGAGAACCTTTTAGGTAACTATATAGAGAGTCCAATGAGGTACAATACAGTACTGGACCTAATTCTAGTTGACTTTTATTGGTAGAGGGATTGAATTTCGGAGCCGCAACGTCATGTTGCAACTGTACAAAACTCTAGTGCGGCCGCACTTGGAGTACTGTGTGCAGTTCTGGTCCTCACATTATAAGAAAGATGTGGAGGCATTGGAGAGGGTACAGAGGAGGTTTAACCAGGATGTTGCCTGGTATGGAGGGCAGGTCTTATGAAGAGAGGCTGAGGGATTTGAGGTTGTTTTCGTTAGAAAGGAGGCGGCTAAGAGGGGATCTTATTGAAGCATATAAGATGATTAGAGGTTTAGATAGGTTGGACAGTGATAGCCTTTTTCCTAGGATGGAGAAAGCTAGCACGAGGGGACACAGCTTTAAATTAAGGGGTGATAGTTATAGGACGTATATCAGAGGTAGGTTCTTTACCCAAAGGGTGGTTCGGGAGTGGAATGCCCTGCCTGCAGCAGTTGTGGATGCGCCAAGTTTGGTAGCGTTTAAGAGGTTAGTTGATAAGTATTGGAAGAGAAGGGAATGGTTTAGTTTGGAGGGGCATTGCTTTTTATATTGGTCGGCGCAACATCGAAGGCCGAAGGGCCTGTTCTGTGCTGTAATGTTCTATGTTCTATGTTCTATGAAATCAGACAGGTGATTAAGCTGATTGCCTTTTAGTTATACTAATCACATCATGGTACAATTTAAGCTTGCTATGGATTAAGAAATAGACAAGTTGTTTTGAATTGGAGAGAGAACGGGTTTTAGTAAAATACAGCAGGATCTGGTCAAGATACACTGGGAACAACTACTTGTAGGGAAAGATACAAAAGAGCAAATGAGAAGCAAATGACTACAAAAGCAGGGAGGTCGTGTCAGAGTTGTATAGAACTTTAGTGATGCAACCACTGGAATACTATGTGCAGTTTTAGTCACCCGCATTATAGGAAGGATGTGATTGAGCAGTGGAGGTGGTTTGCCTGACATGCTTTAAGAAGTACCTGGATCGGCTTTTGGCAAGTTATGACATTCAAGGTTATGGGCCACGTGCTGGTAAATGGGATTAGTTGGGAAGTCAGGCATTTCTCACATGTCATTGCAGACTCGATGAGTTCAATCCATCCTATACTCGTTTTGAGCAACAGGATGTCATTTGTCTCGACAGCCTCAGTTGCACTGGTAAGGATAGGCAATGCCACCTCCTCCACAATTATTCTCCACACCGGTGTCCCAAGGCTTTTACTCAGTCCCTTACTATACTTTTTATACACTTATGACAATGTAGCCAAATTCTGCTGCAACTCCATTTTCAAGTTTGCTGATGATACCACTGTAGTGGGTTGGATCTCAAACAGCGATGAGATGGGGAGTAGAGGAAAGAGATAGAGAATTTGGTGAAATGACGCGATGAGAATAATATATCCCACAATATTAGTAAAACAACTATAGGAAACATATTCTAGGATATGCTCTGTCAATATCAATGGTGCTGCAGTGGAGATGGTCGAGACAGGTTTCTAGTGTTCAAATCACCAACAATCTGTCCTGGACCTCCAACTGACACTATAGTTAGGAAAGCTCAGCAAGGCTTCTATTTTCACAGAAGGCTAAGGAAATTCAACATGTCCATGACAACTCTTACCAATTTTTACAGGTGCACCATAGAAAGCATCCTATCCAGATGTATCACAGCTTGGTATGGCTCCTGCTCTGACTAAGACTGCAAGAAATTACAGAAGGCCGTGAACATAGCCTAGATCATCATACGAACTAGCCCAACTATTTGGTCCCAATAACCACTCTATTCTGATAGTCTTGTAAATTTATATCTTCAGCTGCCAATCCAATCTCCTTTTGCAATAATTGATCAGTTCTGCTTCTATCATCCTTCATAGGCAATCAGTTCCAGGTAATTATCTGTAGCTGCATAGAAATGTTCTTCCTTGTATTTCCCTTGCATCTCTTGCCCAAAACTTTAAATCTGTGTCCTCCATATACCATTGAACAATGTCAGCAATTATAGCTTGTCTACATTATCTAAATCTCTCATAATCTTGTTCTCCTCTCTCAAATCTCCCCTCAATTTCTCTTGTGCTAGTAGAACAATACCATGTTCTCCAACTTAACCTTGTAGCTAAAATCCCTTAGCCATAAATTGGCTCATCCAATTATAGGTGCTGCCCAGATACTGCTCACACTTGGTAGAAGGGCATTGAAGTCAGCTTCAGTATTTATTGAATATTGGAGAAAATTGTCAAGAGAAAGTTGTGGTCTCCCATCAAGGTGCTTTATTTTACAATAAAACTTCTACTCTGTCTGGAGATAATGGGCTAGATTTTACCATTTTCATTCTGAGTGCTGAATCTGGGTGCAATTCGAATCCAATTTGGAAATTTTCTTTCAGGGACCTTAACCTGCAAAAAAAATTGCAAGTCTGAATCGTGTTGTGGGCAGGGTTTAGCACACCCGAAACGATCAGAGCTCTGAACTGTCCGTGCACAGTTAGAAACAAATTTGAAAAAGTGTGCCCATGTCAGACTACTCCTGGACTGCAAGTGGGAAAAGTCAGGTGAGAAGTTAAGCTACAAAACAGTTGGGATCTAGGACAGTTTTTCACCAATTCAACACTTTCAGGAAAATCACAGCCATTGGTTTATTTTTTAATTGAAGGATACCATTACTGCTTTCTTGGGATGCTTCACCTTATGGAGTAAGGGCAGTAGATTCACATGTAATATCTTCTGAGAGAAACGACCAATAGCTTTTGCTTCACTGGCTAATACTGAATCTGCTGTGATAAATACAAGAATGTATTCAATGAGACACTTGATACATGCAGGGAGTTCAAGTGAGACTCAAGGTAAAGCTTAATTACCAAATCTGACTAGTGCTGAATCTAACAATACTCAGCTATGAAAGGGAGCGCTGAGTATAATTTATAGTAAACAATGGTTTCATCATTATTTATATGGTCATCATTTCATCTTATTGCCAAATCATTGACCCTTACCTACTGCTTCAGAGCTATACAAAGACTTATTGTCATTAGCTGCTAGCCAATTGCAAAGGTGGTCACGATCTTATCTGCACACTCCTACAGCATAAAGTACCATTAATCAGAGTGCTATGCTAACACTTATACATTATCACGCTTACCTTTAACTACTGAACAGATATCACCAACTAGTTTCACTAATCTTTATTTTTTTCTAGTTGACTATGAGCCTGTGACAGCTTCTGAAGTTCAGGAACATGAGAAATTATCCCATGATGGGGAAGGTGATGGATATGGTAATAAAAAGAACAATATTTGTAAGATATCATCTGCATCCTGATCTGAAATTACATGATAGCAAGAAATTATAAAGGGTGCAGTCCATCATGCAAACCAGTCTCCCATCTGTTAACTCAGTCTACACTTCCCACTGCCTTAGAAAAGCAGCCAGCATAATTAACAAGCCCATGCACCACCAATGTGCTCTCTTCCACCTTCTTCCATCATGAAAAAGATACACAAGTTTGAAAACGAAAACAAACTGACTTAAGAATAGCTTTTTCCCTGCAGCCTTCAGAACTTTGAATGGATCAACTATATATTAAGTTGATCTTTGTCTACACTCTATCTGTAACTGCAACCCTATATTCTGCAACTCTCCTTCCCTATGTACTCTACGGAAGTTATGTTTTGCCTGTACAGCATACAAGAAACAATACTTTTAACTATATCCCAATACATGTGACAATAATAAATCAAATCAAAATGTGTCAAGAAAGCTTAAGTTGACCATCTAAGATGGTGATCTGTTGCAGAGAGTCTGATTGCTCAATCTTCTAAGTCTATGTGAATGAGTTCTTGAACAACTACATGACAGATATTCTGGTATAGTCTGGATGAAGGAATTAGCATGTACTTATTTTTGGTGGCCATGTCTAGATGCTCAGATTGAAGAAAAAGTGGGTATGTGTCAATCCTGTGCATAAATAAGAAACGTACTACGACCGTTTCACCATAAACTGTTATGACAGTGATTTATGGAGATTTTGCTGGTCCGTTTGAGAGCTACAAGTTCTTAGTCATAATTGATGTGCACTCAAAGTGTCCAGAAGTTGTTATCGTAAGATCTACTACAACTGAACAAACCATTGAAAAACTTCATGAAATTTCTGCAAGACTTAATAAAGCGGAACAGATTGTTAGTGATAATGGTTCACAGTTTACTTCACAAGTGTTTGAAGATTATCTCAAAGTAAATGGTATTCAGTATATAAAATTTGCACCTCATCATTCACCAGCCAATGAATTAGCTGAAAGATTTGTACAATCCTTGAAACATTCTTTAAAAGATTCAAAAGAGCAAGGTTTATTATCAAGTCATGTGCATTGTTTTTTGGCGCCTTATAGAAACACTACTCAAGCGACTACCCAAAATTCACCTGCATAACTACTCTTAAAGGGAAAGTTGAGAATGACTTTTGATCTTTATTACTTCCAAAAACTTCAGAGATAGTAGAGCATCAGCAGATTGCTAGATCAGAAGTGAGGGCAAAACAACACTCATTTCAACAAAGAAATCATGAGCTCAGGTGTAATTCTGCCATGAGTGAGAAATGGGTAGCAGCCATAGGTTAGCAAAAATAGGTGCAATTTTTTACACGCTTCAAACCAAAATGAACTAGTTTGGCAAAGCCATGTTGACTAATTGTCGTCATCTCAAAATTATTTCTCAGAATTATCAGAAGTACCAATTTCTTTGGTCCCTAGTGTTGTGCTGTGGAAAACTTTGTTGAATAAGACTGTAAGATATAGAAATAGAATTAGGCCATTCAGATAATCAAGTCTGCTCCGTCATTCGATCATGGCTGGTATGTTTCCCAACCCTATTCTCCTGCCTTTTCCCCGTAACCTTTGTTCCTTTTATCAATCAAGAATCTATCTATCTCTCTCTTAAATATACTCAATGACTTGGCCTCCACAGCCTTCTGTGGCAATGAATTCCACAGGTTCACCACCTTCTGGCTAAAAAAATTCTTCTTCATCTCGATTCTAAAGGGTTGTTCCTTTACTCTGAAGCGCTACCCTTGGATCCTAGTCTCTCCTAATAATGGAAATATCTCCATATCCACTCTAGCCAGGCCTTTCAATATTTTATAAGTTTCAATGAGATTCCTCTCTTCCTTCTAAACTCCATTGAATACAGACCCAAAATCCTCAAATGCTCCTCATGTATCAAGCCTTTCATTCCTGGGATCATTCTCCTGAACCTCCTCTGGACCTTCTCCAAGGTCAGCACATCCTTTGTTAGAAATTGAATGACACAATTGAAAATGGTTAGAAATGAATGACTGATTGGCTTATGTTACAAATGTCAATGGTAGGTGGTTGAAAGGAATGGAAAGTTTATTACCACTGACATGTCACTGGAAATGGTGCTGGTGGGCTCCAGGTTTAAAATCTCTTACTTTGGAATGAAAGAGGGGCAGAATGTGTTGGAGTTCCATACTTTGATAAATGAACTGCAGATACAATGGAGGGAATATCTGTAGATGGGTACTTTGTAACAGCTACGACATTTATTGACCTATCTTCCTTCAGTTACTCCTCTTTATTAATATTTACGCAGAGGAATTGCACAAAGGAAAGATATAAAATACCCGGATCAATACCTTTTGTATTTACTTTTCCCGTTGAGTAAGGCAAAACTCTTGTTACCGTATTCACTGAAGAATTGACTATTATAAACAATGCTCACAATATTGATGTCAACGGATTAGGTCCAAAGCTCTGTTATCATTCTCCTATTTTCATCAACTCCTTTACCTGCTCTAAGTAGATCTGCAACATCAATTCCAGATTTGAGTGCGATTATCATTGCCCTTTCAACATAAAGGCATCAGGGATGAATCCACAGACATTCTTCCTTGTAGTTACTCGTACAGGAGCTGCTGTTATGTATATCACACTCATCTGTTTCACACCTTCATCATAGTAGCTCATCTGTAATTGCTCTGTGACATCCCTCCTCCAATTCTGTCTTGATCAATCTCTCATTTCTACCTCACTCTCACAGGATGTCTCTCATTAGCTTTTCAGACATAAGGCCAATGGAAATGCTTTTAGAGAAGAAAGATTGAAGAAATTTACAGCGCAGGAACATGCCCTTCAGTCCTCCAAGCCTGCACTGACCATGCTGCCCAACTGAACCTCAACCCTCAACTCTTCCGGGGACTGTCTCCCTCTATTCCCATCTTATTCATGTATTTGTCAAGAAGCCCTTAAAAGACACTATCGTATCCGCTTCCATTATCTCCCCTGGCAGTGAGTTCCATCCTCTGTGTAAAACATTTGTCTTTAAATCTTGCCTCTCGCACCTTAAACTTATGCTACCTTGTAATTGACTCTTCCACCCTGGGAAAGAGCTTCTAACTATCCACTCTGTCCATGCCCTTCATAATCTTGTAGATTGGATACCGAGGAGGGAATGTCTATGGAGTCTCTGTGGGTGGAAGTTAGGAATAGCAAAGGGTCGGTGATGTTGCTGGGTGTATTCTATAGGCCGCCCAATAGTGACAGGGAAATTGAGGTGCAGATAGGGAAACAGATACTGGAGAGATGTAGAAATAACAGAGTTGTTGTGATGGGAGACTTCAATTTCCCAAACATCGACTCGAATATCCCAAGGGTAAGGGGTTTGGATGGGGAGGAGTTTGTTAGGTGTGTTCAGGAGGATTTCCTGACACAGCACGTGGACAAGCCTACGAGAGGAGAGGCTGTACTGGACCTGGTACTAGCTAATGAACCAGGACAGGTGATGGATCTCTCGGTAGGAGAGCATCTTGGGGATGGAGATCATAATTCTATCTCCTTCACCTTTGCATTGAAAAAGGATAGGATCAGGCAGGCTAGGAAGGTGTTTGTCTGGAATAAGGGGAAATATGAAGACATCAGGCAGATGTTGGGGCGAATAAACTGGAAGGAGGTGTTCTTGGGGAAAGCACAGAAGGAAGGTGGCAGATATTCAAGGAATGCTTGTCTGGAGCTTTGCACGACAACGTTCCGGTGAGACAAGGAGGTTTTGGTAGACGCGGGAACCGTGGTGCACGAAGGCTGTGGTGAACATAGTCAGGAAGAAAAGAAAGGTGTATAAAAGGTTCAAAGAGCTAGGAGATTTTGGGGATCTAGAGAAGTATAAGGCTTATAGAAGAGAGCTTAAAAAGGAAATTAGGAGAGCCAGAAGGGGGTCATGAGAAGGCCTTGGCTGGTAGGATTAAGGAGAATCCCAAGGCCTTCTACAAATATGTGAAAAGTAAAAGGATGAGAGAGAAGGGATAGGACCTATAAAAGGTGAAGGGGGAAAAGTCTGTATGGAACCGGAAGAAATGGCAGAGGTGCTTAATGAGTACTTTGCCTCAGTATTCGCGGTGGAAAGTGATCTGGGAGGATGCACTACAAGTTTGTGGCAGACTGAAAAGATTGAGTATGTAGATATTAAGGAAGCGGATGTTAGAACTTTTAAATGCTATCAAGATAGACAAGTCTCCGGGACCAGATGGGATGTACCCCAGGTTATTGTGGGAGGTGAGGGATGTCATTGCAGAGCTCCTGGCGATGATCTTTGCGTCATCAATGGAGACGGGAGAGGTTCCGGAGGATTGGAGGATTGCGGATGTGGTCCCTATTTTCAAGAAAGGGAACAGGGATAGTCCTGGAAATTACCGACCGGTGAGTCTGACCTCAGTGGTTGGTAAGCTGATGGAAAGGCTTCAGAGGGACAAGATTTAAGAGCATTTGGAGAAGTTTAGGTTGATTAGAAATAGTCAACATGGTTTTGTAAAAGGCAGGTCGTGCCTTATGAGCTTAATTGAGTTCTTCGAAAATGTGACTGAACACATTGACGAAGGAAGAGCAGTGGACGTGGTGTACATGGACTTCAGCAAGGCATTTGACAAGGTCCCACATGCAAGAATTCTTGAGAAGGTGAGAGGCCATGGGATCCAAGGGGTTTTGGCCTTGTGGATCCAGAACTGGCTTGCCTGCAGAAGGCAGAGGGTGGTTGTGGATGGCTCTTTTTCTGCATGGAGGTCGGTCACCAGTGGAGTGCCCCAGGGATCTGTTCTAGGACCCTTGCTGGTTGTCATTTTCATAAATGACCTGGATGAGGAAGTGGAGGGATGGGTGAGTAAGTTCGCCGATGACACGAAGGTCGGTGGTGTTGTGGATGGTCTGGAGGGATGTCAGAAGTTGTAGCATGACATCGACAGGATGCAAGACTGGGCGGAGAAGTGGCAGATGGACTTCAACGCGGGTAAATGTGTTGTGGTCCATTTTGGCAGATCCAACGGGATGAATGAGTACACTATCAAAGGTAGGAGTCTTAGCTGTGTGGACGAGCAGAGGGATCTTGGGGTCCGGGTCCATAAGACTCTCAAATCGGCCTCCCAGGTGGAGGATGTGGTTAAGAAAGCTTGCGGTGTACTGGCCTTCATTCATTGAGGGATTGAGTTCAGGAGTCAGGAGGTAATGCTGCAGCTTTATAGGACCCTTGTCAGACCACACTTGGAGTACTGTGCGCAGTTCTGGTCGCCTCACTATAGGAAGGACGTGGAAGCTATTGAAAGGGTGCAGAGGAGATTTACAAGGATGTTGCTTGGATTGGGAGGCATGCCTTATGAAGACAGGTTGAGGGAGCTGGGACTGTTCTCCCTGGAGAGACGAAGGTTGAGAGGCGACCTGATAGAGGTTTACAAGATGTTGAGAGGATTAGATAGGGTGGATTCTCAGAGACTATTTCCCAGGGCTGAAATGGTCGCGATGAGAGGGCACAGATTTAAGGTGCAGGGAAGCAAGTACAGAGGGGATGCTAGGGGAAAGTTTCTCACTCAGAGGGTGGTGAGTGAATGGAATCGGCTGCTGTCGGTGGTGGTCGAGGCGAACTCGCTGGGGTCTTTTTAAAAGACTTCTGGATGAGTATATGGGATCCAATGGGATTGGGGGTTATAGATAGGTCTATGGCTGGGTAGGTTTTGATGTGTTCGGCACAACTTGTGGGCTGAAGGGCCTGTTTGTGCTGTAGTGTTCTATGTTCAATGTTCTATGTATTTCTATCAGGTCACCCCTCAATCTCCGTCGTTCCAGTGAGAACAAGCCAAGTCTCTCCAACCTTCCCTCATTGCTATCGCAGTCCATATCAGGCAACATTTGGTAAATCTTTTCTGCATCCTCTCTAAAACTTTCATATCTTTGTGGTAATGTGGCAACCAGAATTGATCACTATATTCCAAGTAAGGCTTAACTTTTACTGGAATATATTCTTTCTCTCCATTGATGGGATGTTTCAGATCTCAATGCTGGTTTAAATCTGGGGCTATGGATACTGATAGTAGAGACTTCAATGTTCTTTCCATCACATAGCTGACAAGGAATATCTCTCACATTACCATTGCCACGTGTTGGAAAATTTTTACAACACCTTCACTGGCCATCAAGTCCTGGGCCAAGATTTGGACCTAAAGCTTCTGGGACACTCCCCACTGCACCACCAGACAGTGCAATAGCATGAAGCTATAGATAGTGATGGTAGAGGAGACTCACAGTAGATATAACTCATTTGGGTAATCTTGCTATTTTCATTCCATTGCCTTGCGTGTTACAATGCTGTTAACATTTCTTTGTACCAATTTAGCATTTTTATATCTATGTCACAGAGCTCACAGAAACAGTGGGTCTGAGATAGGGCAAAAGTATTTTAGTCAGAGCCAGGAGCTTAGGGTGAATAAATGGAAGTAAGCTGCTTGGGGGGTTCCATTCGTATTCTGAAAATGAGCAAACTAAAGGAACCAACAGAATTTGATTTATTGCTACTTTGAATTTTTCATTAAATGCAGTTTTGGGTGCAGTTTTCCAGCCGTGCTCGCTCCAAAACCAAAAATCCCGCCTGAGCTCAAAAACCTTTGCATGGTCCACCCTGTCCGCTACAATTCCGTGGCAAGCGGGATGGGAAAATCCAGACTCTAGGTGTTGTGTACTTTCTATAACTTGTTAAGATTTCAAAAGTATACAATGTGATTGGTTTTGAAGCTGATTTAACACTCCTTAACCAACCTGTTTCTCCCAAACGAGGGTTATCAATTAGGTTTTTTTAAGTTTAAAGATTATTGTCACAAGTAGGTCTACATTAACACTGCAGTGAAGTTACTGTGAAAATTTGACCTTCTGATAACTTTGCAGATCAGAAAGAAAACTGTACTGCACGTGGAGTTCAGAAGTACCTGAATGACCCTGGTTTTAACTATATATACACACAAACATACATGTAAAAAGGAAGTTACTTTACACTTTCCCTCCCGAAAGAAAATGTTACACAAACGTTTAAGGCTGGAATTTCCTGGCTGTTCATACCTCACTGCCGCTGCCAGTGAGAACAAAGAATTTGACACTCAGCCAAATTTGGTTACTACAACAGGACCAGAGAATCCCAGCTGCGGGCGAGGTCAAAGAATCCTGACCCAAATTCCATGCAATCTGTATACATTTATTGTTTTTCATTTATTTACAAATTCAATTTAATCATTATTCAAAAACAGAAAATGATGAAAAATCTGATGGTACCTGTAGAGAGAGAATAGAACCAACATTTCAAGCCTGGATGATTCTTTGTCAGAGCTAAAGAGAACTAGAAATAGAATGAGATTTATATGTTGAAGGACATGGATGGAGAGGGTGTGATTGGCAGGAGGAGAGGTGCAGAAATAGGGGTTCGAGAGAGAGCCAGTGGGAGGAGAGAACAGCTAATCAGTGTGTCAAAGGACAATGTGGAACTGATAAGAGATGGTAGTAATGGGGTGGGTGGGGCAGGAGAGAGACTGTGGTAAAGCAGGTGAAAAACAGAATTAAAAAGGAAATGGAAAAGCTATTTTCTGATTGGAAACTTTACAGCCTTCTGGACTTCACCCTGAGTTCAACAACTTCAAACTGTGAACATTCTCCTTTACTTTCAACACTTTTTTTAATGTCTAACAATTTATTTTAATTTCTTCCATTGATTCATTTTTTCATTCATTTTTTCTCTCTTCACCGACAGACTTTGATGTTTTGATTTTTCAGCATTTCTATTTTTGTTTCAGATTCCAATATCCTCTGAAATTTGTTTTTATCTTCCTATCCATGAACCTCATAATTTTGTACACCTCAATCAGGCCCCTCCCTCAGTCTTCTCTGGTCTGAGGAATACAACCCCAGCCTAACCAGCCTCTCCTCATCACTCATTTAATTCTTCCCTTCTTTCCCTTTATGGACTGCTGAAGGTAAAGCATTCTGCAAAATCTTTTAGGCCTGAAAAAAACAATGACATATTCCCTCTCTAAATGCTAACCTGTTCAATTATATCACAGTCCCCCTCCTTGCTTCTGTACCAACATCGAGCCCTCATCAATCTAGCAAAAGCCTTCCTGTTATTTCCCTATCCAATGCTGTATATCTCTTGAAATCCAGAGGTTATCTGGACTTTAATCCTACCTGTGTGGTAAAAATTTGCAGCATGCTGCTGTGCACAGGGACCTGGGTATCCTTGTGTACGAATCACAAAAAGTTGGTTTACAAGTCCAGCAGGTAATTAAGAAGATAAATGGAATTATGTCCTTCATTGCTAGAGGGATGGAGTTTAAAAACAGGGAGATTATGTTGCAGCTGTATAAGATGCTGGTGAGGCCATACCTGGAGTACTGTGTACAGTTTTGGTCTCCTTATTTGAGAAAGGATATACTGGCACTGGAGAGAGGGCAGAGGAGATTCACTGAGTTGATTCCAAAGTTGAGGAGATTGGCTTCTGAGGAGTGACTGAGTAGATTGGAACAATGCTCAGTGGAATTCAGAATATTAGGGGAGGGGGGAATCTTTTAGAAGGGAAAAGATAAGATAAAAGCAGGGAAGTTGTTTCCACTGTGGGTGAAACTAGAACTAGGGGACATAGCTTCAAAATAATGGAGAGCAGATTTAGGACTGAGTTGAGGAGGAACTTCTACATCCAAAGAGTTGTGAATCTGTAGAACTGAAGCGGTTGAGGTTATCTGACTGAAAAGATCAATAGATTTTTGAATAGTAAATGAATTAAGAATTATGGTGGGAGGGCAGGTAAGTGGAGCTGAGTCCATGAAAAGATCACCTGTGATCTTATTGAGTGGCAGGGCAGGCTCAGGGGGCTAGATGGCCTACTCATAGTTATTGTGTTCTTGTGTTTACCTTTCTGGGAACATGTTTACAATGTTGGCATTGTACTCTACTTCCTTTTTAAATGAATCTCTGCTGTGATGCAGATCTTCCTACCAGTAGCTGGTCTGAGTTCACTTTGACCAAATCCTGTCTTATCCTATTAAAATCAGCTTTCCCCCAATTCAGAAACTTTGGGGGCAATTCTCCCAAAAGTGCTGAATTGGTGGGAAAACTGTTCTAGATCACAACTGTTTTTCAATTGCTGCTTCACACTCGAATCTCCCCGATGCAGATATCACAATCCGGGAATCTCATTAAAAACGTAGGGCGCAAGGCCTATTCCTGTCAGTCTGACAGCTCCAGAACTCTGAGAATGCGCAGTGGTCTCGATGTGTCAGCTCTCCGTTTGTTGGCCAACTCAATCGCTGGTCAGTCCCCGCAGTGCTGCCCCTCCAGACCGCCCCGGGGTCAGACCACCCTTTCCAGGAGGCAGGCCCACCTCCGATCTGTCAGACCACCACCATCTCTAGTCCGCCCCAATCACTGCCCCCCCTCCAGCCCAGACTGATCCCAATGCAGAGTGACAGCAAGTTCCCACCAATCACCCCTAGGCTCCACCTACAACAGGCCCTACTTCCTTGCCAAGATGCCCCCCTGAGCATGAGCACTTTGCCACTTGGGCAGTGCCAGGGACACAGGCTAGTATTGTCAGGATGCCCATGCTCAGAGGGTACTGCCCTCTGTAACCCCACACATTTACCATGGTTAATCAATCTAACCTACACATCTTTTGGGCAGACACGGGGAGATCATGCAAGCTCCACACAGACAGTCACCTGAGGATGGAACTGAATCCAGGTCCCTGGTGTTCTGGGGGGCCCTGATTGCCACTTCTCCTTCATTCTGCTAGATTCACGAACCTGGGGAGCTACTCTAAACCCTGCTGGAATGAAGTACTCCGGGTGGGGTGGGAGAGGCTATCGGCCCAGTAAGTTCCATGCCTGGCCCGATAATGACAATCAAAATATATTTAAAATATATTAAAAAAAGATTAAGATTACTTACCCCTCTTCCTACCGCTTTCCAGTGTGGTCTCAACTGAGACTGATCCTGGCTTTGGGAGACACGCATGCATTCCCAGCACATGCGCAAGTCCCAGAGAAAGGAAGGCAAACGATTCTCCTGACTAGACCCACCAGAACAGTTGCAAGTTGTGATGGGAGAATGGGTCCCCTTATTTCTGGACCATCTTTGTCCGTTCCGTAACTATCTTACATCTTACCAAGTCATGTTTACTATTGGAAATGTTCCCCCATTGCCAATTCTACCACCTGCCCGGTTTCAAATTAGGTCCAGTACCATCCCATGCTAAATTGTCCCTTAGTGTCTCAAGATATGTAGGTTAGGTGGATTAGCCATGGTAAATACTTGAGGTTACAGGGATAGGGCAGGGGTTATAAGGATAGAGTGGAGGGGGATGATAACCTTTACTAAAATGCTCTGTTGGAGAGTAAGTTGCTCTGTTCATGCAGACTCAAAGGGATGAATGGCTTCCTTCTGCATTGTAGAGATTCTACATGCCCAGAAAGATGATGTGATGATCAGCACTGCAATCTCACATCACCAGGGACCTGGATTCAATTCCATCCTCGGGTCACTGTCTGTGTGGAGCTTGCATGATCTCCCCGTGTCTGCATGGGTTTCCTCCCACAGTCCAAAGATGAGTAGGTTATGTGGATTGGCCAGGTTAAATTGCTCCTTAGTGTCCAAAAGATGCGTAGGTTAGGCTGATTAGCTATGGTAAACATATGGGATTACAGGGATAAGCCAGGGGTTATGGCGATAAGGTGGAGAAGAAGGCCTGAGTAAGATGTTATATCAGAGTTGAACAAAGAACAAAGAACAAAGAAAAACACAGCACGGGAAACAGGCCCTTCGGCCCAACGAGCCCACGCCGCCGTCCTAATGTCTTAATGACATATAGAGACCAATATAGGGACAATTTGTTACCCAATCAGCCTAAGAGCACATTTTTTGGGATGTGGGAGGAAACCGGAGCACCCGGAGAAAACCCACGCAACCACAGGGAGAACGCGCAAACTCCCGCAGACACAGGCCCAAATCCATGTGTCTGCACAGCAACAGCAATAGTCTCTGAGCTGTCATGTTGCACATCTGATGGTCCAGTTTAAGCATACACTAATGACATGAAGCCCTAGGCCACTCCTGAAGTAACATCCAAGAGCAGCCCTCGCACGACCTGCCGAATGCATGCCCTTGTTGGTCAACAAGGTGGACCGAATAGCCTGTGGAAACAAATAAAGTATTTAAACAGTCCTCCTATATCCCTCTATCTGCAGACCGCTCATGTGGCTGTCCAAGAGACCTTAAACAACTCTAGCGTGCCTGCTCCCACCACCTTACTCGGCAGTGCATTCCACACCCCCACTACCCTTTGTGTGAAAAAATGCCCTCTAATATTCATCTTATACATAGCCCCCCTCACCCTAAGACCGTGACCCCTCATTCTATCCGATTCTAATGGTGGAAAAAGCTTACCACCATTTACTCTATCTATACCCCTCATAATCTTATATACCTCTAATAGATCCCCTCTCAGCCGACGTCTTTCAAGGGAAAACAACCCCAGTGCTTTCAATCTTTCCTCGTAAGACAGCCCTTCCATACCAGGCAGCATCCTGGTAAATCTCCTCTGCACTCTCTCCAGGGCCTCTACATCCTTCCTGTAGTACGGCGACCAGAACTGGATGCAGTACTCCAAGTGAGGCCTAACCAACGTTCTATACACTTGCAACATCAGACTCCTACTCTTGTATTCTATACCTCTTCCTATGAAGGCTAACATACCATATGCTTTCTTTATCACTTTCTCCACCTGTACTGACACCTTCAGAGACTTGTGAACCTGCACCCCCAGGTCTCTCTGTGTCTCTATACTCTGGATTGTTTTACCTTTTATCCTAAAACTCCCCTCTACATTATTCCAGCCAAAATGCATCACCTCGCATTTATCCGGATTAAATTCTATTTGCCATCTATCTGCCCAATCTACCAGCCTATCTATGTCCTGCAGATACAATGAGCCAACTAGCCTCCTTCTGCACTGTAGGAATTATTTGATTCAATAGCTCTATCTCTTCTGACTGGGGGCCTGTAGAACACTCACAACAACGTGAGCTTCCTTTCTGTTATTCAGTTCCACCATTAGGCCTGAATTGAGGGGCCAGCTAAAATATCCCAGTGGGGCCATTGAGGATTATAGAATGGTGGCTGTAACAGACTGAGAGTACAATGACACAGCGAGATCAATGAGAATTATACAGCAGTGACTGTAACAATGAGAGTGACTGTAACAATGAGAGTGAGAGTACAGTGAGATCAATGAGGGGAACCAATATCTTGGGGGGAAAATTTGCAAAGGCTATGCAGGGGGATTTAAACTGATTCAGAGGGGGGGTGGAATCCTGAGTAGTTTGGATGTTAAGAGGGACGAGAATAGGGGGGTCATAGATGAGAACTGTAAAGTACAGCAGCGTACGGGTAGAGAAGGGCATGGTTTGAAATGCGTATACTTTAATGCAAGAAGTATTCGCAATAAGGTGGAGGAACTTGCAGCTTGGACCAGTACCTGGAACTTCGATGTTGTGGCCATTTCAGAGACATGGATAGAGCAGGAACAGGAATGGTTATTGCAGGTTCTGGGGTTCAAATGCTTCAGTCGGAGTAGAGAAGGAGGTAGAAGGGGGGGAGGAGTGGTATTATTAGTCAAAGACTGTGTCACGGTGACAGAAAGGAAGTTTGATGAGGACTTGTCTGTTGAGGTAGTATGGGCTGAGATTAGAAACAGGAGAGGAGAGGTCACCCTGTTTGGAGTCTTTTATAGACCTCCTAAAAGTTCTAGAGAGGGAGAGGAAAGGATTGCAAAGTCGATCCTGGACAGGAGTGAAAGTAATAGGGTAATTGTTACGGGGGACTTTAACTTTAATAATATTGATTGGAATAGCTATAGCTCTAGCTCGTTAGAGGGGTCAGTTTTTATACAAAGTGTGCAGGAAGGTTTTTTGACTCAGTATGTAGATAGGCCAACTAGAGGCGAGGCTACATTGGATTTGGTGCTGGGCAATGAGCCAGACCAGGTGTTAGGCTTGGAAGTTGGTGAACATTTTGGTGATAGTGACCACAATTTGGTTACGTTCACCTTAGTGATGGATAGGGATAGGCATGAAGCTGGGGGCAGTAGTTATAGCTGGGGAATGGTAATTATGAGGCCATTAGGAGGGAATTAGGGTACATAGGTTGGACTAGGAAACTACAGGGACTGGGAACATCTGAAATGTGGAGCTTATTCAAGGAGCAGCTACTGCGAGTCCTTGATAAGTATGTCCCTGTCAGGCAAGGAGGAAATGGTCGAGTAAGGGAACCATGGTGTACTAAAAAAGTTAATTCGCTAGTTAAAAGGAAAAAGGAGGCTTATGTCAGGATGAGGCTTGAAGGCTGTTAGTGCAATGGATAGCTATAGATTAGCCAGGAGGGAGCTAAAGAGTGAGTTGAGGAGAGCTAAGAGGGGACACGAGAAGACTTTGGTTGATAGGATTAAGGAGAATCCTAAAGCTTTCTTTAGATATGTTAAGAATAGAAGATTGGTTAGGGCAAGATTAGGGCCAGTCATAGACAGCAGTGGGAAGTTGTGCGTGGAGCCTGAAGAGATTGGAGAGGCACTGAATAAATATTTCTCTTCGGTATTCACGCAGAGAGATGTAAATGTAGTTGTGGAGAACACTGAGGTACAGGGTTGCAAACTGGAAAGTATTGAAGTAGATAGGGAGGATGTGCTAGATATTCTTGAGGGTTTGAAGTTAGATAAGTCCCCTGGGCCGGACGGGATTTACCCTAGGATTCTCTGGGAGGCAAGAGAGGCAATTGCAGAGCCTCTGGCTCTGATCTTCAGGTCGTCGTTGGTTACGGGTGTGGTTCCGGAGGACTGGAGGATAGCGAATGTGGTCCCATTGTTCAAGAAGGGGAAGAGAGACCTTCCAGGGAATTATAGGCCAGTGAGTCTTACTTCTGTTGTGGGCAAAGTATTGGAGAGAATTATTAGGGATAGGATTTATAGTTATTTAGAGAGAAATGAATTGATTGGGGATAGTCAGCATGGTTTTGTGAAGGGTAGGTCGTGCCTTACTAACCTTATTGAGTTTTTTGAAAAAGTGACCAAAGAGGTGGATGGGGGTAAGGCGGTTGATGTGGTATATATGGACTTTAGTAAGGCGTTCGATAAGGTGGCCCATGGAAGGCTTCTGCAGAAAATGCAGATGTATGGGATTGAGGGTGATTTAGCTAATTGGATTAGGAATTGGCTAGCAGATAGAAGACAGAGGGTGGTGGTTGATGGGAGATATTCATCGTGGAGTTCGGTTACAAGTGGTGTACCTCAGGGGTCTGTTTTGGGGCCCCTGCTGTTTGTAATTTTTATAAATGATCTGGATGAGGGTATTGAAGGATGGATTAGTAAATTTGCAGATGACACTAAAGTCGGTGGAGTGGTAGATAGTGAAGAGGGGTGTTATAGTTTGCAGAGAGACTTGGACAAGTTGCAGAGCTGGGCCGAGAGGTGGCAAATGAGTTTAATGCGGAAAAGTGTGAGGTAATTCACTTTGGCAGGAATAACAAATGTGTAGAGTATAGGGCTAATGGTAGGACTCTTAATAGTGTTGATGAACAGAGGGATCTTGGTGTATATGTGCATAGATCCCTGAAAGTAGGCAGTCAAGTCGATAAGGTTGTTAAGAAGGCATGTGGAGTCTTAGCTTTTATTGGTAGGGGGATTGAATTTCGGAGCCACAACGTCATGTTGCAACTGTACAAAACTCTAGTGTGGCCACACTTGGAGTATTGTGTGCAGTTCTGGTCCCCAAATTATAAGAAAGATGTGGAGGCATTAGAGGGGGTACAGAGGAGGTTTACCAGGCTGTTGCCTGGTATGGAGGGCAGTCTTATGAGGAGAGGCTGAGGGATTTGAGGTTGTTTTCGTTAGAAAGAAGGCAGCTAAGAGGAGACCTTATTGAAACATATAATTAGAGGTTTAGATAGGGTGGACACTGATAGCCTTTTTCCTAGGATGGAGAAAGCTAGCACGAGGGAACATAGCTTTAAATTAAGGGGTGGTGGTTTTAGGACAGATGTCAGAGGTAGGTTTTTTACCCAGAGGGTAGTAAGGGTATGGAATACCTTGCCTGCGTCAGTTGTAGATGCGCCAAGTTTGGTGGCGTTTAAGAGGTTAGTAGATAAGTTTATGGATGAAAAGGGAATAGTTTAGGTTAGAGGGTCACTACTTGTTCCTAATTGGTCGGCGCAACATCAAGGGACGAAGGGCCTGTTTTGCGCTGTAATGTTCTATGTTCTATGTTCTAATGTCATGATATCAGTTACACCGATTAGGGCCAGCATTTGTTTTTCACACTTATTACATTTGAGAACGTGGTGGTGAACTGCCTTCTAGAATGTAACTAAATGTCTTACTTGATCATTTTAGAGAGCAATTGATTGGTCACCTTGCCGTGCATCTGGAGTCACACATCAGCCAGAGTAGGCAGACAGATTTCCTTCCCTAATGTACATTAGTAAACAAATTAGGCTATTTTACTGCAATCCAGTAGTTTCATGATCATTATTACTGATGATATATTTTCATTCTGGATTTATTTAAGTAGTCTGCCATGGTGGAATCTGAATTTGTGTCTCCAAATCTTTGGGTTTCTAAGCCAGTAACATAACCACTTGTCTAATTTACCTGCCACATTATATACAAAGAACAAAGAACAAAACAGCACGGGAAACAGGCCCTTCGGCCCAACGAGCCCGCGCCGCCACCCCGATGTTCCCACCTCTACCTGTGATCCCTGTCTATGATTATAGATCTATGGATTAAAAGCCAAATTTGAGACAATTTAGGGAGAATTTGTTTTGCCAATTAGCCTAACAGCACATCTTTGGGATGTGGGAAGAAACCGGAGCTCCTGGAGAAAACCCACACAAGCACGGGGAGAATGCGCAAACTCCCACAGACACAGGCCCAAATCCATGTATCTGCACAGCACAGCGATAGTCACTGAGCTGTCGTGTTGCCCATCAAATGGTCCAGATCAAGCGTACACTAACGACGTGAAGCACTAGGATACTCTTGAAAAAAATCCAAGAGCAGCCTTCTCACGACCCATGCGTGTATTCCCCTCATTTGACAACAAGGTGGACCAAAGCATACTAAATTCTCCCTAAATTGTCTCACAAATTTGGTTCCAATGCATAGATCTATAAACATTGACAGGGATCACAGGTAGAGGTGGGAACATCGAGGTGGCGGCACGGGCTCATTGGGCCAAAGGGCCTGTTTCCCGTGCTGTTTTGTTCTTTTGTTCTTTGTTTTATTGTTCTAAGCTAATAGAACTACAATAACAGAAAAGAGGGTACTCAGAGGGCACTGCCATTTGTGTTAACTCAACATTATTACAATGACACAACTCCTCATTGACTGTTTTCTCTATCTGGCTGATGGTCTTAACCACAAAGCTGAAAAATAAATATTATTATCAAGAGATTCCATCTCACTGAGGAGACTTTATACCCATTCACATCCAACAAAGTGTTCTGAAAACTCTGCTCACACTATGGCAACTATTACAAACTGCAGCAGCTGATCTGAACAACAACATGTGAAATAAAAGAACCATAACATTCTTAAACAAAAGTCTATTCACCCTGTCTCCCAAATGTAAGATTTTGGTTTGAACTAACATTTTAGGATTTTACCTTAGGATATTTTTTTAAATAGGCTAGTTCAGATTCCTGACTGCTGACTGAGACAATTAAACAGTTAAACAGCCCGAACACAACTCATAGCAACTATTTCTGTAAGTAACTGCTTTTTCTGATAAGCAAAGTTATCAACTTGTCTTACTCAAATAGTCATATTTGATTTAATTATACATGTACAATTCGAGGCCTCTCTGTCAGTTTTAAAACAATAAGCATGTTTTGGTCAATGGCTTTCAATCAACATGGTTTCTTTATCTTGCTACTTGTTAGACAAAATGTTGTATTCCATTTAGAATTACATTTGTTAATACCTTGATCCGTACCTAAAGCATAAGGATACCTGTACTTCATGCATTCAATCTGCATGTGAGGCTTAATCTGTTTATATGAAAGCTTTGTAACAGCTTGTACCTCTGATAAGGGGATATAATATTGTCTGTATAATTGCAATCTGTAACTGCAAGGGTGTATTATTTGTTCACAATAGAATGGAACCTCTGGACCCAGTGGAACGAGAGACGATTCTCCCAGCCCATCACGCAGCAGACCAGGAGACATCAGCGGAAGCCATTTCAGCAGCTGGATGCCACGGAAATTGGTGCTGAACTAATTACAATATGGAAATCTCCATTAGTGGGGCTGGCCCTGAATTCTCCAGGCTTGCTAGTATCTCCCCCTCCATTCTCCTTCCCAATGGACCCCCACTGGGGGGAAGAGAGGCCATTGACGGATTTAGGGAGTTACCTCAGCACCAGCACTGCCTAAGGGGCTAACTGGCACTGCTCAAGAGGGTGGGGCCAGAGGGAGCAGGACCTATTGGGGAAGGATTGGTGGGGGAGCGTGGGGAACACACTGCCACTCTGCACTAGAATCGGTGGGAGGAGGGCGATCAGATAATGGGGGGAGTTGGGGAGAGTGGTCAGGGTGTCAGAATTGTCCGAGAGCTGAGGAATCAGGAGATCGAGACTGCCCACGAGGGTTTGGGAGATTGCGGCTGGGCAGCTGAGGGGAGGAGAGAGGGCTTGAAGAGATCGGGATTGGCCAGGAGTGGAGGACACATCAGGGCTGCAAAAAAACCTGGCAGGATTTACTCCCACTTTCCCGCAAGTCCCCAACAAGTCCCCAAGACTTACTCCCACAAGTCCCCAACATGTGGGGACTTAGAATTTTTCTAGGAGAATTCCGTGTCAGTCTATGTAACCGACATGTCTCCACTTACAGAGGGTGGGTGACAACAAATAGCCCTCACCTTTAGCCATGAAGAGGGTTAATTCAGACTATTTCTTAATAGGGAACCAGAGACTGTCAAAAATAAGGATAAGGTTTGTGAACTCAGGAATTGTCATTGGCGCAGTTCCACCATCATTTCAGTGGTGTAGTTTTTCTAAAACATAATTTAATATCACATCAGAGACAGAAGAAGAAAGATTTCACTGTGCTGTGCTGAAGGACCCTTGGCTCTCGAGGGATAAGAAACTTTCACAGCGTTTTGTTAAATCTCTATAATATCTTGCTTAATAAACTTCACTTCATTCGTAAGTGCTGGTCCTTCGTACGTTGTCAGTTCATTGCACAAATGCAACCCTTGTTGTAAGTTAAGAATTTGGAACTGTATTAGTTTTAAAGGGTTTTATGCTTCAAAACCCCTCAAAGCCACAAAGGGATCCTTTAAATAATTCCAGAATCTGGATCCCACACCAAAAATTAATCAGTTCTTTCTTGGGCCACATCCTCAATACCAAGTTTCAGTGAAATCCACCTAGTTTTTTGAGATATACTGTTTACAAGCAGACAAACAAGGATGAAAACATGACCTTCATACACTTTCAATGACAAAAGTAAGAAGGGAACAGCACTGAAATATTAATTATTGGGGGAAAGTGTCAAAAATACGCCAACTCAGAACCTGTGTCAGTTCAACAAAAGAGGTAAATACTTTTTCAAGTGAAATATAATTAGGAGAATAAGTGAAGAAGGATCTCAATAGAGTTGATCATGGCCCAGATCTTCTGAACAGTGGCAATGATAATCAGATTGTCACTGCACTCGAAAATTCCACCATCTCGATATTGCTGTTCTTTTCTTCCAGATTATTTTAATCCTGCCTTTTGCAGAAATGCACAGTGCAATGTTCCTTGGGGAATTCTGCCAGAGTGGAGTTGCCCTTTTTAAGCCAGTGATATAATAAGTTTAAAGTTCAGTCTGAAGATTAGTAAAGGGATTATAAAAATGCCAAACTAGCACTTCCAGGTGAAGTAGCAACTTACTCTGCTTTCAGTTTAGAAAACTGTATTCACTCCTGTGATCTCCTTTGCACTGGGTGAACTGCTTTACAAAACATTTCTCTTCAGTCACAAACATGACCCAGAATTTCAGAGTATCTATCCACTCTCACTCTGATCTGTGCTAGATTTCCAACATTGGTCTAGTGAAATTCAATTCAAGCTTAAGGGACCAACATCTCAGCTTCCCTTTGATATTTTACAGCCTTCCAGACTTATCAATTTCAGATCATAAACCCTGCCTTTGTATTTGGAACGTGATTCTGCTTTTATAATTTAAGCCTCCTCTGACCTATCATCTATTGCTTTACTTGTCCTATTATCATCTTAGTTTGTCTTGCACCATCATCCCTTTTGTCATTTAATTCTTCCTGGCTTTTACACTATCACAGATCCCCTTTCTTTGCTTTATCCCCTTTCCCCACTTCCCTGCCTCTTACTGTTGTTATTTGTTACATCTCTGATGTTTTTCAGCGTTGATGCAAGATCATTGACCTGATATGCTAAAACTGTTCTCTCTGCACAGTGCCAAACACGTTTAATATTTTCAGTAATTTGTGTTCTGAATTGAGATTTCTAATATTCACAATGTTTTGCCTTCGATTTTGATTCATCTGGCTACATCTTACATGGAGATCCGTGCATGAAAAACACTTTAATATTCTACATAGAAAACCATGTGCTGAATAAATGAATATTAAATTCTCCCCCAGGCTAAACCATTATACTGACTGTAATATGAAGAAAAATGGCACCATCGTGATTTCTATACAAATTGCATGGCTTTGAAATCACTGAATATATAGAATGTAATATATCAAAATGAAACAATCTCAAGCCAGTGAGAGGTAACATTTTGGAATGTTTAATAATATTTTACAATGGAGTTTCTAAAACAAACTGGATTCCTTTGTAGCCACTACATTCATGGAGGAGTATGATTTCATACAGTCAGGACGCTCCACATATATGCTCACATTACATCTGTGAGTGTTTAACTCATGCTGACTAATACGAGTGCACATACCCTCTGTAACAAGGCTTCTGTCATGGAGATGCAGCAGATGCCCATAGTCCCGACATTCCAGAATGATGCCAATGCGCAGAGGGGACACTGCAGAGATCCTGACAGAGCTAATGCGAATGTCTAACTCCTGCCTGGCTGATAGCAACTCAATTGTCCTCAATAAATGGGATGGCAGTGGTTAGCATTGCTGCCTCACAGCACCATGGACCTAGGTTCGATTCCAGGCTTGGATCATTGTCTTCATGGAGTCTGCATGTTTTCCCTGTATCTGCATGGGTTTTCTCTGGGTCTTCTGGTTTCCTTCCCCAATCCAAAAGACCTGCTGGTTAGATGCATTGGCAATGCTAAGTTCTCTCTCGATGTACCTGAACGGGTGCCTGAGTATGGTAACTAGATAGTTTTCACAGTAGCTTCATTGCAATGTTAACGTAAACCTACTTGTGACACTAATAAAATAAACTTTTAATTTTAAACTTTAAAAACTAAGTAGGGTCAAACCAGCTGCAAAGGTTTAACTTCTCCCAATCGTATGGTATTCCTCATGAGCTGAACCCTCAGGAAACAGTGTCAGTGGACACAGATGCTGATGAGATGAAGGGCCCATCTACACCTCAAATCGGCTGAAGCGCACAGGGAGGATGATGGAGTTCTGTAATGCTAGCCCAGGACATTTTGTTAAGTCTCATTAATATGCAGGCATGTGAAGGCACAACACCAGTGTACTGGGAACATCAGCACAGGGACGGGGCGAAAGGCCTTGTCAACATCGATGAAGTGAAGGGAAACCCAGTATTCCTCTGGCTGTTGTGACTCATTTCACCTCTCTCTGGGGTTGTGGCATAATCAGCAGATTTTACCCTCAAGATAGCCAGGAGTCTCAGCAATGGCAACCGTGGTGAATCCCATGCTTCATTTGATTCACCTCTATTCCTGCCCCCACTGAATAAGACACCAACCTCTGTGTCAATAATGGGCCTACCCCTGAAAAGCTTAACTTTAGTTTCCTACTGGAGGTGGGTTTCAGATTTGAAAAACCCAGCTCCTCTTTCCCAATTCTGTGGCAAAAATTCAGATCATGATTGTTGCAAAAAAATTCACTGATTTGTGTGAGCGTTAACTGAATAACGCAGCGTGCTCACAGAACTGAGTGCACCACAAACTGAGTACAAATATTGGAAATTAGGTGACATTGGGCTTTTGATGCAGAGAAGGAAGGGGGTGCTGAGTTTTACTTTTTTCATCTTTAGTATGATAGTGACTTTTAAGTAGTTTCTGGACAAATACATAAGTAGGCGGAATGGAGGAATATGGTCCTCAGAAAGAAAGGGGGTTTTAGTTCAGTCGGGCAGCGTGGTCGGTGCAGGCTTGGAAGGCCGAATGACCCGTTCCTGTGCTGTAGTTTTCTTCGTCCTTTCTTTGATTTACTTAAGGGTGAAAGTTTCTTTCCCAGCATTCAAAGAGTCAGCAGGTAACACCAATACTGTCTGATCTGCAACCATATCGTTCTCTAACAAGCATTAATTGGTCCCTCATTTGAGAGTATTCCCATCTTAAGAGAGCTGCCAGCCAATCTGATTGGCCAGAAGCTCCCTAATCCCTGCCGTGGACAAAACTGGAACTGCAAGCAGTTTCCAGAGTCAAAGACCCAGAGTCCAAGATGAGGTAAATTTTGGTGGTCTCAGGTTGGAGAGGAGGCAAGGCCTGGGGAGGTAGACGTCCTATCTCGCAGGGATTGGAGTGTCTGAGAAGATGGGAGGGGGTAAGAAATGTTAAATGGAGGCTGCCTCTCCCGCCTAAGGTCTGAACAGAGTTAATATTTGTGCTCTTGCCTTGCTCGCCGAATCCCTCCTGCCAGCTTGAAAATCAAGGCTGGGGAAAAGAAAACCCTAATTGCTGAATAATTGGCCTGTTAAGAGCATCAATTCGAGGAAGGGCTTTGCCTATCCTGGTATAAAATTGCAGAAATGTCAGGTTGAGCCTGAACTCATTGGGATGGCCATCCAGCATACTTTAAGCTCCATCCCACCCCTTTGCCCTGGAAGCCTGCTGGCTGGGGAGCATACAAATTCTGACCATAGAATCATTTATGTCAACTCAGTCCATCAAACCCATGCCAGCCCCCTCAGAGAGCAATCCAGTCATTTTCATTCTTTTGCTCAATGCTGGAGGCCTGCAAATTTATTTCCTTCAAATTTATTTTTGAAATGATTGGTAGTTTCTGTTTGTACCACCCTCTTGGGCAACAAGTTCCTACTCCCTAGGAGCATTCTTCCCCACGTTTCTTGCCCAAAATCTTAAATCTGTGTACCTCTTGTTCTTGTGCTGTCAGCTAAGGGAAATGTTCGTCCTTATTTACTTTCTCGAACTAAGCCTGTCGTAATCTTCTATAAAATCTCCTCTCAATCTCCTCGTTCCAAGTAAAGCAATCCATTAGCATTTCCAACCTAACAAAGAACAAAGAACAAAACAGCACGGGAAACAGGCCATTCGGCCCAACGAGCCCGCGCTGCCACCCTGATGTTCCCACCTCTACCTGTGATGCCTGTCCATGTTTCTAGATCTATGGATTAAAAATCAAATTTGAGACAATTTAGGGAGAATTTGTTTTGCCAATTAGCCTAAGAGCACATCTTTGGGATGTGGGAGGAAACGGAGCACCCGGAGAAAACCCACGCAAGCACGGGGAGAATGCACAAACTCCCACAGACACAGGCCCAAATCCATGTATCTGCACAGCACAGCAATAGTCACTGAGCTGTCGTGTTGCCCATCAAATGGTCCAAGTCAAGCGTACACTAACGACGTGAAGCACTAGGATACTCTCGAAAAAAAATCCAAGAGCAGCCCTCTCACGACCCATCGCGTGTATGCCCCTTGTTAGACAACAAGGTGGACCAAAGCACCTGTAGGATAAAAACAAGTAGATCAATATCATCATCTATTTACACACTTCCCAGGGACTCCCAAGGCTCATGATCCCTATTTTAAAATCAGTTTTCTATACCCCTCCATTCCCATTCTGTTCATGTGCCCATCTAAGTATTTCTTAAATAACTCCAGAGTACCTGCCTCCGCCAGTTTACTTGGCAGCACATTCCATACCCCCACCACCCTCTGTATGAAAAAACTCCCTCTAGCATCCAAATTATACCTTACCCCCCTCACCCTAAGCCCGTGACCCCTCGTGCTATTAGAGTCCATCCTAGGAAAACGCTTAACCCTGTTTACTCTATCTATACCCCTCATAATCTTGTACACCTCTATTAGATCTCCTCTAAGTCTACGTCTTTCTAAGGAGAACAGTCCCAATTTGCCTAACCTCTCCTCGTTACTCAGACCTTCCATACCAGGCAGCATCCTGTTAAACCTCCTCTGCACTCTCTCCAGACTCTCCACGTCCTTCTGGTAGTAGGGCGACCAGAACTGGACGCAGTATTCCAAATGAGATCTAACCAACGTTTTATACAACTGCAACATTAAAGGCAAGCTCTTGTACTCTATACCCCTTCCTATAAAGGCTAGTATACCATATGCTTTCTTTACAACCTTCTCCACTTGCTCTGCCACCTTCAGAGACTTGTTCACCTGCACCCCCAGGTCCCTCTGCGTTTCTATACTCTTAATAAGTCTACCCTTTATCATATACCTCCCCCCTACAGTCTTTCTCCCGAAATGCATCACCTCACATTTATCAGGATTGAATTCCATCTGCCATCTGTCTGCTCAAGCTACCAGCCTATCTATGTCCTGCTGCATCGCCTGACAATGCTCCTCACTATCCGCAAGTCCAGCCATCTTGTATCGTCTGCAAACTTGCTGATCACTCCACTTACTCCCTCTTCCAAGTCATTTATATATATTACAAATAGAAGAGGTCCCAGTACCGAGCCCTGTGGCACACCACTAGTGACCGACCTCCAGCTACAAAAATACCCTTCTACTATTAAGCTCTGTTATTGTAAACCTTTCATCATTGGAATCATTCTGCTAAATCCCCTTTTAACATTTTGTAGAACATTCAAAATTCAAGCACTGCTGCCTCACAGTGCCAGGGACCCAGGTTCAATTCCTGGTTTGGGTCACTGTTTGTGCAAAGTCTGCATGTTCTCCCCATGTCTACATGGGTTTCCTCTGGATACTCTGGTTTCTTCCCACTATCTGAAAGAATTCCTGGTTCGGTGCATTGATCCAAAGTGGCATTGGATTGTGGCAACTAGGAAATTTCACAGTAATTTCATTGCAGTGTTAATGTAAGCCTTATTGTGACTAATAAATAAATTTTTTTTAAAAATCTTTACTAAACCATAGTGATCAGAATCAGACACAATGCAATAGTTGTGGTCTAACCAGGGCTTTATTAAGGTTCAGTACAACTTCTCTGCTTTTATACTCAATACTTTGTTTTTTGAAGATCATGTCCCATACTCTTTGCCAATCACTTTCTCAATAGGTCCTGTCACCTTCAAACACCAATATATATGCATCCTCAAATCTCTCTTTTCCTGCACGCTATTTAGCATTATGCCATTAAGTCCATGTTGCCTCTCTCTTTACCTCATCCAGTGCTTTATCAATAAACTTTCTCTGTTCCTTTCAGACATTAAGGAACGCAAGCTTCAATGTCTTAGTAATACCATTCCCATTGCACACCCCTACCTACACTTTCCCTTCCCACTGACCCCATTCTTTCTTCTAATCCTAGCCCTTGCCATGTATTCACTATACCCTCTGACCTTCCCCACCTGGAGGCTGAACATTCTGTACTCAGTAAAGGACTTAGTTACATCCTTTTACATCCTCAATTCAGTAAGTACTGGGTTCAGCTCAATTTTCTTTTGAGCAGGAATCCTTCCCCAATTCAATGAATCCTCTCACCTATCTCTAATACCTGGGCCACATCCTCGGACATCCTACTGCGGTCCAACGTATTGGAACATTGAGGAATCAGCCCAGCAACAAAACTGAAGATCTACAGTGCCATGGTACTCACCACCCTCACCTATGCCTGTGAAACATGGACTGTGAATCGATGGCATGCAAGACAACGCAATCATTTCCACATGATTTGTCTTTGCAGAATATTACGCATCAGATGGCAAGACAAAGTACCAGACACTGAAGTTCTCTCTGGAGCAAGTCTACCATCAGTCCACACACTGCTGATGAGAGCACAGACCTGTGGGCGGCTCATGTCACCCGTATGCCATACGAACACATAACCAAGCGGCTCCTTTTTGGGGAACTTTCTGCTGGCAGACACTCACATAGAGGGCAAAAGAAATGTTACAAAGATAGACTCAAGGCTTCCTTGAAGTCGCATGACATTGATACGACCATATGGGAAACACTGACACAAACCCGCCCTACCTGGTGCTGCCTCATCCACAAAGGCTGTCAAGCTCACGAAACAAGGTGTATTGCTGAAGCACAACTTAAGCTTGAGCTGTGCAAGTCCAGAGTCACCAGCGCAACAACTACAGAGTCTACACAGGTCTGTCCAATATGTGCCAGGTTATTCCGTGCCCGAATTGGCCTGATCAGTCATCTTTGGACACACCGCATCCAGCCCCAGATGACTAATGGTGTCGAGGTTCTCATCGATAACGATGGACGATCAACACAATGCATTTCCATCCCTGCCACCATCACGACGGGCTGTAAAATTCCAGCCTTTGGATTTGATGTAGCAGAGTATCGAATAGCATCTACTGTTAGTAAAACTTGCCTTTGCACATTAAATGGTTACATTTAGGTAACTTTAGTGAACTGACAAGAGAAAAGGACAGCAGAGACTTTAATGAAGAGAGCAACCAATGCTGCACCTCCTTAATCAGATAGTAGGATTCAGAAATAATTAGTTGGAAAGGTGGGGATGATTCAATTTGGAGTCAGGCAAACAAAAGAAACAAGGAGAGGGAAAGAAAGATTAGATCTAGAAACAGAAACTTAAAGGAAAAGTGAGCAGCTTTTTTGAAGATTATACTTCACACCACAAATAGGCCAGAGTTAGATGATGGAGCATTTAACAATTAAAAACTGAGGCTGAGTATTGCAAATCACTGGAATGAATGAATAAAGGGATAGATCCATTTGATTTGGTATGTGACAGTCTGAGTTCTCAAATAGCTTTTTAAATCAGATACAGCTGAAAAGATCAACGAGAAGAATATTTAATTAATCAATCTTGGAGATAATGAAGGGTCAGGATCAGAGTGTTGGAGCTAGGATCTTAAGCAAGCAATGTTCAATGATGGATTGAAGTGGTTTAAGTTATGCTCCAACTCAAGGCTGAAGTGCACAACACAGGATTTAGCCAAATAAAAACAAAATAATGTGGTTCTAGAAATCTGAAATAAAAGTAGAAAATGCTGGTTAGGTTCAGCAAGTCTGGCAGCACCTGTGGTGAGAGAAACAGAGTTAACATTTTGAGTCCATATGACTCTAGTACAGAACTGGATTTAGCCTATTTGAGTAGCTGGGTGCAAGAGAATTGTTTGAAGAGGCAGATTCAATAATGCTGCAGGAAGCAAATAGAGGATTAAATAATTGCTCAGATATAGCCTCAAAATTTGATAAGTTATTACATTTACCACATATTACACTTGTTCTGTCAAACATTGTTGATCAGACAGAATCGAATATTACTTGTTGCAGAATCACAGTATTCTCATAGGTGTTCAGCTCATTATACACACACCAGCCTCAGTAAGAGCAATTTTGCTAGTGCCACTCATAACCCTGCACATTCTTCCTTTTCAGATAACAATCCTATTCCCTCCAGAATACATCAATTGAATTTGCTTTTGTAATAGTCACAGGCAGTGCATTCCAGATCCTAACCACTCAATAAGTAAAAAGACTTCTCCTCATGTTATCATTGTTTTTTTGACCAATTACTTCAAATCTGTGCATTTTTGTTCTCAATTGTCAAAAGAGATTCTGAGGATAGTGTCTTAGGCATAACCATCTTCAGCTGCTTCATTAATGAACTTTTTTCTTCATAGGTTCGGAAGTGATGATTGTACAGTATCAGTAACATTTAAAATTCCTCAGCAATCCATGCCAGCATGCAGTAAAACCTGGACAACATTCAGGTTTGAGCTAATAAGTAGTATGTAACATTAATGTCCCATAGGTGCCAGGCAATGATTATCTCCAACAAAATAATCTAATCCTCTCCACTGTTGAATGTTATACCATCAACATGCTGGGAGTTACCATTGAACAGAAATTTAGCTAGGCTAACCAAATAAAGAGCAAGAGCTGTGAATTCTGTCACCTCCTGACTCTCCAAAGACTGTCGATCATCCACACGCCATGTGTGTGATGAATTATTCTCCATTTGCCTAGATGACTGCAGCTCCCAAAGATTCAGGAAGCTTGATACTATCCAGGACAAAACAGATCTCTTGATCCGCATCCCATTCTTCACCTTAATCATTCACCACGAATGCACAGCAATAGTAACATGTACCAGTTAGAAGATATACGACAGCAAGTTGCCAAGGCTTCTTCATCAGCACCTTCCAAACCTGTAATTTCTACCACCTAGAAGAACAAGCAGCAGTTGCACAGGAACTCCAAGGCCTACAAGTTCCACTCCAATTTACAACCTAGCCTGGCCTGGAACAAAATCAGCATTCCTTCACTGTCACTGTGTCAAAATCCGGGAACCTCCTCCTCAAGAGTATGTACATTAATTAGAAACTTACAATGCAGAAGAAGGCCATTCGGCCCATTAAGTATACACCAACCACAATCCCACATAGGCCCTATTCCCATAACCCCATGCATTTACCGTAGCTGGTGCCCCTGACACTAAGGGGCTTTTTAACATGACCCATTCACCTAACCCACATATCTTTGGACTTTGGGAGAAAACCAGAACACCCAGAGGAAACCCACGTAGACACGGGGAAAATGTGCAAACTCCACACAGATAGTGACCCAAGTCGGAAATTGAACCATAGTCTCTAGTGCTGTGAGGCAGCAGTGTTAATCACTGTGCCACTGTGTTGCATAGGCTACAGCAGTTCAAGAAGGTGCTTCACCACCACTACCTCAATTGCAATTAATGATGGGCAACAAATGCTGGCCTAGCCAGTTATCACATTTTACGAATCTCGTGAATGAATAAAAACAAAAATTCAATCACTATAATGATTAAATGACATTATGTCAGAATATTTGGGGCGGCACAGTAGCACAGTAGTTAGCACTGCTGCTTCACAGCTCCAGGGTCCTGGGTTTGATTTCTGGCTTGGGTCACTGTCTGTGTGGAGTTTGCACATTCTCCTCGTGTCTGCGTGGACTTCCTCTGGATGTGCTGGTTTCCTCCCACAGTCCAAAGATGTGCGGGTTAGGTTGATTGGCCATACTGAAAGAAAATTGCCCCTTACACTCCTGGAATACATAGGTTAGAGGGATTAGTGGGTAAATATATAGGGATATGAGGATAGGGCCTGGGTAGAATTGTGTTTGGTCCAGGCTCGATGGGCTGAATGGCCTCCTTCTGCACTGTAGGGTCTGTCTGATTCTGCTATTCATTATCAGCAATGCTATGGGAATACAGTTACTACTAAAATCCATTTTAAACTTCTGCTGAAAAAATATTTCCCTCAGTATTAGTTGGGCCCATTCCTTTAAGTTTTAGCTATTTGGCAGATATTCCACTTCCCACTTCATAATAGGATCACAGAAAAGTAGAAACATGCAGTACAGAAAAAGATTATTCAGCCCATCATGCTTGTTCTAGCCAGAGAACAACTATCGTCTTTGTCCTACTTTTCAGCTCTCGACCTGCAACCATGTACATTCATAAACCAGAATGTTTTAAATGCAACAAGCATTTCAGCGTTTACCCCCCTTTTAGATAGTGAATAACAGATGCCAACCAGTGTGTGTGAAAAATTATTCTTTCACCTCCCCTTCAATCATTCTGATTAGTTTCCATTCATTCTTAAGCCCCCTGCAATTTTATACACCTCAATTCAAATTCTCCCAAGCCATAGGAAATATTAGCCTGCCATTAATATTTCTATTCCTGACGACATTCTTGTAAATCTCCTCTGTACATTCCCTAGTGTGATCACATCCTCTCTCTGACTAGACTGTACACAGTGAATTAGCTGTGCATAAAGCAGTGTTTTATCTAGTTCCAGCGTAAGTTCCCTGTGCTTATATTCTATGCCTTAGCTGCTCATAAAAGAGACAGTAATCCGTATACCTCCCTAACCACTTATCTTTTGTGTTAAGAAGTTAACCCAACTAATGAGGAATTTTTGCCAAGTGCAGGAAGATGAAAGTGAAAAACAACTTTGAGACTGCTTGCTACAAGCCACAGTCTTCAGCTTGTTATTTATAAATGAGAAACGCATGTTCACACACACTGATTGTTTCTGAAAATTCCAAAAATAACTTCTAAGAAAATCAAAAATCCTGATGGCAAATATCAATGGTTAGTTTATTCTCAAGCAAAAGATGTCCTTGAAATTTGGCTTCAAAGTAAGCAGTTAAATCAGACCATGCCATCGCTGACAAAGAGATCTTAGATTAGACATCCTCATAACTGAGACGAGGCAAAAATATACTTTATATTTGTGAATATAAATATACAGGGCTTTATTCTCCCATTTTGAGTCAAAGCGCCCACACTGGCAGATAAACAAGATCATTTCCCACTGGTATTGGCAATGTCCATCAGGTGGGATTCACCCACCTGAATGAACTCATTTTGAGCATCCCGGCAGCACCGCTACCATTTTTAAAGGGTGTCTCAATCTTTGCGCTCTGAGACAAGACTCCATCCCACAAAAATAAAATGATTCCCCCCCTCCCTCACCACCACCACTGATAACAGGAACAGCACCAACTCCTCACCAAAGAATAGGCATCGTCTCCCGCAGGCTTGGGAATGACTCAGCCTGACCCTCCCAGACTCCCCACTCAGCGCCCCCCCCCCCCCCCTTTCATCCACTCAAACCCCTTTGCCTTGGGACCATCAGCTCAGCCTCCATTCAAGCCATGTGACTTGGCAGTGCCAACTGTGCACTACCCTCTGGCACCATGGTGCTGACATCCTGTCCTCCTGGCCTTGGATACCGAGAGGCCTCAAGGAATTAGATCTTCTGGCCATTTTCCCCTCTGTTGCTGCCAGGCTGCTGAGGATAGGTCCTTTAAGGGTCCTGTGGGTTGTGTGGGCTCAAGCTGGGGGCAAGGGGTTCGCCTCGCCACTCTCCCCGGATTGGGGATGTTGTGGTTGGACCACCTCTTAGAGCTCTGGTAGATTTGAAGATCACTCTTGTACGGTAATTTCAGGCACCTTGTGATCGATATGCACATTCCTAACAGTCGGCTGTGAAAATTCTGAAGTGGCCAGGTCGCTATAATCTCCATGACCCCAGCCATGTGGCAGGATTTTAATTCAATGCAGCACTCCATTCTGCAACACAGATTTTCTTTTCTCCCTGTCGGAAACTGCAGGTGAGAGTAGACGCCTTCGAAGTCCTCAGGGTTCATTTAAAAACTTATTTCCCAGTGCTAGATGGTTGGAATCACTTTTTTTTGCCCATTTGGAGACATCCAGAAATAATAGTGGAACTCTGTGTGAGGAATCCCTGTCCCTTATTCCATTTTGCTGCTGCGATGCGGCTGCAGAAGAAACAAGTTCTGCACCTTTCAAATTAAATGGAAGCTCCCAGAAACAATAACATTGTGCAACTGGGTTTCTAATATTTCCCACTAATTCACTTAGCCTCTCACTAGAGTTGCAACAATGAAGTACTGCAGATTTAATGGTCAGATTCTTTTTTGTAGAGCCACCTATAGAATCAAATAAAGGGTAAGAAAATCACCTAATAAAAAAAAAGGTTTAATTTAAAACTTAATTGCCCTATGGAGAGCTAAGAGGGGACACGAGAAGACTTTGGCTGATAGGATTAAGGAGAATCCTAAAGCTTCCTTTAGATATGTTAAGAATAGAAGATTGGTTAGGGCAAGATTAGGGCCAGTCATAGACAGCAGTGGGAAGTTGTGTGTGGAGCCTGAAGAGATTGGAGAGGCACTGAACAAATATTTCTCTTCGGTATTCAAGCAGGGAGATGTAAATGTAGTTGTGGAGAACACTGAGGTACAGGGTTGCAAACTGGGAAGTATTGAAGTGGATAAGGAGGATGTGCTAGATATTCTTGAGGGTTTGAAGTTAGATAAGTCCCCTGGGCCGGACGGGATTTACCCTAGGATTCTCTAGGAGGCAAGAGAGGCGATTGCAGAGCCTCTGGCTCTGATCTTCAGGTCGTCGTTGGTTACGGGTATAGTTCCGGAAGACTGGAGGATAGCGAATGTGGTCCCATTGTTCAAGAAGGGGAAGAGAAACTTTCCAGGGAATTATAGGCCAGTGAGTCTTACTTCTGTTGTGGGCAAAGTATTGAAGAGAATTATTAGGGATAGGATTTATAGTTATTTAGAGAGAAATGAATTGATTGGGGATAGTCAGCATGGTTTTGTGAAGGGTAGGTCGTGCCTTACTAACCTTATTGAGTTTTTTGAAAAAGTGACAAAAGAGGTGGATGGGGGTAAGGCTGTTGATGTGGTATATATGGACTTTAGTAAGGCGTTCGATAAGGTGGCACATGGAAGGCTTCTGCAGAAAATGCAGATGTATGGGATTGAGGGTGATTTAGCTAAATGGATTAGGAATTGGCTAGCAGATAGAAGACAGAGGGTGGTGGTTGATGGGAGATATTCATCGTGGAGTTCGGTGACGAGTGGTGTGCCTCAGGGGTCTGTTTTGGGGCCCCTGCGGTTTGTAATTTTTATAAATGATCTGGATGAGGGTATTGAAGGATGGATTAGTAAATTTGTAGATGACACTAAAGTCGGTGGAGTGGTAGATAGTGAAGAGGGGTGTTATAGTTTGCAGAGAGACTTGGACAAGTTGCAGAGCTGGGCTGAGAGGTGGCAAATGGAGTTTAATGTGGAAAAGTGTGAGGTATTGCATTTTGGCAGGAATAATAAATGTGTAGAGTATAAGGCTAATGGTAGGATTCTTAATAGTGTTGATGAACAGAGGGATCTTGGTGTATTTGTGCATAGATCCCTGAAAGTAGGCAGTCAAGTCAATAAGGTTGTTAAGAAGGCATATGGAGTCTTAGCTTTTATTGGTTAGGGGGATTGAATTTCGGAGCCGCAACGTCATGTTGCAACTGTACAAAACTCTAGTGCGGCCGCACTTGGAGTATTGTGTGCAGTTCTGGTCCCCGCATTAAGAAAGATGTGGAGGCATTGGAGAGGGTACAGAGGAGGTTTACCAGGATGTTGCCTGGTATGGAGGGCAGGTCTTATGAAGAGAGGTTGAGGGATTTGAGGTTGTATTCGTTAGAAAGGAGGCGGCTAAGAGGGGACCTAATCGAAACATATAAGATGATTAGAGGTTTAGATAGGGTGGGTAGTGATAGCCTTTTTCCTAGGATGGAAAAAGCTAGCACGAGGGGACACAGCTTTAAATTAAGGGGTGATAGTTATAGGACGGATATCAGAGATAGGTTCTTTACCCAGGGGGTGGTTTGGGAGTGGAATGCCCTGCCTGCGGCAGTCGTAGATGCGCCAAGTTTGGTGGCGTTTAAGAGGTTAGTCGATAAGTTTATGGAAGAGAAGGGAATGGTTTAGTTTGGAGGGTCATTGCTTTTTTCATAATTGGTCGGCGCAACAGGCCGAAGGGCCTGTTCTGCGCTGTAATGTTCTATGTTGTATTAGAAAATTACTGACAGTCAAAAGGTGTTCTCATACAAATCACATTTCAGTTTAGCATGCTGTCTGCTAAATGGATAGCATCCATTTTTCACTCACATCACTGAGCTGCAATTCCCTGTGAATTGTACTCAGACGTACCTGTAACATAAAATATCAATTTGAGCCCAAGAATGCTATGAATATCTATGCCTATATTTCCTTTCTCTTATATGTCTGTTTATTGATCTCAGTTCCAAATGCATTTTAGCTTTTCAATAATGGCTCTGCTCCAGTCAAACTACGGTACATGTACATTTCCTAAAATTTTTCTTGTTTCAAATGGTATAAATCAATATCAGTCCTTGATGGAGAGTGTTTGTGTGAACTAGGTATTAAAGGGAACCTCATGATGTTGGAGCTCTAATATCACTACCTGACAAGGAAAGGCAGTGACAACTCCAAGAGAGTTAGAGAACATACTCCAGAAAGTTATATATGTCAAGCAATGTATTGCTGTCCTGTCCAAGAACAGCCAATGCAAAATTTTAGGACAAGCAAAACAGATGCTGTCTAGTGAAGAAGCCAGTGTCAGTATCAGATTATAAATGCAGGTTTCCTCTCTTCCAGAGACAGGGACATTACAACTCAATCGCAACACCATAATGAAAGTTGCCCCGATAATGGTAGAATTGCTGCTGAATGGCCATCTCTTGAAAATGGAGGTGGACACAGGGGCTGTGGTCTCCATTACTGGAGAACAATAATAAAGTGCTTTCAAACTGGCATACAACTCCTGTGATTGGAAGACAAGAAGACCAACACCTCCACGGGGAATCTTTACAGGGAACCACAATGGCCCCGATAACTTACAGTCAGCAATCAGCTTATCTCCCACTTATTGTCGTATGGGTATACAGATTAAACCTCATGGGGAGAGATTGGTTCCAGCTGAAATGGTTAGGGATCTTCAGGCTAGTTGTGGGTGGACTGGACAAAGTTATTAGTAGATACCCTGTGCCACAAGCAATAGTGTTGGCATTGCACCTTTTAGAACTATTGCTAGTCTCAGCTGCCAATACAAAATCCTGGACCAAGAAGGATCCATTGCTCTCCAAAATTAAGAAAATGTTGCGACAAGTTGGCACTATGACAGATCAGACCTCATTTACAGTGTAGAGTGGAAATGGTGGCATTCATCCAAAAACATTCTAAGTGCCAAATTCGCTTAAAAACTGGAGTAAATTCCACTGGCTCTTTCAGCGGGATTTTCAAAATGAATCTCTGTGTATCACAGAGGGCCCGAGTTTGAATGACGCTGAAAATCTATGGACTGGACCTATTTCCACTGCAGAGGCCAGCAACACAATGCTGAGCAGACCACTGCACATGTGTCGATTTGTCATTGCCCTGCATCATTGGCTTGCAGAGCCTCCAACAGCCCAGAATGGCCTTCTGTTGCTGCCAAGTACAGAGTAGCAGTGGGACCCCCACTCCCACCAATCTCCTCCCAGAGCCCCTGTGGACTACCTCTCTGGCCCTGTCCACTTGGCACTGCCTGATTCTAGGTGGACATTTCCAAGGTCCCCCCATGGGCATTCACACTTTGCCTCTTGGGCAATGCTGGGGTCAGGCTAGCACTGCCAAGCTGGCAATGCCCAGGGAGCACTCTTCCTTACTCCCAAACTCCTGGGGGATTTCTATGGCTCCCTCTTCACTCTAGCAGTGGGAGAGTCACTCCTGCCATTGTAAACACTCCTGGTGGGGAGGAGGATGGGGGCCTGGAGACTTCAATCCTGGGCGTAATTAAATGCAAATAAACATTGACATAATTTATACATCTCCGTGCCAATTTCTGGCATGGAGGCTATGATACCCAATGGGAACTAGAGCAGCGTAGCAGGCTGGGAGAATCACCCCCAACATATGAGGATGGTGTCTTATTGTGTGGAGAGAGCTCATTTGAGAGTGCCACCTCAGGAGTGATGGCTTTTACTACAGGATCTGCAGGATGCATATCCTGGGCAGAGTTGGATGAAGGCATTGACCCAAAGCTATGTCTGGTGGTCTGGCATTGACTGAGTGGTCTACCTAATGCTGTCCCGAAGCATTGTATATTAGGTAGACCAATGGATGAATGAACGTTGCTCGACAATCACTAGGCAAGACTGTTCCCTTTCTGTTGGGGAACACTTCAGCGGTCACAGACATTCGGCCTCTGATCTTTGGATAAACATTCTCCAAGGTGGCCTTCACGACACATGACAGCACAGAGTCGCTGAGCAGAGACTGATAGCCAATTTCCGCACATGAGGACGACCTCAAGCGGGATCTTGGATTTATGTCGCACTATCTGTAATCCCCATGATTTGCCTGGCTTGCAAAATCTCACTCACTGTTCTGTCTGGAGACAATACACATCTCTTTAACTTATGCCTAATGCTATCTCCACTCACATTGTCCACATCTTTAAGACTTGAATAGCAGGCTAGCTGCAAAGACTCGCATTCTAATCAGTATTCTGTAAGCTGTGTGTGCCTTTTGTATGCTCTGTTTGAGACCCAAACTCTCCACTCATTTGACGAAGGGGCAAACCCCAAAAACTTAGAACATAGAACATAGAACGTTACAGCGCAGAACAGAGCCTTCGGCCTTCGATGTTGCGCCGACCAATTAGGAAAAAGCAATGACCCTCTAACCTAAACCATTCTCTTTTCGTCCATAAACTTATCTACTAACCTCTTAAACGCCACCAAACTCGGCGCATCTACAACTGCAGCAGGCAGGGCATTCCATACCCTTACCACCCTCTGGGTAAAGAACATACCTCTGACATCCATACTATAACTAGCACCCCTTAATTTAAAGCTATGTCCCCTCGTGCTAGGAAAAAGGCTATCACTGTCCACCCTATCTAAACCTCTAATCATCTTATATGTTTCAATAAGGTCTCCTCTTAGCCGCCTTCTTTCTAATGAAAACAACCTCAAATCTCTCAGCCTCTCTTGATAAGACCTGCCCTCCATACCAGGCAACATCCTGGTAAACCTCCTCTGTACCCTCTCCAGTGCCTCCACATCTTTCTTATAATGTGGGGACCAGAACTGTACACAATACTCCAAGTGCGGGCTCACTAGAGTTTTGTACAGTTGCAACATGATGTTGCGGCTCCAAAATTCAATCCCCCTACCAATAAAAGCTAAGACTCCATATGCCTTCTTAACAACCTTATCAACTTGACTGCCAACTTTCAGGGATCTATGCACATATACACCAAGATCCCTCTGTTCATCAACACTATTAAGAGTCCTACCATTAGCCCTATACTCTACACATTTGTTATTCCTGCCAAAGTGAATTACCTCACACTTTTCCACATTAAACTCCATTTGCCACTTCTCGGTCCAGCTCTGCAACTTGTCCAAGTCACAGCAACTTGTGGGTTTACTATCAAATAAACTGGTTAGATTTTAACCTGGTGTTGTGAGACTTCTTACTGTGTTTATCCCAGTCCAATGCCAGCATCTCAAAGAAATAAAACAGAGTGTTCGAGGTCGAGAGTATCCATGCAAGAAACATTGGCCAGCCTGAGCATCCAGAAGAATCGCAGAGAGAACAGGAACAGTTTCAAATGTGTTGGAAGTACAAGGTTCCTCAGAGGAAGGTCCTGATCCAGAGACCAACTGGTGTGTCTTGCTGCAGACTCTTGTTTGCTAGATATAGATCCAGGGATACCTGTTGTCTTTATAGAGCTGAGGTAGCCCACAGTTGCTGTAGTCAGGGAGGAAGAAGGTACTGGGGAAGATGTAAACCCTGAGCTGATGAGATTGCCTTTTGTGTGTGTAGGACTGGATTCATCGGTTGCTGAAGCACCCAGTATCAAGCTGCGGCATTTTGCATGAGTCCTCAAATCTTTGGAGCAACTGACAGGGTGACACGGTAGCACAGTGATTTGCACTGCTGCTTCACAGCTCCAGGGTCCTGGGTTCAATTCCCGGCTTGGGTCACTGTCTGTGTGGAGTTTGCACATTCTCCTCGTGTCTGAGTGGGTTTCCTCCGGGTGCTTCAGTTTCTTCCCACAATCCAAAGATGTGCGGGTCAGGCTGATTGGCTATGCTAAGGAATTGCTCCTTAGTGTATAGGTTACAGGGATCAGTGGGCATGATATGGAAGTAGGGCCTGGGTGGGATTGTGTTCGGTGCAGACTTAATGGGCCGAAGGACCTCTTTCTGCACTGTAGAGTTCTATAATTCTATGACTTTGTAGATGGACATTCTTTTGGTGTCCCTAATATGACATTGTGCCTGTAGGTATACTGGTGTTTCTATTTTGGGTTCAATTATAGATGGGCTCAGAGTTAGTGGGGGAAGGAGTGTGGAAACATGGATCCTTTTAGGGTCGATCCTATGCAGCCCATGTGATCAGGTTGGACTCTATGAAGCGAAGGCATGGGAAACAAGATTAATCAGTAGAGAGGGCATATGTGATGGGATTGAGAGAACCTCAGTTGGAGCTAAGATGAAGAGAATTGTCCTGTGCATATGTTCTGTCAGACCCTGAGTCTATAAATAGTTATTATAATTTAATAAACTTTTCTCGTTGTTGGAGCCACATCGAGTCACCTCTCATTTTTTACATCCCTGCCTTCAAACATGCTGACAAGGTGCCATTTCTCCTATATGATATTTGTCCTTTACTTTGCATTTTAGAACCAATTAGGGAAAAGAAAATCACTCTGTGCTGCTAGTCAATTTTTTATCCTTTGAGAGTTTTTACGAAGCAGTAAAAAACTGTTGGACCAAGAAGCAGCACTTCATGTATACATCATAATGGCCAACAGCAATGTTTTGCTACCTCCTATTCCATAGAAATGAGGAATAAACAGTGAATCAGTACAAATGTTCTGGTGGCATTGAACTGAAAAGATAATGTAACAGCAGAGTAGAGTTCAATGTGACCTGCTGTGGCTGCTGCAATGATCAGAAAACCAGATATTTACTTACCTGACAAAAGCATCTATCATCCAAGGCTCGTGGCATGATGCAATTATCAAATTGAAGCCACATCAGTCTCCTGGCAGATTCTGAAATAGACCAAAAACAAAGAAGATTAATGCTGATGTGACCTTTCTCTGGAAAGACAGAGTATAACCCACTGCAACATTCCCTCGAGCTTTTATGGCAATCAAGACCTGAAAGTTAATTTCCTCCTAAATTTGACAATTTAAAAAAAAATTAATGAACAGAAAAGGCTTTAAAAGTCTACCATTACAAATACATTTCAGAAAATACTGGCCCAGAATTTGGTCATAAGCCAAATGTCTTGCCCAAAATATTCATGAACTCTACCTTCTATAATGCATATTTGATTATATTAATCATTTCTAATTCATTACATTTTTTAAATTTAAAAACAAGCTGTCAGCCTAAATTGTATTCGCTATATTTACATATGTTCACCATGTCATATTTCCTGTCTACCAGGGTCTAACTTCTCTCCATTCCACACACATTCCAAAATGAAAAATACATGTTTAAAGTTGTATAACAAAAATATAATGTCAATAAATTACAGTCAAATTAGTTTATTTAGTCAATTCACATCTTTGAGGGAGGTTGGGAATTACATTAAATATTAATAGCACCAGAATGGTAAAGACTTAAATAAAAACAGAAAATTCTGGATAAACTCAGCAGGTCTGACAATATCCAAGGAGAAACAAAGTTATCATTTAAAGTCTGTATGACTGTCAGTATTGGAGAGGGGTAGAAATGTGATGGATTATACAATTGGGGAGGGATGTGGAAGGAAGTGGGACAGAATAGAAAGTCAGATCTAGATGGAGTTAAAGAGAGATTGAAATGGACACAAAACAAAGGGAGTGTTGATGCTGGGATTGAAGACTAAAGGAAATGCTGGCACTGGCAAAAAGGTAAACTTAATCAGAGAACAAAGATCAGTGAAAGCAAACCTGAAAAACAAGTGACAGGTGACCCAATGGAGAAGAAAGGAGGGGCAGGGTTTGTGCTGGGACAACCAAAAAAATTAATTGGAAGATGAGATGTTGTTCCTCCAGTTTGTCTTAGTCTTCACTAGAACATTGCAGCAGGCAAAGACGGATATGTGGGCACAACAGAAAGATGCTGAATTAAAATGACAAACGAGAGGAACATTAGATCATGCCTGTAGACTGAGCAAAGATGTTCCATAAAGCGGTCACACCATCTGTATTTAGTCTCCCCTATATAAAGGAGACCGCATTAGCAGCAGCGAATACAGTAGATCAAATTGAAGGAGGTGACAGTGGGGGAGAAGGGAAGATCTGATTCACAGTAGTATCATGCTGGAATTGTGGAAATAGCAGGGGATGATCCTTTGAAGCGAAGGCTAATGGGTTGAAAAGTGAGGATGAAGGGCAGATGCGTAGAAGGTGAGCCGCACACAGTTGAGTATCCTGTCAACCACTGTGGGAGGAACCTCAATTAAGGAAAAAGGTAAGCATGATTTTTAAAGGTGAACCATCACTTTTAAAGGTGACATCATCAGAACAGATGCAACAGCGGTGGAGAAACTAGGAGATTGGGATGGAGTCCTTACAGGAAGCAGAGTGTGAGGATCCGTCATTGACGTAGCTGTGGGAGTTGGTGAGTTTGTAATGAATATGGGTGGTCAGTCTGTCATTGGACATGGAGGCAGAGATCAAGGGAGATAAATGTTAGAGGTGGACCCTGTGAAGGTGAGAAAGGAATGCAAATTGGAAGCATGATCGATAAATTGTTCCAGACCCAGACGAGAGCATGACCTGACCCTAATATAGTTATCAATGTAACAGAAAAAGAATTGTTGGGAGTGGGCCCAAGTTCAGACTGAAACAAGGAAATTTCCATATGACCCATAAAAAGACAGGCACATGCAGGTATTCTTTGTCACATCCTTTATTTGCAACAAATGAGAAAAGTTAAAAGATAAATTATTTAGTGACAGAACACGTTCAACCAGATGGAGGAGAGTGGTGTTGGATGGAGATTGTTCAAGTGCTCAAGTGGACAGCCCTGAGACCCTCCTGGTGCGGGATGGAGGTGTGGAAGGATTGGATATCCACAGCAAAGAAAAGGCAGTGAGAGCCAGGAAACTGAAAATTACGGATTTGCGTAAGGCATCAGAGGAATCACGAATGTAGATGGGAAGAGACTGGACAAGGAGAATCAAATGGGAAGGAGTTTGTGGGGCTGGAACAGGCTGATATGATAGGTCCAGCAGGGAAGTCCTATTTGTGGATTTTGGGATGGAGGTAGAAGCAGACTGTGGGGGGTTGGTGGACAATGGGGTTGATGGCTGTGGAGGGAAGCTCTCTAGAGATAGTGAGGTCAGTGACAATCCTGGAAACAATAGCTTGATGTTTGGTACTGAGGTCATGGTTCAGGGGTAGTAGGAGAAAGCACCTGAGGGGTGGCACTCAGCTACTGCAAGGTAAAGGTCAGTACACCTGACAATAATAATACCCCCTTATCAACAGGTTTGATCACATGGTCAAAATTGGACCTGAGAGGACAGAGTACAGCGAGTTGAGAGGAAGATATGGAGGGGAGCAGAAAAAAAGAGGCAGCAAATATTGTGCTGATAGTTTTCAATGAAAAGATGAGGAGCAGGTAGTAGGCCAGAGGCTGGGGTCCAGGTAGAGGGAGTATACCAGAGATGGGTGAAATGATCTTTTGAATCAGGGGACACAATTCTGGCCCAATGAAGTGAGCAGGAGATGGAGGCAACGGGTTTAGCATTGTGCTGAGCCTGAAATTCATTGAGGTGAGGATGAAAGGTGATGAAGTTGAGCCTTTTGCTGAAAACAGAACATTCCACATCAGAAACAGGATGGTTGATCGCTGGCCAGTCTGGGACTTCTGCAATGCTGCCGCTCCAGCCCTCCTTTGGGCCCGATCTCGGCCCCCAAAACAATTCCCAAGCCAGGCCCAACACCCCCATCCAGGAGCGCCCTGATGTCCAGCCCATTCCTCCCCAACGATGGTGATCCCCTCCCCTCTCACCCTGGCAGACCCCACCTTCACTGACCCCCGTCCAGGGTCAGTTCTCCCTCCTGGGAAGTAGACACCTCACTGCCCCCACCACCCTGCCAACTCTCCCTCCAGCCCAAACCAACCCCCATGCAGAGAGGCAGCAGGACCCCCACCCTCAATGATCACCCCCTAGGCCCCACCCACAATAGACACCACCCCCTTGGAACTGCCCGATGCCCAATAGAGAGTACCAAGGTACACCCTGAGCATGGGCACTTTGCACCTTGGTCACTACTGGGGGCAAAGACTGGCACTGCTAGGCTGCCCATGCCCTGGAGCATCACTCCCACTGCCTGACTCCCTGGAGGGCCCTGATTACCCCCCCTTCGCTCCCGCAGGGTCTCCCACTAGTTTCTCAAACTTGTGGCACTACTCTAAACCCTGCGGAGTGAGATACTCCTGACAAGTTCCGGGCCTGATAATCACATGCAAAACATATTTAAAATACATTAAAAAAAGATTCAAATGACTTACCTGTCTTCCCCCTGGTTTCCAGCATGGTCTGGACTGCAGCTACTCCCCGGCTCTGGAAGATGCACATGCGTTCCTGGCGCGTGTGCAAATCCCAGAAAAAGACCAATGATACGACTCTCCCGATCGGAAAATTTACGGGGCACAGTGGGAGAGTCCGACTCTGTAATTCATCCTGCCTGAACTTATTCACTCATTGAACATTTTCTCCTTTAGTTGTCTTACATCCTTCAGATTAGGATTATGGCTATGGATACCCCACAGGAACCCTTGTTATGCCTGTCTTTTTGGCTGGAACATTCTTCATTTCCGGCCTACTCAGGCCTCTCCCACAATTCTTATTCTTAATTTTTGATTTCTTGTCCACTTCCTGTTTCATCACACTCTGTGTCCCTTTCAAATGCTGTCTAGCCAATTTACCAGCTGTATTTAATCTCTCTCTAAAATTTGACACATGGTCTAATAATGTAATTGCAGAACGCTGACTCACCAATTTCTCTTTGGTCAACTGAGATGTCCTCTTACCTCATAACCAAAAATCAATTCACCTGGACTGAGCTTCGTTGAATAATTATTTGCATCCTTGATTGGAAAAAGTACAAATGGAATTCCTTTGTGCCAATCCTCTGGATAATCTTGACAATAAGCCCTCAACATTGCCTTTAAAATTTGATGCCACTATTCTAATGCCCCTCTGTGATTTTGGATTGTATGCAGTTGATTTAAACTGTTTTATTCCTAAACTCCTTGACTGATTTTGGTGAAAATTTGATCCTTGATCAGGTTGTATTTCTGTGGATATAGTCCATATTCAGGGAAAAAAAGAAGTATCTCCTCTGCAATCCTTTTAGCTGCAATGTTGCATAATGGAATGGCCTCTGGAAATCTAGTTGACACATTCATTCTGGTCAGGGGATATTGATCACTATTCTTCATTTTACAGAATTCAATGAAGACCCTGATAAGATGTTCCTCAAATACTGGAATGAGTATTAAAGGTATTCATTTTATCTCTGCTTGAGATATTCCTATTACCTGACTTGTGACATGTCCAGCAAAATTCAATCACATCTTTATGCAGTCAAGACCAATACAAATGCTTTTGAGTTTTGTTTACTCCCAAATGTCTTCCTATTGGTACCTCATGTGCTACCCACAGCACCTCCTTTCTATAACCCACCAGAAATATAACTTGATGTACTTCTAGCCATATAGCCTGAATATGTAAAGGTCTTCATTTTGTCATTAAGACATCATTTTTAAGATAATAACATTTCAGTATGCACTCAGAATCTTCTTCTGTGTATTCTTTCTGATACAACTGCTTTGTTTCTACAGTTTTCTAATGTAATTCTGCTAACTTTCCTGAAGTAAAAATATCCACTTCACCCTCCATCGGTTCTTGTTCTTTCTCAATCATCTGATCAAAGCTGATTTCTGATAATTGAACTTCAGCTTCTTTATCTCTACTTTTTGATTTCTCCTCTTCTCATAATGTGTGGCTTTGTGATCTTGTTACCACATAATCGGGAACAATCCCAGGATATGCTTTCTTCAAAGCCTAAGTGTTTTGATTTTCCACTGCCTTTTCAACCACAATAGGCATCATTCCCACCCATGATCCAGCTATTTCATTACCCAGGATAAACCATATTCCTGGACAAGACAGTTTTCTGGGCAATACTCCTGAACTACATAACTCTTCACCTCTCATCATCAAAGATTGACTTGCCTGAATCTTTTAAAATTGTAACTTCTTGCATACTCCTCCTACTACACATGAGTAAAACTTATCCACAAAAGTAAATTCTTTAAAGAGATCTGGCACTTTCTTATCAATCAACCCCTGACCAGGCTGTACATTCATTGACACCTCTTTAACTTCAATTAGGGTTTCCATTTTAACAAACTCCACTAGTTTATCCTGTTTCACCATGTCTGCCTTCCCAGTGTTTCTTTGAAATACTAGACTTTGTGCGTCCCACTTTATTACAGTGAAAATATTTGAAGTTTTTATTTCTCTTCTACCCTCATGTGTTTCCTTTTCAATCTTACCACGGGTTGCCAAAAGCCCCATTGTCTTCAGGTTCCTCCTTCAGGCCCCACTTCTTGATACTGCCCCCTTGCATTTTGACAGTTCCAGACTGTGAAATGATGTACAAGTAATCAATCATAACCTCTCCTTTGAAGGATCCAGCAGCAGCCACTCAATTCCTACAGTGTAGGTAAAGACCAATTGGCCCATCAAGTTTGCAACAACTCTCCAACAGAGCATCCCATCACGTCTCTATCCCCATAACCCCACATATTTAATGAGCTAACCCCCTGATCTATGTATCTTGGTACACTAAGGGGCAATATAGCATGGCCAATCAATCTAACCTGCACATCTTTGGGCTGTGGGAGGAAATCAGAGCTCCCAGAGGAAATCCACACAGACAGAGGGAGAATATACAAATGCCACACAGACAGGCACCCAAGTCCAGGTCTCTGAGCCAGTGGACATTCTCTACTTGGATTTCCAAAAGGCCTTTAACAAGATGCCACACACAAATGTTGAATAAATTAAGAGCCCATGGTGTTAGAAGCAAGGTACTAGCATGGATAGAAAATTGGCTGACTGGCATATGGCAAGAGTGGGGACAAAGGAGTCCTTTTCAGAATGGTAGCAAGTGATTAGTGGAGTTCTGCAAGGACAGAAGGTCAGTTTTGGAGTACAACTTTTCACTTTATACATTGATGATCTAGCTGAAGGAACTGAAGGCATTGTGGGTAAGTTTGCAGATGATACAAAGTTAGGTGAGGAGCAGGTAGTGTTGAGGAGGTGAAGAGCTTGCAGATGGATTTGGACAGATTAGGAAAATGAGCAAAAATGTGGCAAATAAAATATACCAAGGAAAAGTGTGAGGTTATGCACTTTGGTAGGAAGAATAGAAGCATCGACTATTTTCTAAATGGGGTGAGAATTCAGAAATCGGAAACATAAATGGACTTGGGAGATCTAGTTCAGGATTCTCTTAGGTTAAAAGGTGGAGTTAGTAGGCAAATGCAATGTTGGCATTCATTTTGAGAGGACTAGAATACAAAAGTAGAGCATGCAGCTGAAGTTCTATAAGGCATGGTCAGAGTATATTTGGATTATTGTGAGCAATTTTACACACAATTTCCATGGTGGAAATTGAATGCTGTTACAGAATTGACTGATATCTGAACAGAAAGCTACAATAAAATCTGCTCTGTAATGACGGAACAGATCCTTGGCATTCTGAAGTAAGTTTTCAGCCACGTATGTAAATTAATGGTAAGTCTCAGGAACAGTCCAACAAGCTTCTCTCCTTCTGTAGCTGTATTCTGCATAATGCTGCTATCCACAAAGATTTTGTCATTAGTGCACTCAAGCACTATATAGTTTAACTTTATAGTTAAAGACACTGACAAACAAGCTAACCAGTGCAAAGCTTACAGGATGAACAAATAGTTGGTTGACACAGATAGAAGTGTCACACTGTCTGAGGTCCTTGAGATGAAAAGTTAAATCTAGAATCTCTCAGGTGGGTTTAAAAGAATTCCCTAGCAGAGGAATACTTCCTTGTCCCTGGCTTATATCCTTCCATAAACCACTTTTGCCCAAGAAGCCTGTTACCTGCTCATTATCTTATTTCTGTTGTGGGAACTTGCTCTGTGCAAATTGCCTGCCTCAATAGTGGCTTCACTTGGCTGGAAGGCACATGGGACATCCTAAGTTCATGAAAGATGCTATATAAATGCAAGTTCTTTCATCACGGTGGCTCAGTGATTAGCACTGCTGCCTCACAGAGACCCAGGTTCAATTCCTGCCTTGGCTAACTTCCAGCGAGGAGTTTGCATGTTCTGCCCGTGTCTGCATGGGTTTCTTCTGGGTGCTCCAGTTTCCTATCACAGTCCAAAGATGTGGAAGTTAGGTTGATTGGCCTTGCTAACTTGCTCCTTAGGGTCAAGGAGATTAGCACAGTAAATACACATATTACAGAGATAGGGTCTGGGTGGGATTGTTGTCAGCTCAATGGACTGAATGCCCCCTTCTGCACCGTAGGGATTGTATGATTCTATGATTTTTACACCAACTTCAATAGATATGCAAATGTTTTGACCCAGGAAATCCTTGTGTACTACCCCTCCAGACCACCAACAGGCAGTGGGGCTAATGCAGAACAACTCACCATTTGGAAATTCAAAGCCACCATCACCATCAAAATCAGGTGAACCAGCTCCAACTTAAATCCTGTCACTTTTTTCTAGCAGGGTTGTAAACTAGAATAGAACAAATAGTGATCTGAAATAGAAATGAAGTTGAAATAAGTTAATTTAGAAAAGCTTAGTAACATTTGGGTGTTGATGCAGTACTAAACTGATCTATCTCTCAATAAATTTTGTTTCTGCTTCTAGTTAAAAGTAGAAACAGCATTGGAAGCTGAAACAAAAACAGGAAGTGCTGGAAAATCTCATCAGGTCTGACAGCATCTGTGGGGACAGAATAGAGTCAATGTTTCAAGTTTGGATGACCTTTTTTAAGTGTCTTTAGGGGTATGGAATGCATTGTCTGCTGTGTTAGTGGAGTCGGACACTTAGGAACTTTCAAATGGTTATTGGATAGGCACATGGAGCACACCAGAGTGATAGAGAGTGGGATAACTTCATCTCGGGTTTGGACATAGCTCAGCACAACATCGAGGGCTGAAGGGCCTCTTCTGTGCTGTACTGTTCCATGTTCTATGTTCTGAGATATTCCAATTGTCGTTCCAAAAACTTATTAAATTGTTCATTAGAATCCCCTTGAGAAAACAGTATTTTCTTGAAAGGATTTCCATTGTTTTGAAGTATTAATTTAGAACCTTGCTGTTTTATTTTGGTCTTATTTATTTAGATTAAGTGAATTGGCCATGCTAAATTGCTCCTTAGTGTCCCAAAATTTGTAGGTTAGATGGATTTAGCCATGGCAAATGTGTGGGGTTATGGGGAGAGAGAGACGGCCTTAGTAAGATACAGTGTAACAAAGTCAATGCAAACATGAGGGGCCGAATGACTTCTGCTGCACTGTAGGGACTTTATTCTATGATTCTTTCAATGGGAAAGAGAATGGTGTGGTTTTTACAATAGGATAAATAAATAAATTCATAAATGACCTGGATGAGGAAGTGGAGGGATGGGTTAGCAAGTTCGCCAACGATACAAAGGTGTTGTGGATGGTCTGGAGGGATGTCAAAAGTTGCAGTGGGACATAGACAGGATGCAAGACTGGGCGGAGAAGTGGCAGATGGACTTCAACGCAGATAAATGTGTAGTGGTCCATTTTGGCAGGAATAATGGGATGAAGGAGTACAATATAAGGGGTAGGAGTCTTAGCTGTGTTGTAGAACAGAAGGATCTCGGGGTCCGGGTCCATAGGACTCTTAAATCGGCCTCGCAGGTGGAGGAAGTGGTCAAGAAGGCGTACGGTGTACTGGCCTTCATTAATCGAGGAATAGAGTTTAGGAGTCAGGAGGTAATGATGCAGCTCTATAAGACTCTTGTCAGACCCCAGTTGGAGTATTGTGTGCAGTTCTGGTCGCCTCATTATAGAACATAGAACATAGAACATTACAGCACAGAACAGGCCCTTCGGCCTTCGATGTTGTGCCGACCAAAATAAAAAGCAATGCCCCTCCAAACTAAACCATTCCCTTCTCTTCCATATACTTATCAATTAACCTCTTAAACGCCACCAAACTTGGCGCATCTACAACAGCTGCAGGCAGGGCATTCCACTCCCTAATCACTCTTTGAGTAAAGAACCTACCTCTGATATCCGTCCTATAACTCATACCCCTTAATTTAAAGCTGTGTCCCCTCGTGCTAGCTTTCTCCATCCTAGGAAAAAGGCTATCACTGTCCACCCTATCTAAACCTCTAATCATCTTATATGCTTCAATAAGATCCCCTCTTAGCCGCCTCCTTTCTAACGAAAACAACCTCAAATCCTTCAACCTCTCTTCATAGGAAGGATGTAGAGGCTATTGAGAGAGTCAGAGGAGATTTACAAGGATGCTGCCTGGATTGGGAGGCAGGCCTTATGAAGATAGGTTGAGGGAGCTGGGACTCTTCTCACTGGAGAGACTAGGTTGAGAGGCGACCTGATAGAGGTTTATAAAATGTTGAGAGGGATAGATGGGGTGGACTCTCAGAGACTATTTCCCCAAGCTGAAATGGTCAATACGAGAGGACACAGATTTAAGGTGCAGGGAAGCAAATACAAGGAGATGTCAGGGGTAGTTTTCACTCAGAGGGTGGTGAGTGAATGGAACCGACTGCCGTCGGAGGTTGTTGAGGCAAACTCACTGGGGTCTTTTAAGAGACTTTTGGATGAGTATATGGAAAAGAATAGGATAGGGGGTTATAGATAGGTCTGTGGATTGGTAGATGTGATCAGTGCAACTCGTGGGCCGAAGGGCCTATTTTGCTGTATTGTTCTATGTTCTATATGGATCTGATCCATGATTTCAGTATGAAGCTGAGATAGCAGATTGAAAATCGACTTCAATGCTGCCAGAACAGGGGCTGGAACAAGCCACATTCAGACTATATTCATTATAATATTTCTTCCTTATTTCAGTGATTGTTTATCTTTGAAAATTGAGTATAAAACCATCTTGAGTGAATGCAAAAAGCAATGAAGGATCCAAAAAGGCTTTCAGGGATTAGATTGTGATATGTCTGTGAATTTTAAACAGCTCAAATTTTTAATATAAAATTTATGCTTAAAAAAAAGCCATTACTAAGTCGTCTGTTTCATTATATTTCTGCAATGTCAGCTTGGGTGATTTAGCATTAATTTCCTGAGCTGGTTTCAAGCTTTCATCTTTGTCATTACTAAACAGACAATGGCATTAAACAGTATGATGATGCAGCAATTAAGATTGAATTTTACATCTGTTGGGTGGATGCATGCCCAACCCGGCAACATGTTTAATAGTGGATATCCCAGTCTCATTGCACGTGTACCCGATATTTCAGTCGGCAGACACAGGCGCAGATTGGCAGTGTGCTTGTCAACAATTGTGTTGCTTGTTTGAAGGGTTAAATCTCAAATGACCAACATTTTACGTGCCCTGTGCAATTCGAAACTCTGTGCATGGGAAACACAGACCAGTTATGGTTTTAACTTTTTGGATTCAGGATGTGGGAATAGGTCAATTATGAAATGCTTCAAAAGGTTAATCATGACACACATCTACCCCAGCCTCCTAAATTGCCTGGATCCATTACAATTAACCTATTGCTGCAACAGATCCACAGTAGATACTCTCTCCCTGGACCCACCTTCAACAATGGAACAAGTGGGTAACAAAGCCAGTTACATCAGACTCCTATTTATTGACTATAGTTCAGACTTTAACACTATTATCCCAACTAAACTCATCTCCAAACTCTGTGGCCTCAGGCTTGGCTTCTTCCTCTGAGATCCTAGACTTCCTAAGCCACAGACCACAATCAGTTAGGATAGGTAACGAGACTTCTGCCACGGTTACCCTCAGAACTGGTCCCTGCAGTAAGACCACAAGATATAGGAGTGGAATTAAGCCAATTGTTCCATCGAGTCTGCCATGGCTGATATGATTCTCATCCCCATTGTCCTGTCTTCTCCCCATAATCCTTGATGCCCTTATTGATCAAGAATCCATTTATCTCTGTCTTAAAGACACTCATTAACCTGATTCCATAGCCCTCAGTGGCAATGAGTTTCACAGATTCACTATCCTCCAGCTGAAGAAATTCTGCCTCATCTCAGTTTTAAAGGAGCGTCCCTCGAGTTCTAGTCTCTCCCATTACTGGAAATATCTCTTCCACATCCACTTCATCTAGACTCTAAATATTCTGTAAGTTTCATTTAGATCCCCCCTCATCCCTGCTAAACTCCATCGAGTATGGTCCCAGGCTCTTCAACCACTCCTCATATGACAATCTCTTCATTCCTGGGATAAATTTTGTGAACCTCCTCCGGATCCCCCTCCAAGGATGTCACCCCAATGTTCCCACCTCCTTAGGGGCCCAAAATTGCTCAAAATGTTCCGAATGAAGTCTCACCATAACTTTATATAGTCTTGGCATTACATCCCTGCTTTTGTTTTCTAGAAATGAATGCTAACATTGAATTTGCCTTCCTAATTGCCAATTGAACCTGAATCTTAACAGAGTTCTGAATCTGTTCCTTTGTGCTTCCTTGAAGCCCTTTCCCATTTAGAAACTACTATATTAGAAAATACTATACCTTACTATATTCCTTATACATCTATGACTGTGTGGCTAAATTCTGCTCCAACTCCATTTTCAATTCAACACCACTGTAGTGAGTTGTCTCTCAAACAATCAGAAAACTGAGTACAGGAAAGAGATAGAGAACCTGGTGAATTGGTATGATGACAATAATGTAAATCAAAGAAGATAGTCATCAACTTCAGGAAATGTAATAGAGAACGTCTCCCTGTCCACATTGACAGTGGTGAAGTGGAATTGGTTGAGAGCTTCAGGTTTCTTGGTGTCCAAATCACTAACAAACTGCCCTGGTCCCTGTTATAGTTAAGAAAGCCCATCAACGCCACTACTTTCTCAGGAGGCTTAAGAAATTCAGTATGTCCACTACATCTCACTAATTTTTACGATGCATCATCAAAAGCATCTTTTCCAGATGTATCACAGCTTGATATGGCTCTTGCTGTGTCCAAGATCACAAGAAACTGCAAAGGGTTGTGAACGTAGCCCAGTCCACCATGCAAACAGCCTCCCATCTATTGACTGTGTCTACATTTCTCACTGACTTGCAAAAACAGCCAGTATAATCAAGGACCCAGTGCCCCACACATACTCTCTTCCACCTTTTTCAGTTGGGAAAATGATACAAAAATGTGAGATCGAGTACCAAGTCAAGAACAGCTTCTTCTCTGTTATCATCAGATTTTTGAATGGACCTACAATATATTAAGCTGATCTTTCATAGATCCCTATAGAAAAAAAGGAGGTCATTTGGCCCAATGAGTGTGTATCAATCACAATCCCATCCAGGCCCTATACCCATAACCTCACATATTTATCCTTCCAATCCCACTGACGCTAGGAGCAATTTAACATGGTCAATCAACCTAATCCGTACATTTTTGGACTGTGGGATGAAACTGGAACATAAGGAGAAAACCCAAGCAAAGAGAATGTGCAAATTCCACACAAACAGTGATTGAAGACTGAAATTGAAGCTGGGATCCTGGTGCTCTGAAGGCAGCGGTGCTGATCATTGTGTCACCATATCACCCTAAATGCAGAAGAATGCAGAAAATGGTGTTTATCTACACCCTAGCTATGATTGTAACATTATATTCTGCAGCCTCTCCTTTTGTCCTCCCCTGTGTACTCTATGAATGGTGTGCTAGGTTTGTACCACATACAAGAAACAATACTTTTCACTGTATCTGAATACATGTGACAGTAATAAATCAAATCAAATGCTAATGAGGAGTTGGAAGTTTCAGGGAGTGAGTTTTTTGGGTTTTTGAGAGAGTGTTCTCTGCATTGGGCTCAGCACAATGTGAAGCTATCAGGACATTGCTTGTACGCTTGCTGAGCACCGGAACTCCTCAGCTACCTACTGTGTCTCCATTGCTGGCTATTCTGCTGGCTGTGATTCCTCAGTGCATTCTGCATGTCACTTTCACACTTTGTAGCGGACCATCATTGGACATAGCACCCCTTGCACACTCACTCTGCTTGCCCGATGTGACCACGGTTTTCACTGACTGCTACTCAAGTGGCCAGACATCATAATATTGCAATTCTGAACTGATCTAGGGCAGGACCATTTTCCACCAAGCGTGCATGTCATGTCTGAAATTCTGCCCTTGGTATACAGTTCAGTTAACTGCAACGGAAATGAATATCAAATGTTCTGTATAATCAGAAATCAATCCAATACTGCCTGTTTTCTACCACTGCCCAAAGGATTTTATATAAATGTTGAAAATTAACTGTTATAGAATGGATTTATTATAGATTCCAATGAGCAATAAGAGATTTGGATTATGTCATCTCACAAATTCTCCATGGAACAAAGAACAAAAAACAAAACAGCACGGGAAACAGGCCCTTCGACCCAACAAGCCCGTGCCCCCACCCCGATGTTCCCACCTCTACCCATGATCCCTGTCTATGTTTATAGATCTATGGAATAAAAGCCAAATTTGAGACAATTTAGGGAGAATTTGTTTTGCCAATTAGCCTAAGAGCATATTTTTGGGATGTGGGAGGAAACCGGAGCACCCGGAGAAAACCCATGCAAGCACAGGGAGAATGCGCAAACTCCCACAGACACAGGCCCAAATCCATGTATCTGAACAGCACAGCGATAGTCACTGAGCTGTCGTGTTGCCCACCAAATGGTCCAGGTCAAGCATACACTAACAACGTACAACTGACAACGTAACACTAACAACGTAACAACGCACTAGGATACTCTCAAAAAAAATCCTCTCACGACCCATCGCGTGTATGCCCCTTGTTAGACAACAAGATGGACCAAAGCACCTGTAGGATAAAAACAAGTACATCAATATCATCATCTATTTACACACTTCCCAGGGACTCCCAAGGCTCATGATCCCTATTTTAAATCAGTTTTCTATACCCCTCCATTCCCATTCTGTTCATGTGCCCATCTAAGTATTTCTTAAATAACTCCAGAGTACCTGCCTCCACCACTTTACTTGGCAGCGTATTCCATACCCCCACCACCCTCTGTATGAAAAAACTCCCTCTAGCATCCAAATTATACCTTACCCCCCTCACCCTAAGCCCATGACCCCTCATGCTATTCGAGTCCATCCTAGGAAAAAGCTTAACCCTGTTTACTCTATTTATACCCCTCATAATCTTGTACACCTCTATTAGATCTCCTCTAAGTCTACGCCTTTCCTAGGAAAACAGTCCCAATTTGCCTAACCTCTCCTCGTAACTCAAACCTTCCATACCAGGCAGCATCCTGGTAAACCTCCTCTGCACTCTCTCCAGACTCTCCACGTCCTTCCGGTAGTATGATATGAATCTCTGTTAATTCACTGAATTTAAATCAACTCAGCAATAAAGGGCTAAATTTCCAATGAACCTTGAAGGCAGGTGAGGGAGGGATCTGAAAGTTGAAGGAATTTCCTGTCTGGCCAACTCTCTGCTGTATTTCTCTCTCTGCAGAATTATGAAAAAGTCAGGGTGATTGTGGAAATGGTTTTTTGACTGGTAAGAAAATGGCCCTTGGGAAAGATTTTAATTAAAGAGATTCTCTACATGACTGAATTTTTCAACAGACGGTAAGGTTATATCAAGATGGTTCAACCTCCCCACAATAAGTTCTCTATGCTTCCTGAAGTCGATGACAATCTCCTTCATTTTGTTGACATTGAGGAAGAGATTATTGTCACCCCACTAGTTCACGAGACTCTCTATCTGCAGTTCTCCACAAAAGCAGTGTCTATTATTGTGAGGGATTTGTCCCCTCAGATCTGATGGTCCAAATAATTATGGCCCATTTATTTACCATTTCAGTGACTGATAACCAGAAATGCAGGCACCCTCGTGTATTCCTACATACTTCAGCAAAATCCATTTCTGACTGTGGAACAATTGATCTATGTTTGCCAAACAGCTTCCTGTAAGCCCTCCAGACTCCCAGAGGTGACCATTTAATTGAACATCTCCTCCAAAATGATGCTGGGATTTTGTCAGTAACTTCTCAACACCGTAAATGCAGCTTTTATCTTTCTCTCTGTGTACCTCCTTGTCTTTTTTTGCCTTTTCCAAAATGATTATAGTTAAAATTCTAAGGGACAGCAATGTGCGTGGAAAACATGAGCAATTTAGAGTCAGGAGATGTTTTTCATTCATGAATCCTATTGTCACCTGACAATGTAGTATTCACAGTTAGTGGATCTCCTGTTCAAATGGGGAAGCTGTGCATCACTTGCTCAGTCCACCTTCTGAGAATAGCTTATAATCTTCACAGTAATGTCTGATTTTAGAGCAGACTAACCACATGGTTCAATGATCTCTCCAGATCATCAGAGAAAAGTGTGATGCAGGCAAGAGGGAGATTAATTTAAACTGTTCTGATTTCTCCGCTCACCCCCATCTATAAACAGGTATTTTTCATTCATTGTTTATAAATGGTGGCATATCTTCCTCAACTCTTAAAATTGAAGTGTTCCAATCCTCTAGCAACTCAAGATAAGTTAAAGTAACAGTTGGTTTATTTCACATTCACACAAACCCCGCTTTTTGCCCTCATACAATAGAAAAGGGATAAGAGGAAAAAAAAGGTCGGGCAGACAAAAAAATACAAGTTATGGTTTATGTAAGTTTAATGGAAGATTTTTTCAGATGGAGGTTGGTTAATTGTCACAGGCCGAGCAGTCTTTCAGGAAGTGGAGATTTCTAGAAGGGGAGAAGGCACATAGAGACTAATTAGTCTTAAAGGTACTCGTTCCAATGTTCCAGTAGTTCACAGTTTTGGATAGAAGGGTCAGGCGATTATACCCAGATTTTTTGCTGCTACCTGTTCAATGGTAAGAAAGTAGACAGCAACAGGTTATTTGCCTGGAGTTATTTTTTCTTCAGAGGCCAAACAGTAATAGAAGATGAAATCCAACAGCTTATTAATTAAATGAATAGAGACAGCTCAAGTTCGATTATGTGGCAGTGTGGTTTCAGGTTGATTAATGAGGATATTGGTTGAAACCCATTGTGTTTGGAAGCAGGTAACTGTCAGGCCGTTGACTCCACATTGCGTATTTGGAGTCACAAACAGCTGCCTTTTCCTTGGAGACACGGTGACTCTGATGGCCAAAATTCTTCTTGAGAAATGGTTTTTTGACTGGTAAAAAAATGGCCCTTGGGAAAGATTTTAATTAAAGAGATTCTCTACATGACTGAATTTTTCAACAGACGGTAAGGTTATATCAAGATGGTTCAACCTCCCCACAATAAGTTCTCTATGCTTCCTGAAGTCGATGACAATCTCCTTCATTTTGTTCACATTGAGGGAGAGAGGAGCTTTGTGCATTAGAACTTTTTTAAAAAGATAATGAGACTCTGCTGGTTTGTCTGAAGGTTAAAAATTCCTCCTCTCCATCCCTTGTCAATGCTTGTGACCACCCTAATGGTCACTCTGACCTTTCTGTTTTCCTCCTCTGTGCTCCATGCCTTGAGACCTATTAATACCCAACCCTGACTGTAGACTTGCCCCCATACAATTTCCCTGTTTGACCATGACTGTTTCCTCCACTATCCAGCAACCTCAATTTGACCCACAGACCCCCACCTTTGATAATATAAACCCTGTCCTTTAGGACTAACATGAAGACAACTCCTAGCTTCAATTCTTTACTGTGTATATGTACACAGTTCTTTGAGTTAATAAATACCTACAGTTAAAATATTTAAGATTACAAAGAACTCATGAAGACGTGCTAACCAGTATTAAACATCCTCCAACATAATGGAAAACCAAAACATTGCAAAAAATATGAAGAAAAAAAACTAAAATCCTGAAAAGCTAAAGAAAAATTTGAAAAATATTCTGACCTGAGGAAAAGCTTAAGAAGCAGATACATAGTGGAAAATTGCCTGGGAAAGCTCCAGAAGCTCCAGAAAAAGAAAGGCTTGGAAGCTGAAGGTAGAAATTTAAAATTCCTCATTGCAGCAGAATTCTACATAGGAACTATTCTAAGTCCAGCTTTAATTCCTAGAATGCAAAGTCAGCAGATCTAGCAGAGGGGAGGTAAAACTTTTATATTCCAAGATATAGCAAGTCCTGAGAAGCTTTGGAGTAGTCAGAAGTTGCCATTTAAAATGTCAGTCAGAAAAAACAGATTTGCAAGTCAGCACCTGAACACTCTCCAAGCTTATTCCAAAAAGGGAAAAGTAATGATGAATGCAGAAGAATTGCAATAAATAAATCAGATTTAAGGACCTGCTAAGACCAGGATTCTAAAACATAGAATTGAAACAGAGAATTTGCAGCCACTCAATCATTATCAAGAATTGTTAAAATGTTTCAAAGCTGAATGTGAATGACATTGCAGCGGGAGCCCACCAAATCTGGCAAGAACAGTAAAGCACTTTGGCTATCATTTTCCAGTCCCCAAAGTGTGTTTTCCAGCAGTGGAGGTGCCTAGCCTTTGGGCACAGGTGGGAATCTTCTGCTCCTGCCCATGTTGATTGTATTTTATATGGCTGACCTGTTCCACCTCCTCGAAGCTCTCTGATTACACTTGGCAGGACCAGAAAGTCCCACAGGCAGGAAGGGCCAGAAAATTGCCAAACAAATGGCATGCCACCTTGAATTTCAGCAACTTCTTAAAACTGATTCCACACTTTAAAATGTTTGAACTCTAAATCGCAAATGCAGCATCCCAGATCAATTTGGCCTCAAAAAGGATCAAGCCATAGATTCATAGAAAAGTTACAGAACCAAAGGCCCATCTTGTCCATGCCAGCCTGAGAACACCCAGATGCTCTTTCTAATCCCACCTTCCTGCACCCAGACCATACCCCTGTATCTTAAAGCACTTAAAGTGCAGACCCAGGTCCTTTTTGAAAGGCCTTCACCACCAATTCCAGACACCTGTCACCCTTTGCATAATGAAGTTCTTCCTCATGTCCCCCCTACATCTTCTGCAACTTGTCTTGAATCTATGTCCCCTGGTTCTAGAATTCTCCGTCAAAGGAAACAATGTTATCCTATCTACTCTATTTCTTCCTCTCATAATTTTGTACATCTCAGCCCTCTTTGTTCCAAGGAAAATAACCCCATCCTATACTACCTCCCCTCGCAGCTACACTTTTCTAACCCTGGCAACATTTTTATAAACCCTCGTGTGCATTCATTCAAGAGCAATTACACCCTTCCTGTAGTGTGGTGACTAGAATTGCACAAGACACTCCAGTTAAACCTAAAGGCAAATTGAGTATCCCAGAGAAGAGAATCTTTCAACTACTGAGAACATCAGGTCTAAGTAAAATGTCAGAAAAAGTCCAGATGAATAACCTTTTATAGTGGTTTAGTGAACTTGTTGACAAAGTAGTCCTAATACAGTGTGAACAACTTCAGTGAAATATTAAAAATCTTTGACAAATATTTAAATTTTCAGTGGTGAAGCACGCAGAGTTTAAAAAGAATTAAATAATCCAGAGAAGCTTAAAAAGAGGAAAGGGCAATATTCAATAAGCCACATGAGGGCAGCAGAGAGCCAGGTAACTTACAATAAGTCTTAAAATACATTGCAAACCTGACACATTACCTGAACTGCAACAGCAAGTAATAGGGTGAAACAAGCAGCTGTCTGTGAATGAAGGAAAGCCATCTGATGAAAGTAGAAATAAATCCTGCAGGCACTGTGGCAAAGTGGTTAATACTGCTGCCGTACAGCGCCAGGGATCCAAGTTTGATTCTGGGCCTAGGGTGATTGTCTGTGTGCAGTTTGCATGTTCTCCCTGTATCTCTGTGGGTTTCCTTTGAGTGCTCCAGTTTCCTCCCCATTCCAAAGGTGTGCAAGTTAAGTGGTTTGGCCAGGATAAGTTGTCTCTTGGTGTCCCAAGATGTGCAGGTTAAGGGGGGTTAGTGGGGTAAATGCATCTGGTTACAAGGATGAAGGGGGCCTGTGAGATGCTGTGTCAAAGAGACAGTGCAGATCTGATGAGCCGAATGGCCTCTTTCTACACTGTAAGGATTCTATCGGAAGGAAAATGAAATTAGATTAGAATCAGATGCCTGTTGGAAGTTTTGAAATTCCAGTTTCAAGATGTGTATACCTTTAGAAACACATGCTTCACTAAAGTCAATAATGAAACAATCTTGAACATTTGTTCAAGATTGGAACAAATAAGTTCTTGAAGTGTTACAGAGGTACAAGAAAGAGGCAACAGAACTGAAGCAAAAGGGAGTATCCTGGCCAAACCACTTCACTTGCACACCTTTGGAATGGAGAGGAAACTGGAGCACTCAGAGGAAACCCACAGAGATATGGGAAGAATGTGCAAACTGCACACAGACAATCACCCTAGGCCCGGAATCAAACTTGGATCCCTGGCGCTGTACAGCAACAGTATTAACCACTGTGCCACAGTGCCTGTAAGATTTATTTCTAGTTTCATCAGATGGCTTTCCTTCATTCACAGACAGCTGCTTGTTTCACCCTATCACTTGCTGTTGCAGTTCAGGTAATGTGTCAGGTTTGCAATGTATTTTTAAGACTTATGGTAAGTTGGTACATGAGGAGATGAAAATCAAGGCAATGATTCTCCCAAAAGTGCTGAATTGGCGGGAAAACTATTCTAGATCATGACTGTTTCCTCAGTTCAGCTTCTCACTCGAACATCCCCAAACTGTGCACTGCAGAGATCCCAGTCTTCAGTATCATTAAACGCCTGGGGGGGGGGGGGTGGGCCTATTCATGCCAAAGAGTCTGAAATCAGCAGGATTCGAACCCATGTCCAATTTCAAATCGTTGTTCCATATATTTCCTCCAATGCTCTTTTCAAATTATCCTATGCAATTATTAATAATTTTCATAACCCGAGCTACTTAGGTTCCATTCTCCCTAAGAGCGAATACAGCAAAACACTCATTCGTGTCTCATCATGCGCATATCAGTGGAAGGTCACTGAAAAGTCCTCCCAACATCCAGATCACTGCCATCCAATTCCCACAGACATCACTGGCCTCATTGCTAACCCACACAACCCCCACACACAGACATTGCTAGTCTTGTTGTTGCCCCCCCCTCCCCCACACACAAACATGGCTGCCTGCTCACTTCATGCCCCCATGGATTCGGATAATGCGGGTACCCAATCCCTCCATCCCTTGAACAAACTGTCCTCACTGCTGCTCTGCAGAGAACTGACATAGGGATGCCGGCGTTGGACTGGGGTAAACACAGTAAGAAGTCTGACAACACCACGTTTAAATCCAACCGATTTATTTGATAGTAAACTCATAAGCTTTCGACCCTATGGTCCTCGTCACCTGGCAAAGACCAGGCTCCCAGATTTTCAGAGACAGCCCAGGAGCACCTGCTAGATACTGTGGAGGTGAGACGTGATGGTCTGTTCTCCAGCCAGGGTCCCATTCTGGGGGGAGGAAGTGGCAGGAGTGGTGAATGCCAAGAGCCTGACACTGCGATCTGGCAGGCAGTGTCAGAAAAAAATGTATGATTCTTTTTGAGCAGCAATGGTGAGTGAGCATCTCACTTGGAGCCCCGCACATGCTTGGCACAAGTCTCCAACCCTGCTTGGACACTTGTAGGGTATGCAACAAGTGACCCTTCCCCTTGGAACAGAACCTAACCCTTTCCCCTTACCCCTTTTAGTGGTGACTGCTTTCCCTGAAGCTGTCAGCACAACACCCAAGACACAGGCATGCATTGCGCACCATGCACTGTGATATGTTAATGCTTGCTGTCCACCTTATGTTCCCACGGGAAGAGAACAACCACAATACCAGGGAGGTGGTGGTTTGTCTGATCTGCAGCAGCTGACCAGCATGGAGCAGCGTGCCATGCAGCTGGCAGGGGTGATGGGCCATCCTGAATGGTCACCAACAGGACGGAGTCCAGCGTGCAAGTGAACAGAAGAGCACCTCAACCTTCCTCCTCCTCTAAGTAAGTGCGATGCCTCATGGAATGTTTTGCCTCCTTTCCCCTCGCGCGTGTTCTATTCTACAGTTCTGGACACAGAGGAACTCGGCTCTTTGGGAGTTGCCACCACCGCCCGCTGCTCTGGAGCAAACAGCCCACAATCTCCCAGACGATATCTCGGAGGGAGGCACTGAGGAATCCTCCAAAGGCAGCACCATTAAAACATCATTGGCATGTACCACACAACCTACTAACACAGAGATAGTCACCACAGTGGGTACCTTTGGTGTTGAGGCTTCTGGGTCACAAACTGGTGAGCACGTCACAGCTGCTGATGCACATCGGGTGGAGGCGGGCACATCCGAGGGCTCGGGCACACAGAGGTCTGCCAGAGGCCAGGATTCAGCTGTTCCCAAGCCAGCTGCTGGACCTCTGGGTTTGTCCCTCCCAAGACTGTTGGAGCTGCATCAGGAAACCCAGGAGGTTGTGGAAGTGCCATCAGCAACCAGGCTGTGACTGCAAGGCTGTTTAGGGGAGTCAAACAGAGTGCTGTCGCAGGAGGTGGTGCCAACACAGCGTGAAATTCAAGCCAACACTGCAAAAGTGGCCTCCGCAGTGGAAAATCTGGCTCAGGGATCTGTTCCCATGTGTGACAGGATCCAGGCTATCCTGGAGATACTATGGGCCAGAGAGAAGTATGTTTCCAGCATCCAGGAAGCACAGAGTTTGTTGGCCATGGGTGTTGGGAGCATGTGGGAGACACTGCTGACCATGGCTGGGACTCTCACTGGCATTCTAGGGGCACAGCAAGCCATGGCTGTGAGCCTTGTTAACTTAGCCCAGGCTCAGGGGGCTATTGCTGAGGGACTGCAGAGCCTGGCTCACTCATAGTTTGCTGTATGGAGACTTGGCTGAGACTCAGAGGGCCAGGGCTGAGGGATCACACATCATGGGGCAGACGCAGCTAGGGCTCTAGGACTAGCAAAATCAGGTGATGCCGGAGCTTCTGGAACTCAGTCCAGATACCATGGTGTCCCATGTAGGCCTCTGGGCACCCCAAGGGAGGAGGAAGATCTTGAGCCCATAATGGTGCCATATTGTGATCACTCATCCCAAGAGGATCCCTCACAAGAAGATCCCTAATTCTACCTGTCTCATTACACAGTACCAGATTTAAGATAGTTCGCTCCCTCGTAGGTTTTATTACATACTGTTCCAGGAAACTATCCCGACAGCATTCCAAGAACTCTTCCTCAAGCCCACCATGTCTGACTTGTGTTAACCAATCAATATGCAGGTTAAAATCCCCCGTGATTATCGCCATTCTATTTTTGCACACATCCATTATTTGCTTGTTTATAGCCTTCCCCACCTCAAAGTTATTATTTAGGACCCTATAGACCACACGCACCATTGACTTTCTCCCCTTACTATTTCTTTTCTCTACTCACAATGATTCCACATTTTGCTCCTTACAGCCTATATCTTCTTTTGCTACCACCCTGATATTATCCTTTATTAACAGAGCAGCCCCACCTCCTCTTTCTTCCTGTCTATCCTTCCTAACATGTCTGATACTCCTGGATATTCAGTTCCCAATCCCGGTCACCCTGTAATCACATTTGTGCTAATTTGTGCCATCAGCTCATTCACTTTGATTTCGAATGCTTTGTGCATTCAGGTAAAGTGTCTTTATGCCAGCCTTCTTCTGGAGCCGATTAGTTGAAGCATTACTAACTTCTCTTGTGCCCCCTATTCCTTTAATTAGTGGAAAATCCTCAACATTAACCTGCACTCGTACCCTCTCCTTTAGCTTTGATGTTGTAATTCCCCCTACCCCTGCATCTTCACCCCCACTAATTAGTTAGTCCTATCTACTGTCCTAGTTATACGTTTCGCCAGGACTCTGGTCCCAGCGCATTTCAGATGAAGACCATCCCATCTGAATAAGTCCTATCTGCCCCTATACTGATATTAATGTTCCATAAATTTATACCCATTCCTCCCACACCAACCCTTGAGCCACACATTCATCTCCTTAATCCTATTTACCCTGCGCCAATTTGCACGTGGCCCAGGTAGTAATCCAGGGATAATCACCTTGTTGGATCTGCTTTTTAATTTGGTTCCTAGCTGTTCATATTCCCTCTGCAGATCCTTAGTTCCTATTTTGCCTACGTCATTGGCACCTACATGAACTATGATAACTGGATTCTCACCCTCCCACTCTCGCTTCCTCTGCAGCCCAGATGAGACATCCTGGATCTGAGCATCAGATAGGCAACACACCCTTCTGGATTCTCTATCCTGGTCACAAAGAACCATGTCTACGCCCCTAACTACACTATCCCAATTACCACTACATTTCTCTTAACTTCCTTTGTGTCAATGGCTCCCTGCACCACGGTACCGTGGGCAGTTTGTTCGTCCATCTTGCAGTCCTTGTTCTTGCCCACTCTGGGAGCAAGAATCTCAAACCTGTTGTACAGCTTCAGGGGCTGAGGCTCTTGGCACTCTACTTCCTTACCTTCCTCCTCCCACTCCCCGCCTTCCTCCCACTCCCTGTCTCACCCGCAGCCACTACTCTTGTCCCTGATCCCCGGCTGAGTCTAAGGGATGTGACTTTCTCCTGAAACACATTATCCTGGGAACATTCCCCTTCCCTGATGTGTCGCAGTGCCTGAAGCTCAGAGTCCAGCTTGTCTACTTTGAGCTGGAGCTCCTCAAGCAACCAGTACTTACTGCAGACATATTGACTGGGAATCTCTTTGGGGTCCACCAGCTCCCACATTGTGCACGGCCAGCACATCACATGTTCTTCCATCCCAATTACCTAGTTTAAGTTAGTGCAAACTAAGAATTTAACCAACTTCGCCTCACCCTTTCGCCTAAGCCCGCTGAGCCAAAGCCTCTTATCTCTCACTCTGCTCCCCACTCCCTCCGCTGCCCGCTGGTTAGCGCTGCCTTCCTTTTTATACCTTGCACGCTAGAGAAGAAAAGCCTTCCCAGGTCATCCCGTGGCCCACTTCCACTTAACTTTTAAAGTGAATTTTTTCAAAACAAAACAGAAAAAGCTTAAAAAACAGTTAATCACTTATCTGCTACAAATCGATCCTCTCTCCGTTTGCTCCAATGAGTGGCCCTCTCAGCACTCTGCTGCTGGCCTATCGGGGGAGGGGAGGGGACTAGACCCTTCTCACCATTTTTCAGAGTGAATCATACGGAGGTACTCTGCATTGTTGGAGATTCGTTCTGGTAAGCAGCCCCAAAAAACCAGCGAGAAATACTTTAATTTTCCTGCCCGTTGGGCACTTAGTTTTGTTTTGGGAGAATTCCAGTTACGTTAGAATCTGCCCTGATGCTTGGGGCAGGTGACACGTGTCCCCACCTTCCTCCCCCCACTCCCCACCTTAATATTTGCTTCTTTTGTACTTGGTCTTAGTGAAAGTGGAATTTAAGAATTGTGTATTTGTAGCCCGCGTTGTAGATGTCCCAACAGACTTACAGGCAACAGTACTTAATGTATGTGTGAATCCCCTCACAATTTAATATGTAGCAATTCATGTCTCTATAATGAGAAATTATGAGTTGTGGACTAAAGAATATTCCTTACTCCACAAGTCATTATTTCTCATTTGTTCCCATAAATGACACATAGAGGAGATTTATCCAAAAACTGAAAGTGTTATAACGATAAAAAAGCTGGAGCAATCTGTTCTTGTCTATCTAACGTGGTTCAACTGCAATCATCTCACATGAAGTAATTTTTTGGGCAAGCAGTGAGGGAGGGCGGAGCCCCCCATGCCAATGAGCTACAAAGCAATCAGTTGCAGTTTTGGAAGGGCATCCAAATTTCAGTGCACAGGGAGATCCCTTCCCATCCCCATGGACATCAGGACCCCCCTACTCCCACCCCCCACATTGGTGGAATTTTCCCCTCCCCCTCCCTGACGCTGATCATTGGATTCAATGAGTTTCCCTTCATGACCACAACACACCCCCCCACGACCCCTGATATGCCCCCCTCTTTACAACCCCCTATCCCAGCACCCCCGTCATTGCCCCCTCACTATATCACCCCCATCCAACCTCCCCATCATAACACCCGCTCAAGTCCCACTCCCACCTAGCCCCAACTGGCACTGCCCAGTGGACACTGACCAGCCATGTCCTGGACCACCCGGAGGCTTCGATTCAGTCCAAGCCCCTGCAAGTGGAGACCAGTAACGATTCTCATTGCCTCATGCCATGCCTGAGGGTAAGAAGATTCCAGGAGTTGGGAGAATTTGGCCTTCTCTTTTAATGTTACTTTAAATATAGTTATTGGCTTTGTGCCCTTTCTGGGCGCAATCCGGTTTGCGCCAGTAGAAAATGGCCGGGACGATTGAAAACTGTTTGGTGCTGGACGCGAAACCGATTTTTAGGCTTGCGTGCTATTTTCTGAGATCGGCACAATCTGCTCCAGGCATAACAAGGCCAAAAATCATCCCAGGTATATTTGCGGAATACTAGTTGAATTTAGATAATCCCTATCTGGTCTAAAATGTGTGACTTCTCTGAAGAGAAGAGAATATTCTGAAGAGAATATTCAGAGAATATTCTCTGAAGAGAATACTTAGGGCTCCAGTTGTAATTCCAAGATAGAGAAGGGTAGAATGCCCATTTGCATGTGCCAGTGAGCAGCCTAACCAGCAGTACTCAGGGGTACTGCTGGAGGCCACTCAGAAAATGGCTCACAGAACATTTCATTTATTTTTCTTGCTGCCTTGGCTCTCAAAATCCTTTCGACTGGCTCAGTATAGGAGGCAGCAAATTCCCACAACTCAGTAATTCTTGTTTCACTCACAATTGTCAGCTGCAGAGTTTTGGTTGCCGTTGGAATTTTCCCCATGCATTAAACTTCATTCCCACAAGGTGATCACTGCAAACAAATAAAACAGAGAAAAGTATTGTTTCATCAATCTGATCACTGGGATGGATAGACAGTAACTGATTGTGTTAACAGACTTGCTAATGATTTTTCAATGCTGCTACAACATCAATACAAGAAAGGCACATCTTCAATTCCTTTTCCCATCGGTCTGTTTTATTCTGAGTCACAGTGTCAGAAAATTCCTTCTTATGCACCAATCCTTGAGCAAGTTTGGTAAAAGCTTTTCTGCCTCAAGGCTTTCTCTTTGAACAGGTCATTAACACAAGGAAAATCAGAATGACAACCAGAAACCAGGGACAGAAATATTTCACAGGTTATTTCAGGGGGTTCATTATTATAGCTCATTTACATCATTAAATATTATTGTATGTTAATCTCAGTGCTAAAACAGGATAGTCAATCAGAATTCAGTTAAACCTATGGCATGAAACATAAATCTGCAATTATTGCCTCATAACTATATTATTATTCCTGAACGGACAATCATTTGGCATTAAGTAGATGTTAAATTCACAGCAAGGAGGAAGAACATGTTATTGTGTGTGTACCAGAACCTTAAGTACTTTCAAGCAGATTCTCTCTATTCAATGTTCCTCATGAAACACAAACATGCTCTTTGAACACAATCAAAGCAATTCTTCACCCCAGATATGGCATTGTTCCTTTAATGTCACATCAAAGCAATATAAGGAACTTTTATAATCTGGTATAGTATCTGCTAACAAATCAATATGAAAATAACATCTTGTTTAATGGTCTGTATAGGGGACGGGGCGCCAATCAAGAGGATTGCTTTGTCCTGGGTTGTGTCACGTTTTTGAGTATTGCTGGAGCTGTACTTATCCAAATAAATAGTGTATCCATCACCTTCCTGATCTTGTAGGTGTTGGAAAGTCTTTTGAGAGTAAGGAGGTGAGTCATTTAAACGGCTACTCCAGTAAAGTTTTTGCTCAATATTGGACCCCAGGGTGGAGTCAACAATGGTAGTGCCATCTCACCTTTGGTCTTCAATTCATCAGTCACTTGATAGCACTATCATCACTTTGTTGATTTTACAACAATCACAGTCACCATGGTGCTAGTTTTTTATTTCAATTATAGTGTCCCAGACAATGCTTGTCTCCAAAAAAGATGAGTGAGAATAATAGAGACAGGTTGGGGGGAGGGGGGCTGAGGAGAAGAAGGTCTAACCTTTGCCATTCAATGGCACGGCACTAGTGTAGCGCAAAGGTTACTTCCACCGATTAGTAAAGATTGGATGATGTCCAGATGTTGCTATATGAGGACACAAATTGCTTCATTATCTGATGAATTGCAAAAGGAATTTTGTGAACATTCCCACTTCTAGCCTTATAATGAAGGGAAAGTGATGAAGCAGCTGAAGATGGTTGGATCAAGACACTACACTGAGAAATGGTTTCTTCCTGGGATTGAAATGATAGGTCTTCAACAATCTCCCTTTATGCTATGTATGTCTCCAGCCAGTGTTTTCGTCATGATTCCCAACTGATGTCAATTTTACTCGGGTTCCTAGTAAAATTGGCACATCACAGCAGGCACTTGTGAAACTCCAAAATTTAAATCATACAACAACTTTGCCTTTGGATTCTTCAGAGCAGTTTAGAAAAAGAATCAATGTTGATTCAAATATTACAGGACAAGTAGCCTCCCTCACAATGTCAGTTATGATGGGGTTACAGAAGCTGACATTGCATAAAGGCAGCTCAGTTGATGACGCCAGATCCCAAAGCTGTGTGAAGGCAAGGGATGGTAAGGAGGATGACAATGACTCACAAACACATGCTGACAATGCAGAAGGCAATGGCGCTAAAATGAAAACAAATAGAACATTAGACTGAAACAACTTAAAGCAAGATAACTTAAAATGAGGAGTTAGTCTACAAGAATAAAGAAGCCTTGCTACAGTTCTCTGGGTTTTTGCTGAGACCATGGCCGTAACTTCTGCCGAGCAGTTACCAAACATAGGAGAATTCTTTGTACACTTCCCTGTTTTCAAAAGTCATGATCTAGTTCCTAATGGGAGCAGCAGCCTTCAGCCTGTTTCAGGACAATCTCCACAGGCCCCAGCACAGCACGGGAAAACTATAACCACATCCTCTTATGATGAGGCCAGACTGGGAATGTACATTGAGGTTCAACTTTGAAACAACAGTTTTGCATTGAACATAGCAATCAAAAAGGTTCCCTGCTTTAATAAGCTATTTTTATTTTGTTATTTCTTTATGCTATTAATCCTATTATTAGTTCATGTAAAGTGTATTTTTTAATTCTATTTTTATGATTGAAGGTGAGTATCATTTAATATGTGTAAATTAACATATGTTTCGTTATTTTTTTAAACCTGTGAAACTATTATTTAAATCTCCATTATATCATTATATAACTTCCTGGCATGCTTATAAGTGTTCTTATGTTTTCATTTAGAAAATGAAAATTGAAAATATAATTGCAGAGAGGTCAGAACTTCTCAGACAGTGATTTGGATGATGTTGGTGGCATGATGACACAGTGGTTAGTACTACTGACTTACAGCATCAGGGTCCTGGGTTCAATTCCTGGCTTGGGTCACTGTCTGCACACTCTCCCCAAATCTGTGTGGGTTTTCTCCACATGCTCTGCTTTCCTCCCACAGTCTAAAGGTGTGTGGGCTAGATGGATTGACTGTGACAATTACTATGCTAGGGGTATATTATAGGTCACCCAACAGCCCACAGGCAGTGGAAGAAGGCATATGTAAAGACATTTTGGATAGGTGCAGAAGAATAGGGTTGTTATAGTGGGAGATTGCAATCTCCCTAGGGTGACTGGAAGATACCTAGAGCTGGGGGTTCAGACGGGCAGGAATTTGTAAAATGTGTACTGGAGGGATCATTGGAGCAGTATGTAGCAAGCTCGACTAGAGAGGGGGCTATATTGGATTTAGTTCTGAGTAATGAGCCAGGGCAGGTAGTTGAAGTTGCAGTAGGGGAACATGTGGCTAACAGTGACCACAATTCTGTCTACTTTAGGATACAAATGGAAAAAGATGCTTGTTGCTCTAAGGGAGGGTGCTAAATTGGGGGAAGGCTAACTACGGTCGGATTAGGCAGGAACTTATGGAAACTGATTGGGAACGGTTGTTCGATGGGAAGTCCACATTTGGCATGTGGGATTCTTTCAAGGGAAAACTGAAAAGGTTGCAGGAAAGATATGTGGTGGCTAAGAGAAAAGATGGAAAAGGCAGGATTAGAGATTACTAGGGAAATTGAGGACTTGGTTTGGAAGAAAAGAGAGGCGTATGTTAGATCAAAGCAACTGGGAATGGAGAAAGCATTGGAGGAATATAGAGAAAGTAGGAGTGAGCTCAAATGGGGAGTTAGAAGGGCAAAAAGGGGACATGAAATGGTTTTGGCGGATAGGATTAAGGAAAATCCAAAGACTTTTTACTCCTATGTTAGGAATAAAAGGGTGGTTAGAGGAAAAATCGGACCTCTTAGGGACGGAGGAGGGGAACTGTGCTTAGAGCCCGAGGGAATAAGGGAGATCCTGAATGAACACTTTGCATTGTAGGTCGAGGTCATGCCTTACGAATCTGTAGAATTTTTTGAGGAGGTGACAAAAACAGTCGACGAAGGACAAGCCATTGATGTCGTCTATATGGATTTCAGTAAGGCATTTGACAAAGTCCCTCGTGAGAGGTTAGTTGAAAAGGTCAAGGCTAATGGAATTCAAGGACAGGTATCTAGATGGATAAATAACTGACTTGGTAATAGGAGACAGAGAGTAGTAGTGGAAGGGTGTTTTTTTAGCTGGAGGTCAGTCACTAGTGCTGTGCTGATGACACAAAGTTGGCTGGGCTTGCTGATGGTGAGGAGCATTGTCAGGCGATACAGCAGGACATAGATAGATTGGTAGCTTGGGCAGATAGATGGCAGATGGAATTCAATCCTGATAAATGTGAGTTGATGCATTTTGGGAGAAAGAATGTAGCGGGGCATAGACCTATTAAGAGTGTAGAAATGCAGAGGGACCTGGGGGTGCAAGTGCACAAGCCTTTGAAGGTGGCAGAACAAGTGGAGAAGGTTGTGAAGAAAGCTTATAGTATGCTAGCCTTTATAGGAAGGGGTATAGAGTACAAGAGCTGGTCTTTAATGTTGCAGTTGTATAAAACATTGGTTAGACCTCATTTGGAATACTGTGTCCAGTTCTGGTCGCCCTACTACCGGAAGGACGTGGAGAGTCTGGAAAGAGTGCTGAGGAGGTTTACCAGGATGCTGCCTGGTATGGAAGGTCTGAGTTACGAAGAGATGTTAGGCAAATTGGGGCTGTTTTACTTAGAAAGACGTAGACTTAGAGGAGATCTGATAGAGGTGTACAAGATTATGAGGGGTATAGATGGAGTAAACAATGAGTAAACTTTTCCCTGGGTTGAAATCAAATATCATGAGGGGCCACGGGCTTAGGATGACGGGGGCAAGGTATAATTTGGATGTCAGAGGGAGGTTTTTCACACAGAGGGTTGTGGGGTATGGAATGCACTGCCATGTAAAGTGGTGGAGTTATTTAAGAGGTACTGAGATAGGCACATGAGTGGAATAGGGCTGGAGGGATATAGTAGACTGATTTAAATAGGGATCATGATCCTTGGGACATTCATGGGAATTGCACAAGTTGTGTATGTTGTTGATGTATTTCTCTTTTATCCTACAGGTACATCGGTCTGCCTTGTTGTTCAACAAGGGGCATACACGCGATGGGTCATGCGAGGGCTGCTCTTGGATGTTTCGAGACTAGTCTAGTGCTTCACGTTGTTAGTATACGTTTAAATTGGACCATTTGATGGGCAACACGACAGCTCAGTGACTATCGCTGTGCGCAGATACATGGATTTGGGCCTGTGTCTGTGGGATTTGCGCATTCTCCCCGTGCTTGCGTGGGTTTTCTCCGGGAGCTCCGGTTTCCTCCCACACCCCAAAGATGTGCTCTTAGGCTGATTGGCAAAACAAATTCTCCCTAAATTGTCTCCCCAATTTGGTTCCAATGCAGATTTCTGTAAACATAGACAGGGATCATGGGTGGAAGTGGGAATGTTAAAATGGCAGCTCGGGCTTGTTGGGCCGAAGGAATTGTTTCTCGTGCTGTGTTGTTCTTTATTTTTGTTATTTGACACCTTAGTGTCAAGGGAGCTAGCCAGGGTAAATGTATGGGGGTACTGCCTGGGTAGATTGTGGTCAGTGCACACTCTTTAGCACTGCAGAATTCTATGATACCTGAATGACATTGAGCAAAGAAGAATTCTCATTTTGCACGATGAAAAATCTGAACCCACCATGTGTTTATCATCAGTATTCTTCTGTCTTGTTTAGTTAATTTATAATGATTTCATATTTAAATTTTGTTTTTTGATGTTTCAATAAAGTATTTATATAAATATTATATATAGTTATATAAATATTATATTTATATAAATAACTAAATATTTTATTTCAACTGCTGCAGACTGACATTTCAGTTCATTGCCTCATCTTTTCCAAATTTTTACAATAGAATATATTGTTTCTCTTTAACAAAACAATCAATATTTCTTATACTTAACACAATGGTTCAGTTGTCTCTTTAAACAAGGGGTAAGGGACAGAGTGGAGGGGGGGAGGTTTGGGAGGGGAACGGGATGTTTTGGATCTATTCGGGTGATTCTCCAAAAAAGCTCTAAGTGCTGAATTCACAGGAAAACTGATGTAAATCATAAATGTTTTTTCAGAGGGAGTTCACACTCGAATCTCCCACATTCTGCAATTCAGACGTCACAATTGTGAATATCATTAAAAGCTCAGGAGGTGAGGCCTATTTACACCAGAGTCTGACAGTTCCAAGGCTCTGTGCACGAGCAATGACTCTGAACTGCAGTTTGCTGACCAGCTCAATCGCAGGCCAGCCCGTGACCCCCATAGAGCTGCCCCTCCGTTCCCCCCTCTCTACTTGGTCCAATTGCAGTTTCCATGAGTATTCTTGGGCCAATCCCAACCCTTTCCCGTCCAGCCCTGATCTCCAGCCCTCCCCCCAGCAGTGACAATCCCCCCATCCCAGCAGAGCCCAACCCTCGGGAGGCCGACCCCTCCCTGGTAGATCACCATACCTCCGCAGATCTTCCCCACGGGGCAGGTAGACCCCCCCAAGCAGACCACCCCGCTCAGCTGAGAGGCCACAATCACTGGCCTCTCTCTTGCCTCAACCCATCCCCATGCAGAGTGATAGCAGAAAACCCTGTTCCCACTGATCACCCCTAAGCCCCGCTCCTAGGCCTCACCCCCTAGACCCGACTTACTTGGCATTGCCCAGTGCCAGGTGCTCCCTGGGCATGGGCACTTTGCTGCTTGGGCAGTATCAGGGGGCACAGGCTGACACTGCCAGGGTATCCATGCCCAAAGTCACCATCCTCTGGGGGGCCCTGATTGTCTGTCTTCATTTCAGCAGGATCTCCCATTAGTTCCCCAAAAATGGGAAGCTACTCTAAACCCTGCAGGAGTGAAATCGTACTGGTGGTCTGGGAGATGCTATCAGGCCCAGAAAATTCAGTCCCAGCTCGATAATGACATTTATCTTACATTAAAATAAGAATGAAATAACTTACCCACTGGGTTTCCAAGTGGTCCCGACTAGATATCCAGTGCTCGGAGATGCATGTCTATCAGAATGCACGTGCGAATCACGCGAATCCCGCCATCAATTGTACATTTTACACAAAGCAATAGATTGGGAAATTTAAAACACCAGCTGGGGCACAGTCTCAGAATAAGGCACCAATCATTGAGGGCTGAGCTGAGGAGAAATTCCTTCACTCAAGGAATGTGAATCTTAGAAATTCTCTATTCCAGAGGGATGTGGACGCTTCATTGTTGAAAATACTTAAAGCTGGGCCAGATAGATTTTTGGTCCCTCAGAGAATTAAGGAATATCAGGAGTGGCAGGAAAATGGAGTTGAAGCCCAATGTTAGCTATTATTGAAAGCAGACTCAATGAGCCATGTGGTCTACTGCTGATCCTATTTCATGTGTTCTTTTAATTTTTTCTTTTTGATAAGTCTTAATAAGCTGATTCCTAACCATCCAGCAAACATATTTCTGCTGAGAATTACTTCAGCGAAATCAATTCTGAACTAATACACAAGCATATATCTTTCTTTCTATAGTCCTTGACAAGATCAGGACAAATGCCTATTTCCGTCTTATCACTTTTTTTGCTGCATTAATTGTTGGTAGGTCGTGTGAATCTGCCCACCATTTGTGTGTTTCTCATTTTCTACTTCATTGGATCAGTTCCATCTAAATTATGCATTTATTTCACACAAGCACAATCTCAATTAAACATTCTGGAACCTACGACCCTTAGCACATCCTCAATAAGCAATCAAATTAAAACAAAAAAGATTCTAAATGCGGAATAAGCGAGAAAACAGGAGAGTTTTAGACACGTTCTTTGGGTAAATTTGAAAATGCAATCTTACGGTGCTTAGTGCAGCGGGGGGATGGACAGGCGGCGGTGGGGTGGGGGAGGGGTGATGGGCAGAGCCTGAGCTCATTAGGAAAGCTGGTTTCTGAGCTCCAGAGACACCATTGTGCAGGTCCCTCCTGCTATCTACCAATGGACTTTAGGAAACCCCCCCAATACTGCTAGACCCTGTGCCAGTCTTCCACCCCCATCTGCCCCATTGATATCCCCCCCACCATCCCCTATGCCTACTGTCAGAGTCCCCACCCTCCCTCCACTCACCGATCACCACCCTGACAGAGTTTCCACCCTCCCCATCCCACCCTTGCAGATTTTCCATTCCCTTCTCCATCCAGCAAGCTTTACTCGCTCAGGCCCATCCCATTGGAACTATCGCCAGCACTGCTAGGGTGCAGCTGGCACTACCCCATGGGCACTTTCCAGCACTGCCCCTAACCAGCTGGTGGGCTTCAACGGCCTTCGATTCCCCCCTCAGCAAGGCCATCATATCTGGTCTCCGCTGGTGAAGAACTTCCATGATACGGAGAATATCAACCAGTGAGGCAGTTAAGGCAAGTTAGCCTCGAGAGTACCATCCAGAACACAATGACATGTAAACCATGCCATTAATATTGCTCTTTCTAGAACATAGAACATAGAACATAGAACACTACAGCACAAACAGGCCCTTCAGCCCACAAGTTGTGCCGAACACATCAAAACCTACCCAGCCGTAGACCTATCTATAACCCCCAATCCCATTGGATCCCATATACTCATCCAGAATATAGAACATAGAACATTACAGCACAGTGGACCTTCTAACCTAAACTATTCCAATATCATTCATATGTCTATCCACCGAACATTTGAATGCCCCCAAAGTAGGCAAGTCCACAACTGCTGCAGGCAGGGCATTCTACGCTCTCACCACCCTCCGTGTAAAGAACCTGCCTCTGACATCCGTCCTATAACTACCACCTCTTAATTTAAAGTTATGTCCCCTAGTGTTGGTCATCACCATCCGAGGAAAAAGGCTCTCAATATCCACCCTATCCAATCCCTTGATCATCTTATACGCCTCAATTAGGTCACCGCGTAACCTTCTTCTCTTTAATGAAAATAACCTCAGGTCCCTCAGCCTTTCCTCATAAGGCCTTCCCACCATACCAGGCAACATCCTGGTAAACCTCCTCTGCACCCTTTCCAATGCTTCCACATCTTTCTTATAATGCGGCGACCAGAACTGTACGCAATACTCCAAGTGCGGCCGCACCAGAGTTTTGTACAGTTGTAACATAACCTCACGGCTCCTAAATTCAATCCCTCTACTAATAAAAGCTAACACACCGTACGCCTTCTTAACAACTTTATCAACCTGGGTGCCAACTTTCAAAGAGCTATGTACTTGTACCCCAAGATCCCTCTGCTCGACAACACTATTAAGGGTCCTTCCATTAGCCCTATATTTCATATGCCTGTTATTCCTACCAAAGTGAATCACCTCACACTTATCCGTATTGAATTCCATTTGCCACCTCACGGCCCAGCTCTGCAACCTATCTATGTCCCTCTGCAAACTGTAACATCCATCCTCGCTGTCTACAACTCCCCCCACTTTGGTATCGTCAGCAAATTTACTAATCCAACCCTCTACACCGTCATCTAGGTCATTTATAAAAATGACAAACAGCAGTGGCCCCAAAACAGATCCTTGAGGTACACCACTTGTAACTGCACTCCAGGTTGACTATTTCCCATCAACCACCACCCTCTGTCTTCTATCAGCTAGCCAATTCCTAATCCAAACTGCTAAATCACCTTCAATCCCATGCATCTGCACTTTCTGCAGTAGCCTACCATGGGGAACCTTATCAAACGCTTTGCTAAGATCCATATACACTACATCAACTGCCTTACCCTTATCTACCTCTTTGGTCACCTCCTCAAAAAACTCAATAAGGTTTGTGAGGCACGACCTACCTTTCACAAAACCGTGCTGACTATCCCTAATCAATTTATTTCTCTCTAGATGCTTATAAATCCTATCCCTTATAATTCTTTCCAAGACTTCGCCCACAACAGAAGTCAGGCTCACCGGTCTATAATTTCCAGGATGGTCCCTACTCCCCTTTTTGAACAAAGGGACAACATTTGCCATCCTCCAGTCTTCCGGCACTATACCTGTAGCTAATGACGACATGAAGATCAAAGCCAAAGGCTCTGCAATCTCCTCTCTAGCCTCCCAGAGAATCCTGGGGTAAATCCCATCTGGCCCAGGGGACTTATCAATTTTCATACCCTCAAGATTCGCTAACACCTCCTCCTTATGAACCTCAATCCTACCCAGTCTACAACCTGGTATCGCAGCATTCTCCCCGACAACACTGTCTTTCTCCTGTGTGAATACTGACGAAAAAGTATCTGGAAGCAAAGCTGATTTCGCCAACAAAACCGGGCTGGTATGATCAGGACAGGTGGAAAAACAGCCAAGATTTTTCATCTCCTGCCTAATCTTACCACCTCGCCTCACTGAAAGTTGGGTGTAACGAGGTCATAAAATCGAGCACCTAGTTTTGTAGGGGTCAATAAACTTTATCTGTCTACAGTAACTAGACACTGATTTTAAGACATTTGTAGTTCAACGTCAGTTGTCCGGAGTTTGTGACAATGATGAATTTGCTGTTGGACCATTGTGCTTCTCAGCTGTCCAGCAAAGCATCCCAACCACAGTTTGTGAATGACTAATTGGAATGCACTGCAGTGCATGTGGCAGTGAATTCAATATGCTCAGAGCTGGGACCTGTGCCAAGTTAAATAAAAATTCCCAAAACCTTGGATATAAACAAATTTTCTCCTTGAAATACAAGCCATTAACTCAGACTGTTGCCTGATTTATTTATCATTCTTGGTCCAAGTGACGATAGCTTGACAAATGGTTAAGTACAGCAAAAGCCATTGATTTTAATGGGATTGCTGCTATTATAGTTTTTGGTAGTTGTTTGTGGAAAGCGATAATAGTTTAATGACCCAAAAGTTTCAGTGAATTATGGCAGGATATGAGTAATCGTATAGGTCATTCATCCCATTAATGTAGCAATGACAGCAAATAATTGTTTGATTTTATAATTTTCTGGAATTTTTCCACCAGAATATACCACTGCTATTCCTCACATTTTCAGTAAATTCAGACCTATCATGTGAACATAAAGACAAGTTTCCTACAACAATATATTCAGCAATATTTTATACAGGTTAAATTTCGACGAATGGGAGATTGGACTAAATAACTTATTTCTGTGCTGTAAATATCATTCAATTTTAAAATCAGAACAATATGAGCCCAGCAGAGTGTATCAACTTACTGCAGTTAGCAGTAGAAGTCCTGCAGTTACCCCGATTAATACTCCATTATATTCCCGAAGTTATCATCCTGCATTTGTTCTTTCTGCAATATACTGGTTCAATACATTTCGGGGCGGCTACACAGTTTGAACTTGCTAATAATTGTCAACAAATAGTCAATCCAATTGGCAAGTCAGTTTTCACTCCTAATATTTGTGGTTTCAATGTGCTTTCTACCAATTGCAGTGAATATTGTGTTCTAATGATTTGTGTTCTAATGAACCGAGGGGGGAATCGAAGGCCATTGAAGCCCACCTGCTTCTAAAACAAAAAGGATTAAAAATGTTTTTGAGTGCTCTGAAAAGAACAAGATGAGATTTAGAAAAGAGGCCATTTAACAAAGAAATCAGGTCAATGGAATAGAATTGTAATAAATATCCTATTAAAAAATCCAACCAAGTGATAAATGAGCTGATGGTAGACATTTAGACTTGTAATGCATAAGTTCTGAAATGTTAGATTAGACAAATCAATTCATTGGCTCATGGAAAAGGGAAGTAATGAGATGGTTGATTATTCCTCTGAATTAAAAATGTAATTGCACAAAGCATAGACCTACCATAATACCAGAGATGGGAAATTGAAGTTATAAAAATGTCTTGACACATTTCCACTGAAGCAGAGAATCTAAGAAAGGCAGGGGTTAATTAAGTTTAAGTTTTAAGTTTTAAGTTTTAAAATTATTTATCAGTGTCCCAAATAGGCTTTCATTAACACTGCAAAGAACTTACTGTGAAAATCTCGTAGTTGCCACACTCTGGTATCTGTTGGGTACACGAGGGAGAATTTTAGCATGGTCAATGCACTAACCAACATGTCTTTCAGACTATGGAAGTCTTTCAGACTTCAGAGGAAACTGGAGCATCTGGAGAAGACCCACGAATGGGGGGAATGTGCAGACGCCTCACAGACAGTGACCCAAGCCAGAAGTCGAATCCGGATCTCTGGTGCTGTGAGGCAGCAGTGCTAATCACTGTGTCACCATTCCACCCTGCAGAACTAAGAACTTGATAAGATTTTTTATGTAACTAGTAAAGCTGATGAGGATAGCACATTAATCTGTAAGCAATGTGGCTCTTTAAAGAAGACACATTTCTTAAGGGTTTCATGATATGTCCACACCCTATGGATTGTCATGGTGGGAAATTGAATCTATCAGCAGGATAGTGTGTACCATGGGTCAAGGAGAGTTCCAGGGATTTGAGTAGAGCAGTTGCATTGTAATTTAGCCTGACCTTGTTACATTTTTTTATTGTTGTTTGGCAATAAAGCCCATTTTGATTCAAACCACATCAAATCGCCCTTGACTATTACATTAGTGATAAGGCAAAATTTCAAAAATGCTGTGGATCATAGTGTCCAGTTAGAGGGGGAGAAGACTTCGGCATTGAGAATATGAAGAAGCAAGAAGTAAGGTACAATTATTTAGTACGATGCCTATAATCAGAAAAATCAAGCCATTTGACCCCAAAGTGGACAACTGGGGGCAATATATTCTGTTGAATTGTTCTCATTTCCCAATTAAAGGCATTTTAACATGGACCTGTACTTTGCTTCCTCTTATTTCTGAGTCTCCTCTCTGTCTCGCTATGCCCTGCAATCGTCATGGACGTAGAAAGTTTTACATCGCCAATGGAGGATCCTGGTTAGACCACATTGATGAGGCTTAAAGTAATAAAAGGCTTTATTGCCAATGAACAAATAAATAGAACATAGAACATAGAACAATACAGCACAGAACAGGCCCTTCGGCCTTCGATGTTGTGCCGACCAAAATAAAAAGCAATGCCCCTCCAAACTAAACCATTCCCTTCTCTTCCATATACTTATCAATTAACCTCTTTAACGCCACCAAACTTGGCGCATCTACAACAGCTGCAGGCAGGGCATTCCACTCCCTAATCACTCTTTGAGTAAAGAACCTACCTCTGATATCCGTCCTATAACTCATACCCCTTAATTTAAAGTTGTGTCCCCTCGTGCTAGCAAATATATACACTATTAGTGTCAGACTATGCAAACTGTATTCTATTCCCTCCTATCTTCATCTGACAATCCTCTCCAACTCAGGATACACATCCTTGCAATCAGCTTCCCAGCTCAGCACTCCAAAGAATCCAAACCAACCATGTGGCTCTTAGGGTAGGCCCCTTAAAGAGACCACTCTACTACACCAGCAAAGAGCCAAATGGGATTCCATGCTGTAAGATTGCTTGTTTATGTAGTGATATATGGGGAAAAAAATAATACTGGAATTCCATATGACTAGTAATCAAGTAGAAGTGTACTATGTTGCTCGAACAGTTTTGAACAGGAGGTGCTTTAGTAACAGTGGGCCTGATTTACCCATTGTGACCTGTAACTTTACTGACAGGGGGGGTTGGGAGATGCATGGGTCAGCCATTTCACGGATTCCCCACAAATATTTACAACCCGCACACATCTCCCAGTTGGAAAAAGAATGGCGCTGGTGAGAACACGCAGAAGTCCAGCGGGAAGTGAGGTAAGTAATTTGAAAATGTTTTAAATGTAATTTAAACGTCATTTCAATGACATTATCCGCTTTGCACCAGCCCTGATAGCATCTCCCACACCACCAGGAGTACCTGATTCTGGCTTTAGAGTTGCTCCCCACATTTGGGGAACTAGCGGGAGACCCTGCCGCAGTGAAGGGGAGACATTCCTGGTGTCCCAGGAAGTCAGATGGCCGGGGTGAGGTGGTACCCCCATGAACACTGCCCGAGGGGCAAAGTGACCATGCCCAAAGTGCCCAGTGGGTGGAACCTATTGTGGGCAGGGCCTGGGGATGATTGATGGTGGTGGGAGGGTCCTGTTGCTGTTCCACATGGAGATCGATCTGGGCTGGAGGGAGGCCGGTGATCAGGGTGGGAATGGGGGGGTGGGGGTCTGCTGGGAGTGGGGAGTTGTGTCCTAGGGAGATGGGTGCGGGCTGGCCCAGGAATTGTTGTTGGGGCCACAATCAGGCCATCGGCAGAGGGGGTGGGGTTTGTTACTGAAGGGGCAGCACTATGGTGGTCCCAGACTGGCCAGTGATTAATATGACCAGCAAACGGGGAGACTGACAGATCGTGTGTGTAGGATTCTGGCACAAATAGACCCCACTCCCTCAGATTTTTAATGATATTCCCAATTGTGACCTCTGCATTGCACAAACTGAGGAGGTTCAGGTTTGAAACTACACTGAAAAAGCAGCCGTGATCTAGAACAGTTTTCCCACCAATTCAATACTTTTGGGAAAATCGCCCCCCATTATTGCATTAGTAGGTGTTCAATCATTTATGTGGCTATTACAAATGGTTTTATTTTATCTACACATTTTGCCTTTATACCTATCATAGGATGTCAGGCATTGCTCAGTGGTGACACACTCGTGGAACAGAAATTGAGGAAGATTGGAGCTGGATATTTAGGTTGACACTTCAATGCAGTACTGAGGGAGAGGTGGGAGTGGCTGACTAAGGTTTCCGTCTCAAACACTGAGTCATGGGATTCTGAAAAATGTTACATAAATACAATTATTTCTACCATATCTCACAGAATGAGAGGACAGGCAGAAAATCTGCTTTCCAATCTCCGTTCGTACTAGATATGCATCAGTCATTTGAAGGCTTATTTTATTGTCCCTCTGGGAATATTGTTTTGGAAACATACTAGTTACAAATCAAAGGAGAAGTACTGGAGAAAATTTGTATCCAGTCAATTCACAGACCAGTATTTTATGTAGCAATGAAGTGATGATGTGGAGATGCCAGTGTTGGACTGGGGTAAGCACAGTAAGAAGTCTCACAACATCAGGTTAAAGTCCAAAAGGTTTATTTGGTAGCACAATCCAGTAGCTTTCAGAGTGCTGCTCCTTCATCAGGTGAGTGGGAGTTGTGTTCACAAACAGAGCATATAAAGACACAAACTCAATTTACAAAATAATGGTTGGAATGTGAGTCTTTACGAGTAATCAAGTCTTAAAGATACAGACAATGTGAGTGGAGAGAGTGTTAAACACAGGTAGACAATACTCATTTCTTTAATCTGTGCTTAACCCTCTCTCCATTCACATTGCCTGTACTTTTAAAACTTGATTACTGTAAAGACCTGTGTTTACCTGATGAAGGAACAGGACTCTGAAAGCTTGTGTCTTTTGCTACCAAATAAACCTGTTGGAGTTTAACCTGGTGTTGTGAGACTTCTTATAATGATGTGAGGCAGAAATAAACCAGGAAATTATGTCCAGTTAGTCTAACCTCAGTGGTGGGCAAACTATTGAAAGCAAATCTGAGAAACAGAATTAATCTGCATTTGGAGAGGCAAGAATTGATCAAGAACAGTCAGCATGGTTTTGTTAGCAGGAGAAATTGTCTAATCAATCTGATTGAATTTTTTAAAGAGGTGACCAATTGTGTAACTAAGGGCAATGCATTTTAAGTAGTCTCATTGGACTTCAGCAAGGTTTTTATTAAAGACCACATGGGAGCGTGACAGCAAAGGTAAGAGCACATGGGATCCAAGGAAATTTGGCAAATTGGATCCAGAGTTGAGAACTCAGTGGCAGGAAGCAGATGGTGATGGTCGAGAGGGTGTTTTCGGGACTGGAAAGCTGTGTTCAATGGAGTCCCTCAGGGATCAGTTTGAGATTTATATAAGTGATTTCGACTTGAATGTAGGAGGGATGATCAGTAAATTTGATATGAAAATTGGGATGGTGAAAGATGAGGAGGATAGCCTTAGATTACAGGAGGATATAGACGGGCTGGCCAGATAAGTTGATCAATGGCAAATGGAATTCAATACGGATGTGAGGTGATGCATTTGGGCATAACAAACGACAGATCCCTGGGAAGCACCGAGGATCAGAGGGATGTTGGTGTGCATGTACACCAGTCCCTTCAGGTAGCAAGACAGGTAAATAAATTAGTTAAGAAGGTGTATGGCATAGTTGCCTCCATTAACAAAGGCATAGAGTTAAGAGCAGAGAAGTTATTCTGGAACTAAATAAAAAGTTGGTTTTGCCACAGCTACAGTACTGTGCAATTCCGGAATCCACATTTTTGAAGGAATGTGATAGCAGAAGATATTGCCTGGCTGAAGAGATGTTGTTATAAAGAGAGATTAGACTGACTGGCATTGTTTTCCTTAGAGTAGAGGAGTCTGAGCAGGAACATGATTGAGATGCATAAAGTTATGAGGGACATAATTAGACAAGAAGAAGCTTTTCCCCTTGGTGGAGGAATCAATGACTACTGGGCATAGATTTAAGGTAAAGGGGAGGAGCTTCAGGTATGAGGAAAAACTTTTCCACCCAGAGGGTAATGGAAATCAGGAATTCACTACCTGAAAGTGATGGAGGCAGAGACCCTCGTAACATTTAATAAGCATTTAGATGTGCACTTGCAATGCTGAGGCAAAGGCTATTGGCCAAGTTCTGGAAAATGGGATTAGAATAATTAGGGGGTTTGTCTTTGACTGGTGCAAACGCAATGGGCTGAAGGGCCTTTTGCAGTGCTGTCGACCCTAATGACTCTATGATTCTACAAATAAGTCTTCTAGCATTTGTGAATGTCATTGTAATAAATCAAGGGCAACTCAATGATGCTTTAGAACACAAAGGCTTTATTGCCAACACAATGGATAATGATAGGGTCAGGCAGAATAATTATGTGATTATACACTCCTCTTCCCTGGCTCCAACTAAAGAACTTTCCCGCTCTAGGATACATGACCTCACACTCCATTGGCTCAGTATCCTGCCTCTATACTCCATTAGGTCTGGCCTCCAGGGAATATCTCCTTGAAGGGGCCACACTACCAAAATCTCCTAAGGAGAAAACAAAAAAACTCATGAACATAAACAATTTTCAGAAAAACATCAGGAAAAAGCACATGAAAATTTCTCATAAGTTTAGTTGGCCTGGTGATTTCATAAGAATCATAAGAATTGGAGCAGAAGAAGGCAATTTAGCTCCTCAAGGCTGCTCTGCCATTTAATACGATCATGGCTGGTCTCATCTCGGCCTTTACACCACTTACCTACCAGTTCACCACAGCCCGTAAAATCCTTACTAATTAAACATCTATCCACCTTTTCCTTAAATTTACCCAGGAAGTCTCAGCATCCACTGTATCTGAATTCCACAGACTCATAATCCTTTGAGAGAAATAATTTATCCTCATCTGTTCTAAATCTGCTACCTTTTATCCTAAAACTATGACCTCTTGTTCTAACCTGCCCCGCAAGAGAAAATATCCTCTCCATGTCTACTTTGTCAATCTGCCTTATCAACTTGTATATCTCAATTAGATCTCCTCTCATCCTTCTAAACTCCAGGGAATGTAGGCCTGACCTGCAGAATGTCTCTTCATAAGAGCAATTCCTCAGAGGTGATCTTACCATCGCATTCCGCTGGCTGATGGATGGGGAGAGCTGAGAAGATCCTGTGAGAGCCGAGAAATCAGGCTTGTGTCTGATTTCTCACCTCTTGCGATCTTACTGACACCAGATATATAGCCTGATCAGCTCACACCTCTTTCTGGCACAGGGCTGAAGAAATTATTTAACTGAAATTTAAATCTGATTTTAATGTGATTAACGAGTCTGGGAATCAATTGTCAGTGTTTATTGTGGCCTCACCAGAAGAGGTTCTCTCTGACAAGAATCACAGCTGGTCCCCAGCACGGGGACTAGACATGATAGCCTCATCAATAGAACCGAAGGCCTTCGAGCTTCCCCGGGAAGTTGGGAAGGAGTGGGGGGAATTCCCTTTGGGCAGTGCCAGCCTCATTCCCTGGACAACTCTGCATTTAGTCATCAGTAAGAATTTAGCAACACCAATTTATAATCCAACCGATTTATTTGATAGTAAAAACGCGAGCTTTCAACACTCTGTGTCTTCCTCAGGCAAATGCAGTGTTCTGGTCTGCAATAGCACACATCAGCACAGACAGTCAGAGATTGCTGATTAGAATGCGAATCCTTACATCTAACCTGCTATTGAAGTGTTAAAGTGGCGAACAATGTGTGTGAAGGGAATCCTGAGCATTGTTGGAGAATTGTGTGTTTTCTCCAGACAGCACAGTAAGTGAGGTTTTTTGCTAACCCAGGCAAGTTACGGGGGTTACAGGTAGTGTGTCACGAAGCCAAGATCCCTGTTAAGACCGTCCTCATGTGTGCGGAGCTTGGCTATCAGTCTCTGCTCAGCGACTCTGCGCTGTTGTGTATCACGAAAGCCCCCTTGAAGAACATTTACCCGCAGGTCGGAGGCCGAATGCCCATGACTGCTGAAGTGTTCGCCCACAGGAAGGGAACTGTTTTGCCTGGTGATTGCTGAGCGATGCTCATTCATCCGCTGTCGTAGTGTCTGCATGGTCTCCCCAATATACCATGCTTCGGGACATCCTTTCTTGCAACGTATTAGGTAGACAACGTTGGCCGAGTTGCAAGAGTATGTACCGTGTACCTGGTGAATGGTATCCTCACGTTTGATGATGTCGTCCATGTCTATGATCTGGCATGTCTTGCAGAGGTTGCTGTGGCAGGGTTGTGTGGTATTGTGGTCACTGTTCTCCTGAAGTTTGGGTAGTTTGTTGCGAACAATGATCTGTTTGAGGTTGTGCGGTTGTCTGAAAGCAAGAAGCGGAATCTTCAACATATCATTGATGACCTCATTGTTTGAGGTTGTGCGGTTGTCTGAAAGCAAGAAGCGGAATCTTCAACATATCATTGATGACGATGAACATCTCACTAGGGCCATCCCCACCCCCCCACTTCTTGCTTTCAGACAACCGCACAACCTCAAACAGATCATTGTTCGCAACAAACTACCCAAACTTCAGGAGAACAGTGACCACAATACCACACAACCCTGCCACAGCAACCTCTGCAAGACATGCCAGATCATAGACATGGACGACATCATCAAACGTGAGGATACCATTCACCAGGTACACGGTACATACACTTGCAACTCGGCCAACGTTGTCTACCTAATACGTTGCAAGAAAGGATGTCCCGAAGCATGGTATATTGGGGAGACCATGCAGACACTACGACAGCGGATGAATGAGCATCGCTCAACAATCACCAGGCAAAACAGTTCCCTTCCTGTGGGCGAACACTTCAGCAGTCATGGGCATTCGGCCTCCGACCTGCGGGTAAATGTTCTTCAAGGGGGCTTTCGTGATACACGACAGCGCAGAGTCGCTGAGCAGAGACTGATAGCCAAGCTCCGCACACATGAGGACGGTCTTAACAGGGATCTTGGCTTCATGACACACTATCTGTAACCCCCGTAACTTGCCTGGGTTAGCAAAAAACCTCACTTACTGTGCTGTCTGGAGAAAACACACAATTCTCCAACAATGCTCAGGATTCCCTTCACACACATTGTTCGCCACTTTAACACTTCAATAGCAGGTTAGATGTAAGGATTCGCATTCTAATCAGCAATCTCTGACTGTCTGTGCTGATGTGTGCTATTGCAGACCAGAACACTGCATTTGCCTGAGGAAGACACAGAGTGTTGAAAGCTCGCGTTTTTACTATCAAATAAATCGGTTGGATTATAAATTGGTGTTGCTAAATTCTTACTGAGTTCTTACCACCCCAATCCAACGCCGGCATCTGTATGTCATGACATTTAGTCATCAGTGACAGTGAGGGAAGGCCCTCTGCCATTCTGCATTGTGATCAGTGGGAGGAATTGGCCCAGACAGGATGGGAAGGTTCTGGGATAGATCAGTCTGGGAGAAGAGGGGGTTACCATAGACGACGAGTTCTTACGGTAGCTGTGAGGAGGTCTGCTTTAGGCCATGGAAACTGGCTGAGGGAGGCATGCTTAGTGACTGGTCTCTCTGCTGCTCAGAGCAGATCGACCTGTGCGTGCTCAATGATGTTCTCTGCTGCTCTCAGCCAGCACTGGGGCAATTTAAGCCCCTGCCCTCCCCCACAGGCAAGAAACAGTTTTTTTGATGGGCTTTTTCCCCTAAGTGCATAAGATTGCAAATTTGGACTCGTCCAAAAAAACAGATCAGAAACTCTCCTGTTTTCACACTTGTTCCAGACTTGGAATGTTTTTCATAAGATTGCATCCCTCGTGTCTGGAATCAATCTAATGAACCTCCTCTGAACCATCTCCAATGCAATCACATCCTGGATTCGTGCCCATTTTCTCACCTCATGCAATCTTACCGGCCCTGTTTTGCCAGCAACATTGGCTCCACACCAATAAAGGACACAATGTTGATTTAATATTAATAGAACATAGCACATTACAGCGCAGAACAGGCCCTTTGGCCTTCGATGTTGCGCCGACCAACTAAGAAAAAGCAATGACCCTCTAACCGAAACCATTCCCTTTTCATCCATAAATTTGTCTACTAACCTCTCAAACGCCACCAAACGTGGTGCATCTACAACTGCAGCAGACAGGGCATTCCATACCCTTCCAACCCTCTGGGTAAAGAACCTACCTCTGACATCCGTCCTATAACTACCACCCCTTAATTTAAAGCTATGTCCCCTTGTGCTAGCTTTCTCCATCCTAGGAAAAAGGCTATCACTGTCCACCCGATCTAAACCTCTAATCATCTTATATGTTTCAATAAGGTCTCCTCTTAGCTGCCTTCTTTCTAACGAAAACAACCTCAAATCCCTCAATCTCTCTAATGGCGTGATTACTGTGTCATTAGGGAGTCACCAGCATCGTCTGGCTTACTAGTACTTAACACCTCATCAGTCGGACCTCACACTGGCGGGAATCACAGTTGGGGGTCACCATCAGTGGAGACCTGGCAAAGTGGCCTCACCAGGATGGCTAGAGACCATTGAAGCTCCTAGTAATGAGGAGCATGAGCAGTGCCTATGGGATACAGCATTTGTACCTGCCACCGTGTCATCTGAGCAACCCGAGAGGATGACATGCTGGATCTATCAAGGGAAGGATTTCTAATGAAAGGGACCATGGTGTGGGTAAAAATGACTCTCACCAGCACATGGATTGTAGAGACCACAGCAACTGCAGGAATGGAGAGGAGATCTGGGAAGGAGATCCTGCTTTGGGATCTGAGGCACTGTAATCAGGTGAACAATTGGATGGGTGGGAGGAAGAGGCATGGAAAGAAGTGGCCAAGGAAGTCAACCATAGAACTCCATTGGAATCAGTGCACCAAAGGGATCCAACGCCTCAGGGATGTGGGTGGGTGACAAAACAATTTTAGGTGCCAAGTCCTGAACTCTGATCTTCCAAGCGTTCCCTTACATAGCATGTATTAGATCAACACGCCTTGCAACTCCTCCAACTCATTTCTCTCCGTCTCTCCTGGCACCTCTCATCCCCATTTAAGAATCCAATATTCACATTCACCCTTATGTTAGAGACACTCATGACTCAACATGACCCCAACAAATATTTGTCCTGTCCTGTTAGCTACATAATTAATGCTAACACTTTCTGCATGCCCTCCTTGTAGGAAAAGAGAGCACTCAACTTTGGGGAAAGAACCACAGTGGGCAGGTGAGCAGACCCTCCAGTGCCAAGCAACTTATCAGCCACTGGTAATGCATGCCCACCTCCTTCAGTGGGAAGCAGGTCTTGTTCCAGGTGCTGCAGATGTCTACAGTGACCAGGAAACTTGAGCCCCCCGAGTGAACTGATCCTCTCTGTGGAGCCTGAACAGGAAGTTTCAGCTCCTTGAAGCTGGGTCTCTGTGTCCAGCCTCTAACCAATGGGGCAGCATGGTCTGTGTAGAGGCAGCTGGTGCTGTAGTTGGTGATTTTGCTTCTCTTGTTCTTTGTCAGAGGTACAAGTGCCTGTGCTGCTCCTGCACCATGCTGAAGGCTGACAGCAGACAGGTGAAGGACTCCTCAGAAGTTGGAATCACTATTCAAGCACTCTCTGAATGGGAGAATTATGAGCAGCAGCCATTCACCTGCAGTGTGCTGGAGACTTCAATTTCACCATTCAATGACTTCCTGGCCCATCAGCTTCACTCTCCAATCCTACACAGCTGAGAGGCTACTGCCCACAGGACTCATTTCCCAGACAGCGCTTGACAACCTGGCAACTTGCTAACTGTTCAGGTAATTGGCTCGCAGGTTGTTAAAGCCAGAACCCACGGTTAATAAAGAAATTACATTGAGAGATTCAGCTGCTCTTAAGAGACCCAACATCATAATTGATGGAATAAAATGATCTAGTAGGACGAGAATAGAGAGAGCCTTCACCCCACTTCATTTCCTCTATTGATAAGGGTCTAGTATTGTCAGTGATTCAATTTCATGACAAAGCTTAATGATATCGTACTCATCAACAGCTCTCTAGTTCTGTTCCATTTTTATTAATGGACTCATTGCCATCTGTTAACTATTTTTAAGCCTTTGATAACCAGTCAAAATGCCAGCAAAAAGGATATGGTTAACATCATCATTTATTCATCAGCAACATGTCTCTCAGCCTACAATAAAAGTGGATAGCTTCAACAGATTGCAGCTCCTCAAAATGATAAGAATACAAAGGCATATTCATCACCATTAAGAAAATTCATCACATTGAGTAGCTCTTACAAAGAGAATACTTAGAAGCAGGTTTTTCAGTTCATTGTTGGCACTGCTAACTCCAAAATAAATCTCAATGTCTATGGTACATGTAGCCCCGTAAAGGGGCATTCCCTGAGGGACTCATGTTTGGGCTAGACCCTCTGGAGTGTCAAGATGGGAAACCGAGTCAATCAAATGCAAGGGCGTGTATCCTGGGTCAGGAAGGATCACCAGTTGGAGCCAGAGAGGAGTAGTGTATAGATGCACAATTATTCTGTCGGACCCTATTTGTACATACAGTTAAACATTGCTCTGCAATGAAATATTTTTTGTTCTGAGCCTCATTGAGTTGCCCTCAATTTATTTTACTGGCGATAACGATGGGATTTAAAGAAGCTTAAACAGGAAAAACGTACCTTTAAAGCAGACAAGTTACCTATTTAGATTTTAGGGAGGTTGCCAAAGGTTTGTACCCTTTAAAAGACAACGTAAAATCCATGAAAGAGGTTCCACTGCCAACAAACATCTCTGAATTAAAATCATTTCTCAGAATGATGAACTATAATGGGAAGTTTCTATATAACATATCTACCATCTTAGCCCTACTCAACCAATTGTTAAAGAAACGTCAAAGATGGAGGTGGGGGAAACCAGAAAGAGACATTTATAAAAATTAAACAGGCTCTGCAATCATCAGCATTATTGCTGCAGCAAGGTCCACTCAAGCCCTTGCTGGTGACTTGTGATGCATTACCAAACAGAGTGGGAGCAGTTTGTCTCACAGAATGTCTGATGGGGCAAAAAGACCAATTGTCTTTGCCTCAAGAGTGTTGTCAGATGAGGAATTTTAAAAATCGCAAATGGATAAGGAAAGCTTGGCGGACATATATGCAGTCAAAAAATTCCAGCAGTACATTTATGGTAGACATTTTACAATAGTTTCAGAACACAAGCCATTGCTGAGCTTATTCAGAGAAAATAAACCCGTGCCACCCATAGCTTCAGTAAGAATGCAGAAGGGCTACTTATTGGTTGTGTGCAATGATACTTTTCAGTATCACCCAGGAACACAGATATTTAAAGCAGATGCATTCAGCATCTGCCACGGACAATGGCAACATTGCTAGTTCTGCAAGAGATAGTGCTGGCATGATGGAGTCCTTGCCAGCCTTAGCAAAGTTAATGAGAATGTGGGCAAAAAGAAATCCAGTATTATTAATGGTTAAAAAGATAGTGATGCAAAGGTGAAGATAAGTTAAAGCCTTATTAACAAAGGAGGGTGGAAATAACCTGTGAAGACAGGGTCTTGCTGTGGGGGCTAGCATCATAGTCCCGACCCTATGAATATGGCTATTGTTGCAAGAGCTACACGACTCACAGATAGGTTACAAAGCAGATGAAAGCAATGACCAGAAATTACTTGTAATGGCTGATCTTGATGCAAAAATAAAGAGGATGGTTAGTCAATGCCCCACTTGTCAAGCTCAAGGGACTATGCTCCCGTCAGTTAATATGTATCCTTGGAAGTGGCCAGGCAGATACTGGACAGTTATACACTTTGTGGGATCCTTTATGGGCCATATATTTCTGATTTTAGTGGATGTACACCTGAAGTGGCTGGATATCCAGTTGATTAAGTCCACGATGGCCCCTGCCATCTAAATTGAGGAAAATCTTTGCCATTCATGGTATCCCAAAGGTTTTAATATCAGACAATGGGATAACTTCCACAGGAGACAAATGTCAGGAATTTGTAAAATCAAATGACATTCACCATATTAGGTCAGCACTTTACCACGTAGCATCAAATGGGTTAGTGGAACATGCTGTGTAAACTTTCAAAGTTTCAATGAATCAATAGACCTATGCCCTTTTTGCTATCTTACAACATAAGACCAGATGAGACCACAAGGATCAGTGCTGGTGAGTTGCTAAAGGGATATTGTTTAAGGACATGGTTGGATACATTTGGGGAGGGTGAAGGGTAGGCAAGCTTCTCAGAAAGAAAATCACAACTCAGGGAAGAATGATAGAGTGTTCAGAGTTGAGGATTTAGTCATGATCAGAAATTTCACAGCAGGGTTATATGGATGGCTGGTAAAACAGTGGAAAGAACAGAACAAGTCTCCTATATTATAGAGATACAAGAATGTTGCGTCAAGAATCAGATAGACCTATGTTCTATCTATCTTCTATGTTCTATGTTCTATGTAGACCCTCTAAGGAGGAGAGAAGTGTCTGATACAAAGAATCAATAGGTGATTCCATGTAGATATATCAGGATTGAGAGTGGGAATCTCGATGTTAAAATATGGAACCAGAGCATTGTCTCTGTATCAGAGAATACAGCAGCTACCAAGGATGACCTAGACCCTGAGTATATGAGTTTGCCATTTGCCTCATCCCAATTTGATTATCATAAACCTAACTCAGAGTTGAGACATTCTAGAAGAATAATATGAGCTTAAATGCTTTATAACTGAATGCACAAAACATTTGGAATAGAATTAATGAGTTAACAATGTAAATTGAGACAAATGGATGTGATTTAGTGGCAATTAGTAAGATTTGGTTGCAGGGAAACCAGATTTGCGAATTGAATATTCAAGGATACTAAGTTTTTCAGAAGGATAGTAGGAAGAAAAAGGAGGTGGTGTAGATTTGTTGGTGAAGGAAGGGATCAGTGCTGTAGTGAACAATGATATAGGCGCTGGAGTCCAAGATATAGAATTAATCTGGGTAGAAAAGAAATAGCAGGGAACGAAGCTCCTGGTGCAGTAATCTATAGGTCCCCAAACAGTAGTTTCACAGTGGCAAACCAATAAATACTGTGGGCTTGTAACAAAGGTTCTTTTGTCAGGGACTAGGTGAGAAAATTCCACCCTCTGTGTGAATGGATTGTAAGTGATTTTTGAGCTCATTCAACAGTCATCACTTTGCTGTGAGTGATTTTACAAAATAGTTTGGAACCCTCATTCATTCTCTTGTTAGGTCAGATTAATGATATTTTGTCAGAGGATTTAAGTCATTTCCATGCAGCAGCTTCAATCATAAAGGCCTCAATGGAATCAGGAATAAGTTACACTTGTGATCAACAGGGAACGTGCATAACGTTATGTAGTCGATGACTTATTGTAGCAAAATTAATGAATCTTTTATTACATTTGCTGTGATATTTGATTAACTGGAAACAAGTTGATTCAGAGAAGATTGATGCAGAAAGTATCTGCCAAAAACATAAATAAGATGGTTCATAGAGTACATAACGTAAGAACAGGGCAAACCATACCACTCCTCAAGCCTGCTCCACAATTCAACTTTATCATGACCGTGTGCTTCAAGTCCGTTTTCCAAATGGATCATAGCTATGCTTGCTGTTTCGTTGAATATGTGCAATATGTGCCCCTCTCTATATTTCCCTTCATCTCTTTTCCCAAAACTTTGATGATTCAATCAGCTCTGTTTCCTTCTCTTGCTCCAAATGAGAAAATTGCATCAACTTTGTTTCCAATATCTAAATCTCAAAGAACAAAGAACAAGAGAGCATGGGAAACAGGCCCTTCGGCCTAACGAGCCCGCGCCGCCACCTCGATGTTCCCACTTCTACACACAATCCCTGTCCATGTTTATAGATCTGTGGATTAAAAACCAAATTTGAGACAATTTAGGGAGAATTTGTTTTGCCAATTAGCCTAGAAACACATCTTTGGGATGTGGGAGGAAACCGGAGCTCCCGGAGAAAACCCATGCAAGCACGGGGAGAATGTGTAAACTCCCACAGACACAGGCCCAAATCCATGTATCTGCACAGCACAGCTATAGTCACTGCTATCAGATGGTCCAGGTCAAGCATATGTTCACACTAACGATATGAAGCACTAGGATACTCTCGAAAAAGGTCCAAGAGCAGTCCTCTCATGACCCATCGCGTGTATGCCCCTCGTTAGACAACAAGGTGGACCAAAGCACCTGTAGGATAAAAACAAATACATCAATATCATCATCTATTTACACATTCCCAGGGACTCCCAAGGCTCATAATCCCTATTTTAAATCAGTTTTCTATACCCCTCCATTCCCATTCTGTTCATGTGCCCATCTAAGTATTTCTTAAATAACTCCAGAGTACCTGCCTCCACCACTTTACTTGGCAGCGCATTCCATACCCCACCACCCTCTGTGTGAAAAAACTCCCTCTAGCATCCAAATTATACCTTACCCCCCTCACCCTAAGCCCGTGACCCCTCGTGTTATTTGAGTCCATCCTAGGAAAAAGCTTAACCCTGTTTACTCTATCTATCCCCTTCAAAATCTTGTACACCTCTATCAGATCTCCTCTAAGTCTACGTCTTTCTAAGGAAAACAGTCCCAATTTGCCTAATCTCTCCTCATAACTCAGACCTTCCATTCCAGGCAGCATCCTGGTAAACCTCCTCTGCACTCTTTCCAGAGTCCCCATGTCCTTCCGATAGTAAGGCGACCAGAACTGGACACAGTATTCCAAATGAGGTCTAACCAGAGTTTTATACAACTGCAACATTAAAGGGCAGCTCTTGTACTCTATACCCCTTCCTATAAAGGCTGGCATACTATATGCTTTCTTCACAACCTTCTCCACTTGCTCTGCCACCTTCAGAGACTTGTTCACCTGCACCCCCAGGTCCCTCTGCATTTCTATACTCTTAATAGGTCTACCCTTTATCATATACCTCCCCCTACATTCTTTCTCCCAAAATGCATCACCTCACATTTATCAGGATTGAGTTCCATCTGCCATCTGTCTGCCCAAGCTACCAGCCTATCTATGTCCTGCTGTATCGCCTGACAATACTCCTCACTATCCGCAAGTCCAGCCATCTTTGTATCGTCTGCAAACTTGCTGATCACTCCACTTACCCCCTCTTCCAAGTCATTTATATATATTACAAATAGAAGAGGTCCCAGTACTGAGTCCTGCAGCACACCACTAGTGACCGACCTCCAGCTAGAGAAACATCCTTCCACTATTACTCTCTGTCTCCTATTACCAATGATGTAAAGATGCCGGAGTTGGACTGGGGTCGTAAGAACTCAGTAAGAATTTAGCAACACCAATTTTAAATCCAACCGATTTATTTGTTAGTAAAATTGCGAGCTTTCGACACTGTGTCTTCGTCAGGCAAATGCAGTGTTCTGGTCTGCAATAGCACACATCAGCACAGACAGTTACAGATTGCTGATTAGAATGCGAATCCTCACATCTAACCTGCTATTCAAGTGTTAAAGTGGCTAACAATGTGTGTGAAGGAAATCCTGAGCATTGGTTAGAGAATTGTGTATTTTCTCCAGACAGCACAGTAAGTGAGGTTTTTGCTAACCCAGGCAAGTTACGGGGGTTACAGATAGTGTGTCATGAAGCCAAGATCCCTGTTAAGACCGTCCTCATGTGTGCGGAGCTTGGCTATCAGTCTCTGCTCAGCGACTCTGCGCTGTCGTGTATCACGAAAGCCCCCTTGAAGAACATTTACCCGCAGGTCGGAGGCCGAATGCCATGACTGCTGAAGTGTTCGCCCACAGGAAGGGAACTGTTTTGCCTGGTGATTGCTGAGCGATGCTCATTCATCCGCTGTCATAGTGTCTGCATGGTCTCCCCAATATACCATGCTTCGGGACATCCTTTCTTGCAACGTATTAGGTAGACAACGTTGGCCGAGTTGCAAGAGTATGTACCGTGTATCTGGTGAATGGTATCCTCACGTTTGATGATGTCGTCCATGTCTATGGTCTGGCATGTCTTGCAGAGGTTGTTGTGGCAGGGTTGTGTGGTATTGTGGTCATTGTTCTCCTGAAGGTTGGATAGTTTGCTGCGAACAATGATCTGTTTGAGGTTGTGCGGTTGTCTGAAAGCAAGAAGTGGGCGGGTGGGGATGGCCCTAGTGAGATGTTCATCGTCATCAATGATATGTTGAAGATCTGGAGAAGATGTCGTAGCTTCTCCGCTCCGGGGAAGTACTGGACAACAAAGGGTACTCTGTCCACTGTGTCCCGTGTTCAACTTCTGAGGAGGTCAGTGTGGTTTATCGCTGTGGCACGTCGGAACTGTCGATCGATGAGTCGAGCGCCATATCCTGTTCTCACGAGGGCATTCTTCAGCATCTGGAGGTGTCAGTCACGATCCTCCTCATCTGAGCAAATTCTGTGTATACGGAGGGCTTGTCCATAGGGAATGGCTTCTTTAACTTGTCTAGCGTGGAAGCTGGAGAAGTGGAGCATTGTGAGGTTGTCTGTCGGTTTGCAGTACAGTGAGGTGCTGAGGTGACCTTGATGGAGATGCGTGTGTCCAAGAATGCAACTGATTCTGTAGAATAGTCCATGGTGAGTCTGATGGTGGGATGGAATTCCTATTACCAAGCCAGTTGCTTATCCATCTAGCTACCTGTCCGTGTATCCCATTTGCCTTGACCTTCTCGACTAACCTCCCATGAGGGACTTTGTCAAACGCCTTACTAAAATCCATATAGACAACATCAAGGGCTCACCCTTCGTCCACCGTTTTCATCACCTCCTCAAAAAATTCTACCAGATTTGTAAGGCACAACCTCCCCTTAACAAATCCATGCTGCGTATCCCTAATCAGATTGCAACGCTCTAACTGCCTATACATCCTATCTCTAAGAATCCCCTCCAACAGCTTCCCTACCACTGACGTCAAACTCACCAGCCAATAATTTCCAGTGTTATCCCTACCACCCTTTTTAAACAACGGTACAACATTAGCTATTCTCCAGTCCTCTGGGACCTCACCTGTGTCTAAGGAAGAGACGAAGATTTGCGTCAGAGGCCCAGCAATTTCACCTCGCACCTCTCTAAGCAGTCTGGGATAAATGCCATCAGGCCCTGGAGATTTATCAGTTTTAACGCTACCTAGAAGCTCTAACACTTCCTCCCTCGGTATGGATATTTCCCTCAACTGGTCCACAGCTCCCTCAGAGACAGGAGCTGTCAACAAGCCCCTCTCCTTCGTGAATACCGACGCAAAGTATTCATTCAGGATCTCCCCCATTCCCTTGGGCTCTAAGCACAGTTCCCCTCCTCTGTCCCTAAGAGGTCCAATTTTTCCTCTAACCACCATTTTATTCCTAACATAGGAGTAAAAAGCCTTTGGGTTTTCCTTAATCCTGTCCGCCAAAATCATTTCATGCCCCCTTTTTGCCCTTGTAACTCCCTGTTTGAGCTCCCTCCTACTCTCTCTCTATTCCTTCAACGCTGTCTCAGTTCCCAGCTGCTTCGACCTATCATACGCTTCTCTTTTCTTCCTAACCAAGTCCTGAATATCCCTAATAATCCACGGGTCTCTAATCCTACCTTTCCCATTTTTCCTCTTGGCTGGCAAGTACTTATGTTGCAACATTTTCAGTATTCCCTTGAAAGAGTCCCACATACCTAACGGGGACTTACCCTCAAACAACCGTTCCCAATCAGTTTCCCTAAGTTCCTGCCTAATTCGACTGTAGTTAGCCTTCCCCCAATTCAGCACACTGCTCCTAGGGAACAAACATTCTTTTCCATCTGTATCCTAAAGTAGACAGATTTGTGGTCACTGTTAGCCACATGTTCCCTTCATTTTCATATGATCCAGATGTGATTCATGCCCTCCTTTTCTTGATTTCTCTGTCTCCATTTCTAGGGATTGACTGTTGATCAATATCTTGTATTAACACATTGAATTAGTAAGCAACTCAGATCATTGATACACTGAGCACCAATCAGCTTTGTCTTGGTGACAAAGACAATGGAAGTCACTCCTCCACAGTGGGTGGAGAAACAGCTATCCTTGGTTGAACAGCCGAAGATGTCAACAGGGACACAATGTTTAACATACTTGGGACCATAGATCTCATGTGTAGGCAGCTTCCACAGACATAAACGATGGCAAAGTTAGACATATTAGAACATAGAACATAGAACATTACAGCGCAGTACAGGCCCTTCGGCCCTCGATGTTGCGCCGGCCAGTGGACCCTCTAACCTAAACTATTCCAATATCATCCATATGCCTATCCACCGAACATTTGAATGCCCCCACAGTAGGCGAGTCCACAACTGCTGCAGGCAGGGCATTCCACGCCCTCACCACCCTCTGTGTAAAGAACCTGCCTCTGACATCCGTCCTATAACTACCACCTCTTAATTTAAAGTTATGTCCCCTCGTGTTGGTCATCACCATCCGAGGAAAAAGGCTCTCACTATCCACCCTATCCAATCCTTTGATCTTCTTATACGCCTCAATTAGGTCACCGCGTAACCTTCTTCTCTCTAATGAAAATAACCTCAGGTCCCTCAGCCTTTCCTCATAAGGCCTTCCCACCATACCAGGCAACATCCTGGTAAACCTCCTCTGCACCTTTTCCAATGCTTCCACATCTTTCTTATAATGGGGCGACCAGAACTGTACGCAATACTCCAAGTGCGGCCGCACCAGAGTTTTGTACAGTTGTAACATAACCTCACGGCTCCTAAATTCAATCCCTCTAACAATAAAAGCTAACACACCGTACGCCTTCTTAACAACTTTATCAACCTGGGTGCCAACTTTCAAAGAGCTATGTACTTGTACCCCAAGATCCCTCTGCTCAACAACACTATTAAGGGTCCTTCCATTAACCCTATATTTCATATGCCTGTTATTCCTACCAAAGTGAATCACCTCAAACTTATCCGTATTGAATTCCATTTGCCACCTCACGGCCCAGCTCTGCAACCTATCTATGTCCCTCTGCAAACTGTAACATCCATCCTTGCTGTCTACAATTCCCCCCACTTTGGTATCGTCAGCAAATTTACTAATCCAACCCTCTACAACCTCATCTAGGTCATTTATAAAAATGACAAACAGCAGTGGCCCTAAAACAGATCCTTGAGGTACACCACTTGTAACTGCACTCCAGGTTGAATATTTCCCATCAACCACCACCCTCTGTCTTCTCTCAGCTAGCCAATTCCTAATCCAAACTGCTAAATCACCTTCAATCCCATGCATCTGCACTTTCTGCAGTAGCCTACCATGGGGAACCTTATCAAACGCTTTGCTAAAATCCATATACACTATATCAATTGGTATACACATCCACAAAACCTTACCAGAAATTTGGCATATCATACTAGACTCCCTGAATATGTCAATAGCCTGCACCTTCTAGTTCAGAGGACCTCAGTATACCTGTTTCCCCCTTTTCTGTCCATCAATATATTATCAGAGTCATAACATATAACTGTGAGGGATACCTCTGATAAGTAAATAGACCATTCAGGCAGTTCTGAGCTATGAAGGCTTGTCCATGATTACCATTCATTAAAACCTCTTGTTTCCTTGCATTAATATATACGATAGCGAGATCATCATACACAAACTAGACATGAAGTAAATGAAACATTATTTTATTAATGCAATTTGAAGTGTTCAAAGCTATCTGTTTGACACAATTGCTTGTAGCACCTGTCTGTCAATAAAATTGAATGTCTATTTCTTTGCTCTCCGGGTAATAAAGTCTGTATAGACTATTAATGAATTTATTTTAGTATGAACTGGTGCCTGACTCAATGTGACAAAGTTCCCCTGTATCTGATTGGAAGGATGCACTGACAAAAGATCAAGGTAGCGCCCACTTTCTCTGTTTAAGGCAATTCTCTTCAGTAAAATAGGCTTCAGTCAGGAGCAGGTAGAACTCTCCAATCAGCTCTGAGGCATTCAAGAATATTCAGAGATCCTGTCCAACAAAACAATCAAACTAAAGCAAAATAAAACTTTTCATACCGTAAATCCTATGGAGTTGGATATTGAAGTGTGAGAAATAAGTAACCTCTGTGGTGCCTCAAACTAAAATCCTTCAAACTAACTTCTTTCATTTCTGTCATTTTTCTAGCCATAATGTTACTTGTTTTTTTGGAACAGGTTTGGAGGCAGCACTGGGGTGGCTGTGAGGATGTCAAATCGGAATGGAAGACATTGGGCTGGAAATCCAATGAGTTCCTGTCACTTTGAGAGTTTATAGGCGACAACCGAGATGGAGGACAAACTTCACACAACAACACAATAGGATAATAATTCAGGTATTTAAAAAGGTCAATTAACTGGAATTTTACAGTGCATTTCAGATTTCATTGATGGTACATGGAGACCACAGGGAACTGCACAGTATAGTGCTGGCTCTCTCCAACAACTAGGGAGGTCATATAGAGAAGGCATTTCCTGACAATGACAGAAGGATGGGAAGGTACCAGCATTGTGGGAACATGCCACCAGAGTGCGATTTCAGCAGTACATTGCTGCGAAAAAAACATAACCAGAAAAATAGGGAGCGGGTAGGTTAAATAGGAGATCTAGGACTAGGAGAGAGGACTTCAGGCTTCAGCCTTCCCAAGTAGAGAGGGAGGAAGGTCCAGACACTGGCAACAGGGCATCACCAATTCCAGGGTCAATAAGAGGATCAGTTTATGGGTGGACATGGTGAAAAGAGATCACTGGGGTCCCAACATGTATCTGGCCGAACAGAGGTCATCATAGGATCGCCCAAGCTCAACAATCTCCAAATGTTCATGTAACAGCATCTATGAGACTGTCTGTTGAGGGAAGCTGTGACAATTCTGTGCACCGTTCTACAGGAAAAGCTGAGACCTCTGGAAGTTGATGGCCATCCAGTGCCAATGGAGCTGAAGGTCACTGAGGCACTGAACCTTTGACAAGCTTTGACAAAGAGTCATCTGGACTCGAAACGTCAGTTTTTTTCTCTCCTTTAAGATGCTGCCAGACCTGCTGAAATTTTCCAGCATTTTCTCTCTTGGTTTGAAACCTGTTCCTCAGTCTGTTTTGGTAATGATTGAATTGTTTTACAATGCGTCAAATGGCATGTTCAACAGAGTTGATGACTGTGCATTACCACACTGATCCATACAGCCAGGCAAGGAGATCAACTGAGGCTCAGGGACATTGCTGCATTGCTCTACACGCAAGCTGTGATCAACTACAAAGCCATAGCCATTAAGGCTTCCTCAGATCAGCCAACAGCCTTCATCAACAGGATTCCATCAATGTTCAACTAACCTCCACAGAAAAATCCTTCATGTGTGGGTACAGTTCCTAGGAAGCAGTCATGCTGCCTGCATACTTTGACAGTTCCAGGTGCTGTAGCTTTGCTGACACCACATGCCTTCAAGGATAGATAGTGGGATATATGGCTTACCTACTAACACATGATTGCTCACACCAGAGCACAGATACCACACCTGCCATGGACAATCCGGGTAAATATCAAACAGGCCTTCTGAAGATGTGATTCGGGTGCCCCAGATATAACTGCTGGATTTGGTGAGCGTGCCTGGATAATCCTGAGTTCACCTTCCTGACATTCCTCATGAGGCTCTGATCTCACCCCCTCCTGAACTGTCACTGACCAACTACCCCCCGCTCCTCATACCACCCCACCAACTGTCTGGAACTGGCCCTTTCGAGGCCTCTGGGTCAGCTGCCATCCTCCCACAGAAAACTCCCGCAGCCTCAGGTTTTAAACCCTCTGCAGACTCTGATACCCCACACAGGGAGGCTTTCCAAGAAAACTTTCACTGTGAAGATAGTCTTGGGAAAGGAAAAGAACAGAAGAGAAACACTTAGAAGCTGTTAATCACCTTGGATTGGTTCCATAAGAATTCAATATCAATATATGAGAGCAAGAGACCTAACAACCTTAGTGTTTTGATTATCACTAAAAGCAGAAAGGAGCAAATTCTGTTCAGTAGTTTAAATCATAAATTGTCCATGAAGAGAAAATTATGTCTAATTAAGTGTTCTTTTTGTTTCGTAATTTGATACAGTAAAATCTTGTCCCATGTCCTTGTCTATATAAACTGAACGTTCAAATTTTTCTTCAAGATATTGGAGATTATAATAATATTTTTCCTTTGGCTGTCGATATAAAATCAAATTGCTAAATAATGGTTTGCAACATCCATCCACAAATGAATTTAATATTTAAATTAATTTTTTGGAAATGTGTGATGCAAACAAAGCCAATATGATTGTCTGCATTAAATACCCTTGAGATGGTGGTATGCTGGAGATAGAATCTTAAAATCCATACAGTGCAGAAGGAGGCCATTTGGCCCATCAAGTCTGCACCAACCACAATCCCACCTAGGTCTTATCCCCATAGCTTCAGGCATTTACCCTGCTTATTCCCTCTGATACAAAGGGACAATTTACCATGGCCAATCTACTTAATTCACAGATCTTTGGTCTGTGGGAGGAAACCAGAGTACCCAGAGGAAACTCACGCAGTCATGGGGAGAATGTGCAAACTCCACACAGACAGTAACCCAAGTTGGAAATCAAATCCAGGTCCCAGCGTTAACCACTGTACCACAATGCTGCATCCTAAGCAGTGTTGAAGTGGGAAGCTGAGCCAATCAGCACATCAGATGGGTTCCACCCAGAGGAAGCATACCCAAAGGGAGATGTGCTGTCAATGTACAGAATGGGCCATTCACCAGCTGCCTGTTGGAGCAAGGACAGCCAGCGCAAGAATTGTGTGGCAAGGTTGGCCACATTGCAAATGCTTGTTGGAAGGGATGAAAGTTCCCTGAACAGAGCGAGCAGATAAAGAATGTGGACACACGTGAAAAGAGGATTCAGCCAAATTCAGCTAAAAGAGTTATAATGTGGCCGATGAGAACAACAGCAGTCAGGACAAGACGTTTCAAGAGTCTAACGAGGAGCTAAGATTGATTGTATTATTGGTCTAAGAAGAATCACACCAATTTTGGGTAGCCTTTACGCTGAGCGGACAACCAGAAAAATGGAAGTTGATCCCCGAGACCATGGGTGGGGAGATCCCCACCGCTGCAGTGCACGTGAACAAGGTGCTCCCAAAGTGATGTTAGGGAGATGTTCCAGGATTTTGACCCAGTGATGATGAGTGATCAGCAATGTATTTCTAACCCAGTATAGTACGTAACTTCCAGGGAGATTGGAAGTGCTGGCGTTTCCTTACATCTGCTGCTCTTGCATTTTTAGGTGCTGGAGATTTTGTGTGCGCACCTGTAACTGGTCACACAACATATTTAGTGTGTTGGAAGGATTTGCTGTTTGAATCCCTTTAAAATTTCAGCTTGACCGTTTAGAATGCATTTTATGTGATTGCTGGAATATGGCCAATCATTTGAAGAGCTGTGAGATTGTTTTAAATGGGGCAGCAATAAAAGATTAACAGCTTTGACCCGAATAGGCACTCGCTAGCTGACTGTTGGAGCGAGGACAATCAGTGCAAGATTGACATGCTTTGTATCCTGTGTACATAAAGCAGCTGCTTAGTATGCAAACAGTCCAGTTGCCTTACCTTTGGTAGCAGTCTGCAGGTTTACTGCTATCTTACATCTAGAGATGTTGCCGACACCACATGCCTCCCACCTCCGTATGCTCTGTCAGTCATCTGCTGCATTGTCACAGCAGTTATCCTTGGCACTCAGTGCCAAAGAGAAACTGCTTTCCATCGTCTCACTTCCTGAAACCTGCAATTCTTTCTAATATCCATCAATGAGGTGCCATGTAGCCAGAGCATCCATGTGGCTAAAGAGTAAGCAGGGGCCTTGCTCTTTATATAGAGTGCCTTAAATTCTATTGTAAGTAATAATATCCGCTGGAGTCCCTTTTTTTAATTAATTAATTCATTCATTCATGGGATGTAAGCACCACTGATAAGACCACTCTTTGTTATTCATCCCTAATTGTCCCTGAACTAAGTGATTTGCTCAGCCATTTCAGAGACGAGTCAACCATATCATTGTGGACCTGGAGTTACAGAAGGACAGATGGTGAAGATGGCAGTCTTCCTTCCCTGAACGACATTAGTGAACCAGATGGTTTTTTACAACAGTGGGTAGCTTGGCCACAAGGGCAACATCATTGGGCTCTATCCTATGCAGTGTCGAGGTGGGAAGCTGAGCCAATCAGGACAGTTGTAAATGTTCTAAAAGGTATCTGTGATCTGTGTAATCTGATCCTCATTGTGTAGGGTCATTCCTCCTGAACTCAGGATTTTTGTGTTGGAAAATTGAGCAGGAATTATGTGGAACATAGATGGTGCAGTTAGTGCAGATCCCTCCCGTGCCTATGTCCAATCTGAAGCATGTTGGGAACAGTCTGACCTTTAAATTGAGAGACCAGACATCATGGGAATACTGACAAACTTCCCTGGGAAGTAGTTGATAGGCATTATCTTCTTCTTGTGCCATTATTGCCTCACTTGTTGGAGACTCTAATTGAACAGAAGCACTGAGAATGTCCCTCATTGCCACATGTGAAACACAGCATCCCCTGCTGGGCCATCCAGTTATGCATGCTGTCTCTCGACGTCACAACGCAGATACTTCAAAATGGTGGCAGACCACTTTCCCATCGTATCCTTTTGGCAAGCTTCAGGATGGATGAACTTACTGGGTTTGGTCCTGCTAGGCAAGTGAACTTCCCTGACAGCTCAGCATATGGTGAGGTGGTGAACCAAAAGTTGTTTGGTTGGGATGGGCTGGCCAGACAATATTGTGTCAAGTTAGTATGAACTAGTTATTGGACCTGAAATGGTTAGGAGCAAGTGGATGGCCCCACTGCAGGCTGAGAATATATGGTTATCATTAGTCCAATTCCTGTCTGGCCCTGCAGAAGGCGAGAATAAACCAAGCTGGATTGGTTGTGTGTGGATAAAGTGACCAGAGTGCTCACAGCTGTAGGAAATGTTCACAGCGCATCTTCCAGAAAGGATATCTACATGGATTTTCCAGGCTTGGAAATGGATGAAGTATGGACAGTAACCGTTCCTTCAGTATTGCTGTCACTACTTGTTTTCAGTGTCACCAACATGCTTGTTGTGTCAAGCCAGGATTATGTCATCCTGGATCTTGGAAATTTGTCATATGGCATCAGTGATCAACTAAATTGGTGCTGCCATTTGTGCTACCACGTTGTGCTTCACCAAGATTGGGATCATCTATATCACAAGAGGTTTAACAGTGTATTTACTTAAGTATTGGCTTATTTAACTATTAATGGTATTTTCCTATTGAGTTAAAGGGAAGGGAATCATTGTTCTGGGATGGTGGGCATGGGGGGAATCACAATCCTAGGATCATGGGGATGGGGGGATGGTGGGCATGGGGTGAATCACCATCCTGGGATCATGGGGATGGGGGGATGGTGGGCATGAGGGGAATCACAATCCTGGAATCATGGGGATGGGGGGATGGTGGGCATGGGGTGAATCACCATCCTGGGATCATGGGGATGGGGGGATGGTGGGCATGAGGGGAATCACAATCCTGGAATCATGGGGATGGGGGGATGGTGGGCATGGGGGGAACACAATCCTGAGATCATGGGGATGGGAGATGGTCAGCATGGGGGAAATCACAATCCTGGGATCATGGGGATGGGGGGATGGTCGGCATGGGGGAAATCACAATCCTGGGATGGTGGGTATGGAAGGGAATCTCAGTGCTGGGATGGTGGGTGTGAGGTGGAATACAATCCTGAGAAGGTCGGTTGGGGACAGGAGGACAGGGCATGGATAAGCTTTAAAAATTTACCATGCTGGTACCTCTGCTACCCTACTGTGTCTATCAGGTCTAGCCATCTCGTGAGGAAATCATCATTGTTCCCACACCCAGAACTCAAGTTAAAATAGGAAACCTGGCCTATTATGATGACCAGAGTCCAGTCTACACAACTAGGTAGAGGGCAGCAATTTACCATCACAGTCAGACAGGTTGGACCTGCTCCATTTTCAGTAATCAAAGTTCAGATATTGAAATCTGTTTCTGAAAATTATCTTCCACTGTTACTAATCAGTTTTTTAAATCAGTTCACGGTCAACTCAAACCTGAACCAAAGAGCTGCTTACATACAATTCAGTTCTCCAACTTTAATGTGTGTTTTCAGTGACAGAGAACAAGAGGTAACTAATGGCAGATGGCTGGAGAGAATAAATAGATTGTGATCAAAAAAGAAAAATGGAACATCAAAGTATAACAGGAAGCTTTAAATGAAAGGCAATGCTGAGGCCATTGAGGATGGAAAGTACAGTTTAGAAACATTTGATTAATTCATCTCATTTTAAAGCAACTTAAAATTCTATTTGTAAACTAAACCTGACAACAAATGTTAGGCTAAATCTCCATTTTACATCTCTAGATAATTAATTTGTCACAATAAAATAATATTCGTCAATTATTTAAATAATAGACATGATATACCAGAAAAAATTCACTCATCAAATTTTTGGTCGATTTCATTTTTGATATTGACTGGGCAAAAATCACAATACCATAACTTTTAATAAATAGGAAACAGAAATAAAATCTGAGTATCATCACTGAGGAGATTAAATTAGATTCCACGCCATTGCCCCTACCCCTCCCTAACATTGAGGTCATGGGAAATCTGGAGGAATTCACACTGTTTTTTTTCAGCGGGAGTTCACACGAGAATCTCTTTGTGCACTGCAGAGGCCACCACATGAATATCATTAGATTTCAGGGGGTCGGATGTATTTCCTCCCGGGACTCTGGAACCAGCGGGTCTCTGTGTGTGCGCAGTGGTCCCACACTGTCAGTCTCTGGTTTGCTGGCTTGCCCGATTGGTCGCCAAACGGGGATCTCCTCAGTGCTGCCCCTCCAATCCCTTCCTCACCTCATGCTCACAGACCCTTGACCATTCCCAGGCTTGGCCCCAGTCCTGAACCCCTCCTCCTCCTGTCCCACCCCGCCCTTGGCTGATCCCCTCTCCCTGGCTGACTCACCCCACTGATTGCTGGCCTCCCTCCTGCCTCTGTGCAGAGTAGCAGTGGGATCCTCTAGCCCTACCAATCGCTCCTTAGGGCCCTGCCATCCCCTCCATCAAGCCCAGCCCAAGGTGCCCCTAGACATGGGCACTTTGCCTCTTGGGTAAAAGGGGGAATGGGCTGGCACTGCCAGGGTGCCAATGCCGAGGGTGCACCATTTCCCACTGCCTGACACCCTGAGGGATCCAGATTGCCCCCAATCCCCTTCACTCCAGCAGAGTCATCTCAAAAGCTCCCCAAAATTGGGGACCTATTGTAAACCCTGGTAGAGTGAAACACTCTGGCGGGGTGGGAGAGGCTACAAGGCCTGGAGGATTCAGTCCTAGGCCCACTAATCACTTTGAAATAACATTAAAAATAAATGGTATAACTTAGCTGGTGTTCCTACCGGTTTCCAGCGCAGATCTGATGATGCCAGAAATCTGGGGCTGGGAGATGCACACTCAGCGGGAACACATGTGTGAATCCTGCACATGCCCCAATGCAAGATTCCCCCATCAGGCTGCACTAGAAAACTAGCGTGGTGAGGTGAGAGAATTGCCTCCCCACATCTTCTGTGTTTAATTGTATACCTGAAGGAATTCCTAACTGATTTTTTTAATGACCATTAAATGTGCCAAACAAGAGAGTTAACCAATTAAATATTTTTTGCCTTTTGGCTTGAGAAGCAGAGTTAGAGAGGAGCTTCCTCAATTTCGACTGATGTCCAGAAGAAATAAGGCTGGTGTAAACAGTGGAAATGCTATCTTTTAAGAAGTCATTTCAGGCTGCTCTGAATACACAGCCAGCCCTGGTATAGCACTGACTTTCCCAGTCATGGGAAGAGTATGTATTTCCCTCTGCCTCTCAAAGAAATGTCCAAAGATGTATGGGTCAGATTGATTGGCCATGCAAAATTGACCCTAGTGTCAGGGGGATTACAGGGTAAATACATGGTGCTATGGGAATAGGGCCTGAGTGGGATTGTGGTCAGTGCAGACTTGATGGGCCAAATGGCCTCCTTCTGAACTGTACGGTTTCTGTGATTCTATAAATCTGATCACCTGCTGAATTTCTATCCCATTCACTTCCATTGTGGTGCAGTGCTTAGCACTGCTGCCTCATAGTGCTAGGACCCGGGTACAATACCGGCCTCAGGTGACTGTTAAAGTTGGCACGTTCTCCCAGTATCTGTATGGGTTTCCTCCAGATATTCCACTTTCCTCCCACAGTCCAAAGATATACAGAACAAAAGGGTGGTTGTAGAGAGTTGTTTTTCAAATTGGAGTCCTGTAACCAGCAATGTGCCTGTGTTATTTGTCATTTATGTTAATGATTTGGATGAGAATATAGGGGGCATGGTTAGTAAGTTTGCAGATGACACTAAGATTGGTGGCATAGTGGATAGTGAAGAAAGTTATCTCCAATTGCAATGGGATCTTGATCAACTGGTACAGTGGACTGACGAATGGCAGATGGAGTTTAATCATCAAATGCAAGGTGATGCATTTTGGTAGATTGAACCAAGGCAGGACTTACTCAGTTAATGGTAGGGCACTGGGGAGAGTTATAGAATAAAGAGAACTAGAGATACATGTTCATAGCTCCTTGAAAGTGGAATCACAAGTGGACAGAATGATGAAGAAGGCATTCAGCATGCTTGGTTTCATAGGTCAGAACATTGAATACAGGAGTTGGGACGTCTTGTTAAAATTGTACAAGACATTGGTTAGGCCACACTTAGAACATAGAACATTACAGTGCAGAACAGGCCCTTCGGCCGTCGATGTTGCGCCGACCAATTAAGAAAAAGCAATGACCCTCTAACCTAAACCATTCCCTTTTCATCCATAAACCTATCCACAGACCTCTTAAACACCACCAAACTTGGCGCATCTACAATTGCAGCAGGCAGGGCATTCCATACCCTTACCACCCTCTGGGTAAAGAACCTACCCCTGACATCCGTCCTATAACTACCACCCCTTAATTTAAAGCTATGTCCCCTTGTGCTAGCTTTCTCCATCCTAGGAAAAAGGCTATCACTGTCCACCCTATCTAAACCTCTAATCATTTTATATGTTTCAATAAGGTCCCCTCTTAGCCGCCTTCTTTCTAACGAAAACAACCTCAAATCCCTCAGCCTCTCTTCATAAGACCTGCCCTCCATACCAGGCAACATCCTGGTAAACCTCCTCTGTACCCTCTCCAATGCCTCCACATCTTTCTTATAATGCGGGGACCAGAACTGTACACAATACTCCAAGTGCGGCCGCACTAGAGTTTTGTAAAGTTGCAACATGACGTTGCGGCTCCGAAATTCAATCCCCCTACCAATAAAAGCTAAGACTCCGTATGCCTTCTTAACAACCTTATCGACTTGATTGCCAACTTTCAGGGATCTATGCACATATACACCAAGATCCCTCTGTTCATCAACACTATTAAGAGTCCTACCATTAGCCCTATACTCTACACATTTGTTATTCCTGCCAAAGTGAATTACCTCACACTTTTCCACATTAAACTCCATTTGCCACCTCTCGGCCCAGCTCTGCAACTTGTCCAAGTCTCTCTGCAAACTATAACACCCCTCTTCACTATCTACCACTCCTCCGACTTTGGTGTCATCCGCAAATTTACTAATCCATCCTTCAATACCCTCATCCAGATCATTTATAAAAATTACAAACAGCAGGGGCCCCAAAACAGATCCCTGAGGTACACCACTTGTAACCGAACTCCATGATGAATAATTTCCATCAACCACCACCCTCTGTCTTCTATCAGCTAGCCAATTCCTAATCCAATTAGCTAAATCACCCTCAATCCCATACATCTGCATTTTCTGCAGAAGCCTTCCATGGGCCACCTTATCGAACGCCTTACTAAAGTCCATATATACCACATCAACTGCCTTACCCCCATCCACCTCTTTGGTCACTTTTTCAAAAAACTCAATAAGGTTAGTAAGGCACGACCTACCCTTCACAAAACCATGCTGACTATCCCCAATCAATTCATTTCTCTCTAAATAACTATAAATCCTATCCCTAATAATTCTCTCCAATACTTTGCCCACAACAGAAGTAAGACTCACTGGCCTATAATTCCCTGGAAGGTCTCTCTTCCCTTTCTTGAACAATGGGACCACATTCGCTATCCTCCAGTCCTCCGGAACCACACCCGTAACCAACGACGACCTGAAGATCAGAGCCAGAGGCTCTGCAATCGCCTCTCTTGCCTCCCAGAGAATCCTAGGGTAAATCCCGTCCGGCCCAGGGGACTTATCTATTTTCAAACCCTCAAGAATATCTAGCACATCCTCCTTATCTACTTCAATACTTTCCAGTTTGCAACCCTGTATCCCAGTGTTCTCCACAACTACATTCACATCTCCCTGCGTGAATACCGAAGAGAAATATTTGTTCAGTGCCTCTCCAATCTCTTCAGGCTCCACGCATAACTTCCCACTGCTGTCTCTGACTGGCCCTATGACTTGGAATACTGTGTACAATTCTGGTCATCCTATTATAGAAAGGATATTATTAAATATCCGTTTTAGAAAGAGTGCAGAAAAGATTTATTAGGATGCCACCGAGAGTTGATGGATTGAGTTATAAGGAGAGAGTGAATAGATTGGGACATTTTTCTCTGGAGAATAGGAGGCTATGGGATGACCTTATAGAGGTCTATAAAATAATAGCAGCATAGACAAAGTAGATAGTCAATATTTTTTCCCAAAGATAGGGGAGTCTAAAACTAGAGGGCATAGGTTTAAGATGAGAGGGGAGAGATACAAAAGTGTCCTTTCGTAGAAAGACAACAAGGTTCTGCCAATACACAGATCAAACTTCTAGTGTGTTAATTCTATCAGTGTACACTCATTTGTAAACCAATCACATTTGCACTGGATAGATAACAGCCATATACCTAAAGATCTTCTGTACAGTGTTACAATCAGCATGGCAATATCACTAGCCCCGCTAGAACATAGAACATAGAACAATACAGCACAGAACAGGCCCTTCGGCCTTCGATGTTGTGCCGACCAAAATAAAAAGCAATGCCCCTCCAAACTAAACCATTCCCTTCTCTTCCATATACTTATCAATTAACCTCTTAAACGCCACCAAACTTGGCGCATCTACAACAGCTGCAGGCAGGGCATTCCACTCCCTAATCACTCTTTGAGTAAAGAACCTACCTCTGATATCCGTCCTATAACTCATACCCCTTAATTTAAAGCTGTGTCCCCTCGTGCTAGCTTTCTCCATCCTAGGAAAAAGGCTATCACTGTCCACCCTATCTAAACCTCTAATCATCTTATATGCTTCAATAAGATCCCCTCTTAGCCGCCTCCTTTCTAACGAAAACAACCTCAAATCCTTCAACCTCTCTTCATAGGACCTGCCCTCCATACCAGGCAACATCCTGGTAAACCTCCTCTGTACCCTCTCCAATGCCTCCACATCTTTCTTATAATGTGGGGACCAGAACTGCACACAATACTCCAAGTGCGGCCGCACTAGAGTTTTGTACAGTTGCAACATGATGCTGCGGCTCCTAAATTCAATCCCCCTACCAATAAAAGCTAAGACTCCATATGCCTTCTTAACAACTTTATCCACTTGACTGCCTACTTTCAGGGATAAAAACTACTCCACAGGTCAGACCAAAGTGGTCAATTGTTTACCTTCGTTTCTGTGAGAGTTTGAATAAATGACTTCTATTGAGAGGAGAATTTTCTGGATTGCAGGCAATGCAGACAGAGAGAGAAAGAGAGAGAAACAATCTTCCTTCACAGTTTGCACCCAACACACACACTGAGTTCAAAAAAATGTTCAGCCAGAACTTTTCCCAGAGCCTGGTAGTATTAAGCTGGCAACAGCAGTTTTTTTTTTAATATTTTAACTCAATCAAACAAAATAACTCTTATCTCCCCCAGGTGTCTTGCTAAACCCTTATTTAGCTGGAGACATGTGATTTCTTAGAAAAACCAGATTGCTCACAGACCAAAGTGAACTTGTAACTTTTAAAAGGGAATGCAGGAGAGTGTCCAAATAATATATCTTTCCAATTTTTAAATAAACATATAGTTCTTGAGATATGCCCAAGAACTTAACATGTAACATCCATCCACAGTGAGCAGGACAGGAAGTTGGCCTGTTTCCTGGTTGGTACTGACATCCTGGAAAGAACACGATATTACCATGGACGGCCAATTAAGTGCCGGGCAGCATGAAATATGGCCAGAAAGAGTCTGTGAGGCTGGCACGGGCAATAGGGTGGCAGGTGCTAGATTCAGTTGACTTCTGAAAGGACATTTAAAAGTCTGGGACCACTGAAGATATCTGAGGAAGCAAAGACAACCAGAAGGGACATCCTGATGCTGCAGGATGGCAAGAAGAGGCCACCCACCTCACTAGAAGGCCTGTTCAGAGGTAGCAGCCGGGCATGAATTAGTCCACTACCCATGGATCCGGTGCCATAAAAGTTTAATTAATCTTCTATGTGCGGCAGGAGGAGCTCTGAGTTGGCTTTGTCCAATATAGAGAAGGGTGAGAGGGTATATATTCTTAGTTAAATTGTAGGTGTGGGAATCAGAGTCTCAGAACACACCTCTGCCCATTTGTGTTAAGGCGGTAGAAAAGATCTGAAGCCCTGGGTCCATCAATGGGTCAGAAGTGCAAAGACTTTGGAAGTGTCCACATGCCTCATGGGGGTTAATGTGGGAAGCATGGTATGGTGCTGGAGATGGAGAGTTGAGTATCACATGGAGCTCTAAGCTTACAGGAGGAACTTTGCAGAGCAATTTGCCACTGGTGGTGAGGTGGCGAACCTAGCAATCTTCAACAGCTATGAGCTGGGAGCCCTGGAGCTCCAGTGCGAGCAGGGAGGGCAGTCTCTCAGGTTGCAGAGAGGCTGGCATCTCTGAAGAAGCTAAGAGCTGAAAATAGACAGATTGCAAGTGAAAAGGAAATATGGATGTCTCATCCCTCTGAAGGACTTTAGTGGTGCATCAATCACTGAGTCACCATGATGCAATTAATACCAATCACACCATTAAAGCCTGGTCTAATACAATCCTGAGAAATTAACACAGAAGAAGTGGTTTCAGTGACCAGTTATACGATTGTGCAGGTTAAAAAAAATGTTCAATCTGAAAAATTGCCATTTCATGTTGTAAAAGGAAATTTTCCTGCACTTTACAGAATATCATGATTAAACAAAATCATGTTCTGTTTAGAGGGCACTCACAATGTTAAAATGGCGGCACGGTCTCCTTGGGCCGAAGGGCCTGTTTCCCATGCTGTGCGTTCTTTGTTTTCTTTGTTAAAATCAAACTAAATTGGCAAGCGTTTACACAATTCAGTGATGGAAAGAACTGATTACAGAAAGTCTTAGAAA